>JAJEJO010001843.1:0-28586 GCA_020662805.1 Glaucomys volans | reverse complement strand
AAAAAAAGAGAGAGAGAGAGAGAATTTGTGGAAGTCAGCAACAAGTTTGTTATTTTTGATTCCCCTGGGAAATCCTAGTGTGCAGCCAGTTGCTGGATATGATGACACAAGCCTGTAATCCCAGTGACTGGGGAGGCTGAGGGAGGAGGATCTGGAGTTCAAAGTCAACCTCCACAATTCAGTGAAACCTTGTCTCAAAATAAAAACATTTTTTAAAAAGGGGCTGGGGGTAGGGGACATGGGGGATGTAGCTCAGTGGTTAAGTGCCTTTGGGCTCAATTCCTGGTACAAAAAAAAAAACAGACCCATTAGGTTAAATAACAAAACATATGAGGAAAAGCGATGTTCAAAACAAACGAGGCTCCACTTAGCAGTGCGGAGGGCGTGGGGTCGTGCTTGATGTTCTACCTGTGCACAGAGCAAGGAGAGCTGGCTTCACCACGAGAACTGGCCAAGCAACAATGACCAAGAACTTAAGAAGGTTGGCAGTCACTTCCTGAGGAAAGTAGAAATTTCTTTAAAAGTTAAGCCAGAAACTAATGGTGCCTTGCTAGTTCAGTGTCAGGATGTGAACTCGCCGGTTTGCAATCCGTCTACACATTAACCACCCACAGCCGCCCCTTTGCTCTGAGCTACTCAGTCTGGTCTCTCTCCCTGTTGTGCCTCCTGATCCTGCCATGCCCACTGTCACATCCACACCTGGTCGCCACAGCTCCTTGCTCTCTAGAGCATCAACGTTCCACCTAAGTCTCCACGAGATACCTAAGTCACCTCTTCTTCCAAATTCCAAGGCCACAGTCCTAATCAATACCCTTAATTGGAAGAGACAAAAGAAAAAAAAATCAAAAAGACGAAACCTTCAGAGCTGAACAGACCTTTCTCTGGCTTTTTCATAGTCAGAGATAGCTTCCATGCAAGCCTTGCTTAGATTTGCATCTCCGAAATCCTGTTTTACTTTTTGTCTTTCATATGCAACCTGAATACCCACCTGCCAGCCCCTCCCATCAACCCAACTTTTTATGTCTCCATTTTCAACACTTCTCCAGCCACACCAATCTGTGGCCAGTTTACTGAATACAACATTTAATCCCTACGTCCATGTAAGCTTGAACTCACGCTGTTTCTCCAGTAACTAACAGCCACTACCACCCATGACTCCATAGCCCTCTTCAGCTGCCACGGGGTCCTCCTTATGACCTCATCTGTTCACACCAATGGCAGAGGGCAGACAGCAGCCTCCGCTTTGGTATCTATCACCACAAAACTACTATAAAAACCATTAGCATTTCCCCACCCACCCTGTCCACCCAGAGCTGAATTCCCAGGCCTTTTTCCTAATATTTCACGAGTGTGGTTTCTGACTGCCTACATCAGCCTCTTTTATCCTGGGCAATATTTCCTACATCTATTCTCTGCCCTGGCCTTAGGTTCTCAGAATACTTAACTAAGGTTTCTGACCCAGCCTCTTTCCTTTACCTTGCTTTATCTGCTCCTTTGCCTCCAAAGCCCAGAACCTTTCAATTTGCAACTACAACTGCCCATCTACTCTGCTGCCCTTCTGTGATTTAAGGTGCTCTCATGTCCACTCCTATACTTAAGTGACTTCTTGACCACAACTCTTGCTCTCCAGATCATAAAAACAATATTCTGTGTAGACCATTCCCAGGGATGGCTTTTCTTGGCATGCCCTCTTCCCTATGCTATCCAGGTGCTAGCATGAGTAGGCTTTGAATGCCATCTTCTGTAACGCCATTTTGTTTTCCTTAGGCCACTGCTCTAAGCTGTAAAGTCCAGGATTGTTTTAGCTTGCTGACACAGCTGCTCCTTGACTTAGAGGGGTTACATCTTGAAAACCCATCCTTAGTGGAAAATGCCTCCCCAACGTCCCAGCTCAACAGCACAGCACACTGTTGAGTGTTGGTTACCCAGTGTTGAGAGAGAGAATTGCACGGTACATCTCCAACCCAAGGAAAGCTTAGAATTCAAATTTGAGCTTAGTCTCTACTGAATGTGTATTACTTTTACACCATGGCAAAGTAAAAAAAAAAAAAATCTTAATTCATACCATTATAAGTTGTACCATTCATTTCTCTATCACCCAGGTCTTCTGTTGAAGGTACATCTCTGTGATTGATTGTGCTCCTTCAATATCTGCTTTTTTCCTGATTCCCCCTTCTTCCTCTCCTGCCACTTCAGTCCTTACCCAGTCCTTACTGACTGCCTAGAGAGTAGTCATGCAGATAAATTTTGAAGTTTGACCTTTTCCAAAACCAAAGGAATAGATTGTGCTAGTCATTAGCTCAAAGTCCATCCCAATCCATTAGTTCCTTGGGGTGAGATGAGAGATAGGTTAATTCACATAACCCTAAAAATGAAGCCAGTAACCAACCAAGAGAAAAAGTTTGAATAACTGTAGAGTCATTTAAAGGCGACTTTATCTAGTCCCAAGTTTCTTGTACTTACCCAATAGGCTAATTCTATGAATATGCCCATACAGATCTAAAAAGGGCTTTAATTCTTTCATTTTCACCTGTAAATGTTCAACACCATGGGTAGAAGACGCTCTTCCTAAATACAGATGGTCTAAACCCATCCTTTCCAGTCAGTGACCATTGCAGACTTCAAAAGATGGAACTTGGGGGTAAAAAGCAATGACCACCCAGACTTCCTAATTCTTGTGCAAAAAAACAAACTAAGAATCCACCCCAAACTGCTTACACTTTTAAATCTTAGAGAAAGACCACACACAGGACCCACTGCCCATCCATGACTAATTGATCCCCAGTGATCCAGAAACTGTTACCTATTCTTAGCACATAATGCCGCAATGTCTCATCCAGGGACAGGAAAGTTCCAACAACACAACTAAACTTCAAACAAAATGTCCAAGTTATTCATTAGCACAGAACAGTCATCTGTCCTTCTGCCACCATCAACTTCCCTGGTTCTGTAAGATGCTGTCCTTTCTCAGACTACACCATTCAGTATAACTGAAGCATGTTTTCACAAGTAAATGAGTGGCATTCTCTATCTCCAGTTGCTCATAAATTGTATCAGCTAGTGAAAAGGTTTTGGACCAAATTCATTTCAGGTTGAATTAAAACTGTCCAAGCTCTTCCTGCAGGCTTCCCTAATTTCCTGATGGCAATGTTCCTTAAACAACCCTGCTCAATCAACCTACTCCAACCTTCCAATGAGGACACCTATCTCGTGCAAAGAATTGGGTCCCAATCCATCTGCCACCCTTGTTTTAGAAGCCCATACCTTTACCAAGGATGTGGGATATGTTTACTTAGTTGAAAGTCATCAGATACCAGGAGACTACTGATCACAGATCCAAAAGTGAAATTGACCTACATATCACTTTTCCAACTAGAACCTCCATAATCCAATCATTTGCCAGCAAAGGAAATGAGGTTTCTTTTTAATAAGATAATTATATTTTATCTGAAAGTTCTGCCAATAAGTCTGCAACAAGCATGATCTTCCTCCATAAATTAATAGAAAAGATGCCACAGTTGCCACTTGCACAAAGATCTGTGAGGTAAGGAAACCTACCTGGATTTCCTGAGTCACTGGGTCACCTGCCAAGAAGGTTCTCTGACTCCACTCAGGGACCTCCCTTCAACTAGGTCTAGGGTAAAAGCCTCCAGTAACCTCCTAGCAGCTGCCATCAGACATGCACTTTGGCAAAAATTATTATTCTTTATTAGTAGACTTTCTGTTCCTATAGAAGAATCAGTCAAGATTGTTCTAGAACATTCATGTTATCACAGACATTAATTCATGGGATTTCTGTAACAAAGCACCACAAATTCAGTGGCTTAAACTTCAGAAATGTATTGGTCTCGCAGTTCTGGAAGCTAGACCTGTAAAATCAAGGTGAAAGGGTGAGTACTTGCTGAGGTTGGCTGAGAGTCTGTGCCAGGACCCTCCATATCCTCTGGTGGTTTGCTGGCAATCTTTGGTGTCCCTTGGCTTGGGGAAACCATCACTCCATTCTCCACCCTCACTTTCCCCTGGATTTCTCCCTCTGTGTGTCTGTCCACATTTACCATTTTCATAAGGACATCAGTTGTATTGAATTAAGGCCAATGCTATGGCCTCAGTTCCAGTCCATGACCTCTATAAAAGCCCCACCTCCAAATAAGGTCACATTCTGAGATCCCGAGGTTCAGGATTTCAATGTGTCTTTTTTTTAGCAGGATACAATTCAATCTATAAAGGAAAGATAATAAGATCCTGGAGGAAAGGAATATTTCATCATCCAAGAAGTGACAGATCTGAGGCACAAAGACAGAAGTTTGTATGAACCAACGAGAGGAAGAGTGAAGTCATGACTAATGCTGCACAATTTGCCTGCTTCACCACTCAGAGCTTTTATCCTTGTAACCTCTCTGTCAAGCAGTCTCTTAGCATTTACGAATATGTTATTAAGGCTGGACATCTGATGAGAATTTCAAGTTTCATAGTGGATTTGCTGATGGGGATTTTCCACTCACCAGAATTCAGCTTTGAATAGCTCACTAGTATGTCCGTTGTCAGGAAATCAGCATCTTTCTTAGCCCTTGTCTCTCTGATCTCATTGTTCTCAAACTCCAAAAAGGCTCTCTGTCATATGTCCCCGCAAAGCAGATGATGTTATTGATTTTGATAATGATTTTGATACGTAGTTGAAGAATCTGTCATATATTTTGCCAAATATTTTGCCTTAAAAATTAAAATCAGAAGGGAATCTGAGTCTAGCCTCTCCCACCCCACGCACACAGTCTTCTTGGGCACACACCTGTGGCCATAGGCAACACAATTCACCTTTGTCACATGGTGTAAAAGTTATTATCAAAGTTACTAGCAACAACTTTCTCTTCACTGTTTTGTAGCATATGCAAGAAAATTCAGAGATTCAGGTTGGTGTACCTGTTGGAAGGTCCACTCTTTCATGACATTTGGGTGCCATGTCACGGTGCCCAGTACAACTGAGATCCCTTCTGGTCCCTCACTTCCTGTTGTTCCAAATCCCCCTTCCTGCTTCAATTTGATAAATCAACAGCTACAAAAGCATGGTGTCCCATTGAATTGCCCTGTTAAACGCCCACCATACTTGATTTACCATAAAGACCTGCATGTCACATTTGCTACTGACAAAACCAAAATGAGCCATTTAGGCGGGAGGTGGGAAGGTTGAGCTGCTCGTTTCATCAGAAACATTTACCCTTCCTTTGCAAAGCCACCTCCTGAGAAAGCAGGGGAGTTTTGGTGTAGCACAAGAAAATAATAGTCAAGCAGCTTATCAACAAATTAATGATTTAAACATATTCCTCCCCAAGTAATTTCTCGCTCCTGGTGATTAACTGTCAGTTGTTTTGTTTTTAAATTACAAACTAACGCTTGCTCTTTTTAACAATTCAGACGATACAGAAGCATACAAAATAAAAAGGATAATGTTCACAGTGAAAGTGTCACTTGGCTTTTACTAATCCCACTCCCCAGAGGCAATCATTGTCCCTAATATCTGAACACATATATTTAAATGTGACATATACAGTTACTTATTCAAAAAGGAGGACCTATTTGACATTTGCACCATAACCGGCTTTTTTTCCCTTCATGATGTATTATGGACTTTCTTCATGCCATTCCGTGTTTCTTTTGAAAGAATACAATTTTATTTTTTGATCAGTGCCAAAGTGGCAACCAAGATGTGACCCTGCGAGCAGGCATTGGCTTGTCTGCCTCGAGGAAGTCTGTCGGTATTTCTAGAGCAGGACCACATTTTCAACAGGTTATCCTGGGGAAAGTGGAAACTTTAGAACAAAACTGAGTGAACAGCATTTCCTGGGCCTTGGACAAAGGTGGGGGATTTCATTACTTCCGAGTGCCCAATTTTTCTACTAAGAGAGGATAAATGCTTTCAATTACACGAATTCCCATCAGGCAGACAACAATAGGCATGGACACAATTCTATAGCTCTTGAGCAATAAAAAGTATATCGCAAGACAGAATGGGACAAAGAGAAACAGCTCTGCCTTCATAATAAGGCAGAGGGAGAGTTCTTATCTGCAAAACGCTGCTGAAGCACATTAACGGAAAATTTAAGCAAATAGGTTGGACACTATTTCTCAGTGATTTGCAATACTTCTGTTGAAAATTCTAATAGAACTGGTTTAGGGCTTCCTTTATATTTCTACTTTTCCTCCACACCTTCTTTTTACCCTTCTTTTTCTCTTCTTCAAAATTTCTTCTCTCTGATTTGAATGCTTTTACTTATATTTTTTCTTCTGCTCAGAAACAACTAGAATTGTGAAACGAATCATCTCCAAGTCTCATCTGAAGTGAGATGGATTTCTAGCAGGAGTTTCTATCTCTCTAAACTTCTTCCACATCCCATTATGACAGAATCTTGGAAAAAACAGATGGCTAGATTTACAATAGCAACATTACGTATATAGTTATTTATCCCAAAATTAATTATACCAAAAGCACGTTTGCCTGAGATTCTCAAAATTGGCTTATTGCCTTTTCCTATTCATTGCCAATCACACACCACCCTCACCTCCAGGAAAAAAAGGGGAATTTTAGAATTCTTCTTCGTAGTTTAATTTTAATCTTTTTCAATCATATTTATCAATTACATGTAATTACAGTTACATTAAGTTAATATTAGTTAAGGTAATATATCAATTATATTTAATAACTAAAATATTATGAGTTGAAATTATGCCTAGCTTTATTAATGATGACTATATTTTTAATTCTGCATAATAAATATTTCAAGAATGCTTTACCTAAATTTGATAAATATTTATAATGAAATCTCTTCCAAGAAAAACAGTTTTTTAATCTTAATTTCATTAATATTCTGGGTCCAGCTGAGAAAGATGTCAAGTATTACATAACATTCATATTCATAAATGAAAAATTAAGCACATAATGCAAATCAAATTGTTCCAAACTTAGAATGTCACCATAAATCATCTAACTGGCTGTAGAAGCAAGAATTTCCTTCTTATCTGTTGCACCCCTGTCTCCCCAAGTCCCTCTTCCATCCAGGCTAATATAACCTGAGTTCTACCCACTCCTGTTCAGAACTTTTATTTAAAACTCTTCCATAAGCTATCACACAATCAAATGTTACCACAATCTTCTACCATTGTTGTTCAAAGAAGTTTGAAAATCAAATTTTCTTGGAAGCTTATTGATTGACAGGGATGTCAACATACATATCCAATGCCCCAGGAGACATCTTTACATGGATGTTTTACAGAAACCTCAAACTTGTCATGTCCCAGACTGACCACATAGTCCACTCCCTGCCTAACCCAATCTGATCTTTCCTCCCATATTTTCTGTCTTATTAAATGTCACCCAAATCAATTACTTTCAGCCTAGAAATTCACTGTCCATTCCATACACCAGGCCTGTCAATTATAATCCTAATGTTCTCTGTCATTCCTCTACTCACCATTTCAGCTGTCCCTGTGAACATCCATAGAGGAAACAAAGAGAGTGTCTGTGTGACAGTGTCTATTAAGAACTATGCACAATCTGGCAAGTGCCACCAGATGATTATCCTGTGGGCTCAGACCATTTGGGATTGCCCATTTAAAGTTGGGGGAAGTTCACCCAAAACCAAGAATTGTCCCTTCTGATATCAATGAATTAGAGTTCAACTCCTTCTAGCAAAACTTCTAACCAAGAAATAAAAGACTTATAACATTAGTAACAAAGAAATCTGTCTTCCATTTCCTACAACATGATGGAGTGTGCTGTTTGCAAGGCAGCTAGACGAAGGTGCTTAGACATAAGAAGTCAATACAAACCTACTTGAAAACAGAGATTTGTTATTCTACTATTTGCTGAGATTTGCAACATCAAAGACCCTGACATGGCCCACTGCATCCCTAGTGGTTAATACCAGGCACAGCAAGGAATAAGAGCTCAATAAATACTTGTTGCATGTGTGCATAGTTCCACTGTCTCTCACATGTATAGTAATATTGTGACACAAAATCCAGAAGAATGGTAATAGTCCAAAACCAAGGTAATCACTTGAATTACACATTATTTCTCAATATGGAATCAAAGGCTATGCATATTGAAAACAACTTTAAGTCTTCTGGACAATTTTTTCAATTTAATAAATCTTGGGCAGTAAGGCTAGTCATGACCACTGTATCCAAAACTCATTTTCCTTGCAGTACATATCCAGTGATGACACAAAATCCATTCTCTTCAGCTTAAAAGATGCTCAATTAAAATCACGTATCCTAGCCGGACGCAGTGGCACATGCCTGTAATCCCAGCACTTGGGAGACTGAGGCAGGAGGATCATGAGTTCAAAGCCAGCCTCAGCAACTTAGTGAGGCCCTAAGCAACTCAGTGAGACCCTGGCTCTAAATAAAATACAAAAAAGGGCTGGGGATATGGCTCAGTGGTGGTGTGCCCCTGGGTTCAATCCCTGGTACCAAGAAAAAGAAAAAAAAAAATTCACGTATTCACGTATTCTTCCACCATCTCCAGCTTCAGAGGGAGATCCAGATTAATCCATTCCAATCAGTTGGTCCAAGGATGAACCCAACATAAATTAATCAGACTGAAAGGAATCACTAACATTCCACACTTAACAAAATTTTTCCTATTCTCTCAACATGAGCAAGAAACATGATTAGAAGCTGGTAGAAAAAGCTTTTTGTCAGTGGGGTGACCCTGCCGCAGGGCAAAACAGATACATGGAAAATGGCAGAGCAGAAAGTTGGAGGGAGCCCCAATTTAAACAACATTGTTAAGCTAGTGATTCAACCAATGCTGGATTCCAGCCCACCCCACCCCACATCTGGAGTCTCTGCTCTGTGAGATTAATTTTCTTATTGTCAAAAACAGCTTCAGTTTTTTGCTAAAATGAATCATATCTGATCATCTCCTTATAAAGGACAATTTGGTGAGAAAAGAGTTGATACAGGTTTAAGGAGGAATCCTCAAAATACAAATCAGTCTTTGATGTTACAGAGAGGAAGAGTTCCCATTTTAAAATAAATTTGATCCTACTTGTTATTCATACTGAGAGAACTATTCCTGCGAGAGTGACAGAGAAGACAGTGAAAGGATTTCCTTACTCAATTTTCTTATTCAACAAGCACTTATTCAGTTAGACCTTGTTCAGGTGTTTATAAACGATTTCAGTTGATAGCCACAAAATCTTTATGAAGTGATTACCATTAATCAAATTTTAGAAAAGGAAACTGAACTCATAGAGGCTAAATAACTTGACTTGCATGGAATCCCTGAGAACCAGGACTGGGAAATAAAACTGTCTAACTTCAAAACCCAAGCTCTTTCCAGCACCCCCTGTTGCCTTCTATGATTAGGTTAGGCAAAAAGTGGAATCTAATGCCCAAATCTGGTAAGCTGATGATTAAAATGGTATAAATGCACATACCACCACACGCTGGTAAAGACATTTTGGAAATGAAACATAGGAGAAATACGTGCTTACACACCCACTTATCTAACTGCCTGTAATCTATCAATCTATGCACATTTCTTAGATTGAACAATCTCATTCTGGGAATTTATCCCAAGCAGCATGTTCAATAGAAGTAAAATACACATAGATGCTTTAAAGGGTGGGGTTGGTTAGTTAACTTTTATGAAAAATCAGAGAAAAAAAATCACATTCTAACAGCAATGGACTGATTGAAAAAGATTGGGCACATAATAATAGACAATAGTCTACATGTATACATTATATGTAATTACATTGTATTAACACTGGAGTAGAGACATTGAAAAAGATATATAAGTCCAAAAGTATAACCTAAATCATATGTAGTCTATTAAAAACTGGAAAACATTTAGAAAGTACGTAGATAATGATTAAGAGGGTGAGATTTTGCATGGGTTTAATTTTTTTCTTTAGTTCAGTTTATAATTAACTTCTTTTACTTACGTGAGGTCTAGTACTTCAAATAGAATAAGATTGAGTAGCTTCAACTGGATTTTATTTATAGAGCCTTGGCAAATATATCAGGGTCATTTGGTTTTGGTTTTTTGTCTTTTCTTTTTTTTCCCCCGTTAGCGTCTGACCTGACTGCTGAGGAAATGACAGTCAAGCTTATTCCAACAAATTCAACTTCTGAGAACATAAATTAAAAGGAGATGTCTCCCAAAAGAGGGCTATTGGAACACCATCAGTAGGTTACCTAAGTGTGATCCCTACAGTTAAACATTATTGGGATATTTACTCCATTCTCATCTCCCCTTGTCCTCTCATTGGTATGTGTGCTGGGGGGCATTGTTCATGTGGCCAAAGCCAAGACCAGGTATGTTGAGGATCATAAGTCCAAAGATAAAGATGGATATTTCCTCACTTTCCCCGAGTTGCCATTCAATATTAAGGTTGAACACCCTTTCTCTGAGGTGCTTGGGACAAGAAGTGTTTTGGATTTTGAAACTTTTTTGTATCTTAGAGTACCTGCATATGCAAAAGATGCCAAGGATGAGACCCACATCTCAACACGAAATTCATTTAAGTTTCACATGCATTTTATATGGAGAGCCTGAAGCTAATGTTGTACAGGATTTTGGGTGTGCCTATGTTTTGAATACAACCTGTCAAGAGTTAGGTGTAGAGTTTTCCACTCGTGACATCAGGTTGATGCTCAGAAAGTTTCAGATTTTGGAGCATTTGGGATTTTAGTTATTTGGATTAATAATGTAAGCCTGTGTAAGTCTTTGTTAATAAGTGAGTTTGATCGGATTTTTTCTTCTGTGGTTAAACAGTCACACTTGGAAAAATGCCTTGCAAAATTACACTTCCAAGTCCAGCTTTCCCAATGAAGCCTAATAATTAGGCATTCAGATCTACCTAAATATGTAAGATGAATCAAGGTAACAGAATGTTCCAGAATCTGCAGTATTGGATGCCAATTACTAAACAATGTCCAGACAATGAAGCACAAATTCACTTTTATCTGGACGGACAATGGATTAACATATGAAGAACTATATTTTTTGCACATGGTCCAGAAACTCCAAGACTTATTCTGGTGTTAACGAGAATATCAGTGACCACCCAGATTGTCACCACCAAAGATTCTTTGACAAAGAGGAAGTTTGTGAAAGTTTGGGCCAAACTACTTAGTTAATGACCTTTTAAAAAATTATTTCAGACTTGAAGGAAAGGTTACAAAAATAACACAAAATATGCCTGTGTATATTTCGCCTAGATTCCTCAAATCATATTTTACCACATTTACTTTATCATCTTGTTATCTGTGTATCTCTCCATCATCTATTTATCTAGTTTTTGTTTTTCTGAGATTCTTGAGAGTAAGTTGCATATTATCAGTATGTGCTTCCAAAAACAAAGTCATTTCTTTCTTTCCTAACCACAGTACTCTTACCAAAATCAGAAAATCCACATAAATACAGTATTATTTTCATGATAGAATTTATTCATATTTTGCAAATTGTCTTGCTAATGCCCATTTTCTAACCCAGGATTTAATCCAAGATCTCACTGGAATTTAGTTGTCATGACTCTGGAACAGTTTGTGACTTTGGCCATTTTGAAGAGTTTTAGCCACCTATTTTGTAGAATGTCCCTCAATTTGGGCTTTTCTGATAACTTGCAGGTTACAGAGTGTGGGCAGGACACCACCAAAATGATGACCTTTCTCCATTGTGCATCCTATCAGGAAGCATGTGGGGCTGATTCGTCCCACAAGTGGTATGAGCTTTGATACCCTGGGGAAGGTGCTGTCTGCCATGCTCTTCTTCTCTGTGAAGCGACTCTTCTCCCTTTGCAGTTAATAAGTATCTCGTGTGGAGGGACTTAGAGACTTTGAAAATATTTACCCCTCAAGCTATTTGCCTTCACTAAATTTAGCCTCTGTTGTTAATTCTTCCTGCACTCTCCCCATGCTGCTTCTTAGATGCACAGCTGAAATCCCATTTCCAGTCCTCTTAAATCTAGGGGGAATGAGATAACTAGTTCTAGCTCCCAGAACTAGAATTATACGTGGCACATGCCTCTTCCAGAGTTGGCCCCTCAAATGCCCCCCGTTATCCCACAAGTTCTTTGCCATTCAGTTGGATGCATGAGATCTAGCAAAAGGCTCTAAGAAGGCTTTGGCAATTTTAGTCACTACACCTCAGGGTCTGCACCACTCAGGGAGTCTAATGAACTTGAGTGAAGAGGATCTACCTTTAGCTAACTTTTAATTGGAACTTGGCATTTCTTTTATTCAAATAAGCAATAACTACAATAGTATTAACAATACTTACAGGATTGTCACCTATATTTCATATCACAGATACTTGATGTAGCTATCTTGAAAAGTATTTACCTTTCTTTTCTTTTTCTCTATTTTTCTCTTTTAAATTTTTTCTAATTATACATGACAGCAGAATGCATTTGATACATGTACACAAATGCAGCACAACTTCCCACTCCTCTGACTGTACAGGGTGCAGAATCACACTGGTAGCATACTCATCCATGTATATAGAGTAATAATGTCCATCTCATTCCAAGCCCCCTCCCCTCCACTCACTCCCCTCTGCCCAATCCAAAGTTCCTCCATTCTTTCTTACCCACCCCTGCATCATGGATCAACATCTGCTTATCAGAGAAAACATTTGGCCTTTGGGTTTTGGGGTTTGGTTTATATCACTTAGCATGATATTCTCCAGCTCCATCCATTTACCTGTAAATGCCACAATTTCATTCTTCTTTAAGGCTGAGTAATATTTCATTGTGTATATATACCACATTTTCTTTATACATTCATCTGTTAGAGGGCAACTATCACTAACTTGAAATTCACATTTAATTTTAGGTATTAAATCTATTACTACTTTTTTTTTATTTTTTCAACATTTAGAAAAACCACCCCAGGTGGACATTTATAGACTTTGCCTGACAGCTGAAGGGAAGCAAGAATGGGTTAAGACAGAGAGGGCTCCTCCAGTCACTGCATTTTGAGAAGCCTCCCAGGAGAACAGGTGGGAAATATGTGCATCAGAATTTATGTGACTGAGAAATAAACTCTTATTATTTTAAGCTGATATTTATGCATTTATTTGTTCAAAAATTATCCTAACCTGACTGATACAGAGAATAAAGTTGTAAATTTGGAAATTATATGCATGGGAAGATGGCAGACACTACAGGATTGAATGTAATCATCAAGAAGACAGATGAAAAAATAGAAGACAAGTTCTGGATTTGGGTAATCACAGTTTGAAGGAAAGGGAGACAAAATGTTATTGAGAGCATAGGCAAATAGAAAGGAACCAGGAATACACCATGCAAGAGATTATATAAATCTGACACCATATTTTCAATTCTCTGATGTCTTCATATGGAAACCCTTATATGTAATCTCTGCTGAAGAAAAAGAGGAAGAGGAAGAAGAAAGAGGAGGAGGAGAAGGAGAAGGAGGGGGAGAGAAGGAGGAGAAGGAAGAGGGGGATGCAAAGGGGAGAAGGAGGAGGAGAAGAGGAGGAAGAAGGAGAAGGAGAGGAGGAGGAGGAGGATCAAACCACTTCAGTAGATTTTCTCAACTGAATCCATCACTTACAAGATGACAGGATTTATGCCTAAGGCCAGGTTTCTTTATCTATAAAAAGTGCTATCTGGTTTAAACAGGTTTGAGAGCAAACACATGCCAAAGACCCTAGGATACCTCTGACAGGTGCCTATCTCAGGCAGTTAGCTCTCCTGCTCCCCACTGTCCCTGTCTACTCCACCACCATTAGAAATCCATTTCATATGTCAGAGTTTAAATGAATTAAAGAGTGTATTATAACAACAAAATTTTTCTGAGTCAAAAGCATAGAATCTTATCTATTATACTGGGTACAGTACATTCTAGCAATAAAGCTAACATAAGCAAAATCATGATTAAAATTTAGACAGAACCTTGGTAGTCTATTTGAAAAACAAACTGAGTGAAAATTACAGAAAAGGGAGGCTGTACTTTTTAAATGTCAATCAAAAATACAGACACCAAACCACAAATTTCCAGGGTTTTGTCCAGGACAGGTCACATGCCCTAGGATGTACTTCAGTCTCAGGGAACCTAACTCTGAATCTCCATCTCTCCAGGATGTCATTATTTACCTAATGTTTGCTTATCTCAAATGCAATGTGACGAGAGGGAAAGGACACTTCAAAAGGTAAAAACATAATTTTTTATACAGGTAAATATTAATCTTAGTTACATTCCATTAAGTTTTTCCAATACTAGGTGTTGATGCCCATCTTATATATAAAAGCAATATGAAATTCTGTGTGCATTCTCAAAAAAATCAATTTTAAAGTCCAGTAGAAAATGAAAACAGATTAATATTGCCGTGGCCATCTTTCACCTACTGAAAAGTTTCATTAAGTGGCACTTGGAATCGCCCCTGAAAAAGTGTGGATGTGAGCAAACAAAAGCTTTCTGCCAACAGTTCTTCAACAGTGCCCCTCTCCTCTCACCTTAGTTTCTTTCCTCTTACCCCAAACTGAGCAATGAGCAACTCTCCAGAGTGAAGGCTGAGAAACTGTTTCCATAATCAAAGGCCGTCTGTGCAGAATGACACTAGAGCTGAAAAGACTCTGACCTATGCTATGAAAGAATTTTCCAGAGAATTGAGACTTTCTATGAAAAATGCCAGGATCAGAGTGAAAAGCCCCAACACCACCTCCTCCTGTAGTTTCAGGAAGAAAGTGCTGCCACCTACAGGGAGCATACGGAACTGACCCTGCGAAAAAGGTGGGGTCTGGTGGATTCTCAAGTACTCATTTAGGGGCAGGCGAGTAGCAGTCTCCAAAGAGAGGAATGAAGTACACCCACTTGCAAATTCCTACGCCCAGTAGAGTTCACGTTTTTGCTGTCCAGTACAGTAGCTTCTAGCCACCAGTGGCTATTAAACCTCTGGGATGTGGCTAGTGTGACTGAAGATTGGAGTCTTTTAAATTCTCAGATTTAAGGCGAGTGATAATACTTCTATGCTTGAAATGTAATATTTGAATTGTGAATCAAAACCATGGTCAAAAGAATTAAATTTGGGGGGGTAAATATTGTTTTTCCATGATCAGTTCGAACTTGGAAATCCTGATTGATAAGAAAAGGGCATTCATTGACTAGTATCGTTAATTTTCAAAATGGTAGTCAGTTTTATCACTAAATCCACCTCACTATGTTTTGCTTTTAAAACTTGAAGTAGACTTTTGATTTAATAATAAAGATATGCAATTTTCAAGATGAAATCCAACTGTGTATTTTCTAATTGTCATGAGTCTGGAGCAAATATTTCCAGTGCTGTGGATACAGGGAGAACTAAGAGGCACGGGTCCTATTCTTGGTTCTGTCAAAGACTAATTGCCAGACCCGTAACACTTGGAGAACTGGTGTTTTTCTGAACTAAGATTTAAATAAGGCAAGTTACTATAGCAAATATTTGTCATCTTAGTTAATCTAATTGTTTTTCATCTTAAAATGAATATTCAATTCAGCCATTGAAAACTGAAATATATTTACATCTACTTAGATATATGAATGCATTTTTAAATGTATATTTTAAAGATATACACATATATCAAATATTCCTAATGAAAATTTTATATAAATTTCAAAGTTAGTAGGAAGCAAAAGAATATATCTCTTTAATAATTGTTTATGTTGATTGTATGTTGAAATTGTGACATTTTAGCTATATTGTGTCAAACAAAATATATTATTAAGACTAATTTCATTGGTTTCTCATTGTTTTTTAAGAGAAATTACTAGAAAATTTTAAATGACTCGTGCCTAACATATTTCGATTGCACAGTGCTTTTCTAATTGATTAAAAGGCAAAAGAGAGAGAAGGGGGTGTGTTCAATGCCAACAGAATCACATGAAGCTCTATACTTACAAATGCACTATTCAACCTCAAGATTAATTTTAAAAACATGTGACAGACCCTGAAACTTCCATAGGTTAATATAACACAATTTTTACAGGAAATAATCGAAATCCATCTTCGATGAAGATCATCATTGTGACTGATAAACATCATAAAACAGAAGCAATTTCAATTTTAATGAATGTAATTACCTGATCATCTCCTGCATGGTTAGTAAACTGTTAATAGGAACCAAACTTTAAAGAAATTCCACTAAATTTGTTTGCTGTTCCATTTCTTCCATCAATTTCCAGCATTATGTCCCCAGACATATCTTCATTCTCAGAAGCCCAAGTGCAGGGACTCCTCCAGAGTCCACCCCTGGGTCCTCAGGGGCTGAAGCGCTCTTGCTCCCAAGTATAAACACATCCTTCATCAAGAGTGTCTCCTCCGGATCTGTAACCATCAGACCTCCCCTTCCCTTCTTTTTTGTATTCCATCTTTAACATATTCTGATTCTCAAAAGAAAACCCAGACCAACAAACCAGGCATCCCTCAATGCTGTTGGCAGATACCCCACAAAGACAGGATGTCTAACCATCCTGGGTTTTTGCTCAAGACTCTCCTGGTTTATTTAAATTCTTCCCTTCCTGGAAACCCTGAGTCACAGACAAAGCAAGGCGGCTGGTCTCCCTCCTTGCCAGTCTCACCTGTTGGCAGCAGGGCAGGGAGAGGGGATCCCCACCCTCTGTGCTCCAACAGTGCCAGACGGCCTGTGTTTCCCTAGCTTTTAACCTCCTCCCTTTACCCACTTGGCTGCCTGACCCTTCACCCCTGCCACCCTTGCCTGATGGCAAGTCATCTTTCAGGGTTGCTCTCTCTCCAGGTCCTTCCTCTTCCTCCAGGCTGCATTTTAATTCTCTGTCCTCCTGCGCCTCCCATCAGCTGTGCGCTCCCTGAAGGCAGGAGTCTTGCCATTCCTTCTAGTATTCCTATCACGTATTCACTGCATCTGTGAATGAATGACAACTGAGGTGTCTTAGAAAGTCCCCTGGGCTCTGGGCAACCTGGGCTTTCTTGCAGCCAACAACCCATTCTGATGTAACCACTGACTAATCATTTCAAGACTGGATGGCTCCACATTTCCCAGGTTTGGAGAATCTTTCCCACTCTTGGTTCCTCCAACACAATGAATAACACCACCCTGTCAGTCTGTAACCCCTAACTAAGGACATCCACACTACAGCCCAGGGAGGGGAGGGCCTGCGGGAGGGGGTCACGCCCAAAACATTCACACACCAAAAGCAACAACAATCCAACCAAACCAAAACAAAATGCTCTCACTTTCATTTTCTACACAGACTAGTCATTTCTGCCTTTGGCATTGGAAGGGCTCATTCTGTACATTTCTTTCCCGGGTGGGAGGAAACCTGAGGAGCACAGCTAGGAGGAGAGAACAGGTAGAAACGACAGAAGAGGAGTTCTAGAGGTCAACATGGCAACAGGGAAGAAACTCGTCCAAGTTCAGAAAATGTGGAAATGGAAGAGCCAGGGCTCAGGAGACCCCTTAGGGATGATAGTAACCTTCTGGTATGCCAAGAAACATCTCCATACCACTTTCAAGCAATCAGATATCACATCTGGAAAACGAATTTATCACAGGAATCCACAACGTCCAAAGCAACATTTCAGCACACACCACACTGTTTTGCTACAATCCAAACAGTGATTTTTATTTTAACTCATTGTGATACAAGAGCACTGGGAAGAAATTAGGAGAGGCAGATTTTAATGCCCAAATCTGCCAGAAAATCAGTGTGTGACCTTGGGTCAGTCACTGCCCATCCTCAGACTTAGTTTCCTCTTCTGTGAACTAAGGGATTGGGCTTGGTGTCCTCTAATGTCCTCTGTAGCTCCTCCATGCAATAATTTTCTAAGTCTAAATGCATCATTATTGCTGCTTCTCTTGAAGTAGTATACAGTAACTCAGAAGGAACAAATCAGTTGAGGACTATTAAATAAATGCATTAAAAAGGAACAGAACAGACAAGTATATTTTAAGCTGCATTGATGAAAGGCCCCCTGAGACATCATAATAATAAAGTAGTTTGTGTCTTAGCATCTATTTGGCTACCACTAATACGAAAAAGAAAGAAACTAACCAACCCATGACTAACAAAATTGCCCACAAATTCCTACTAAATTTCTAGCACACAGGTGTCTCTAAAGAATGCGAAATAGCCAAGATAGGAAACAAGCAAGAATTTATATGGCATGAACATTCAACTCCCAAGGATTCTAGAGTCTTTGCAAAAGTTCACATTTCTTGAGTTTTATAAGCTATGCTAGAGTTTATAAACTACCATGTCTCAAGATACAGTGGAGGGTAAATGCTGTTCTACAGTTAACCCTAGAAATGGCCACTGTGTCTAAAAGCACACACTTCAGTAGATTCCTCAAGGTCAAGACAATTGCCTCATTACAGGAAATGGATGAAGTCATTTCTGGCTTCTCGATTTTTCTGAAAAACTACCTGCCGTGTCGGTTGACCACTCCACATCCTGCTGTGTCTCTTTTAGCCTCCTCAGTTGTAACACTTGTTCTCAGAATGCACGCCTTCCTTTAGCTCCAGCAGAATGGGAGGAAATGCATCTGCGAAAGCACAAACAAGCAAAGGGTCCAAGTGAGAACATCTACCCCTGGGTGGGACAGCAGCTAACTGAGAGCTTGCTGATCATCAACATGCATGAGCTGTCATTTGGGCAGTAATTCTGAGGTCAGGATCCAAGGTTCAAGGCCAGCTCCTGCCCTGTCTGTCCTGGTGGTAACACATTCCCTTCAGACTCTCGGGGTCTTGCTTTCGACCATTTGGAGCACATGGAGGGAAGATGAGAAGAAGGCAGGAGACAAGAGAGATGGAAACTTTTTAATATGTCCTTAAAAGCCTCTTTACAGAGATGAGTAATAAAAAGATTGAGGCCAGCAAACATATTCAACCTTTCCACATTTTCTCTAAACAGTTATAAAACTGAGAGTCTTGTAAGGTCAGAGTTAAAGTAATACTGCCTTGTTTTTGAATTTTAAATGGTTTTTAATGGAACATTAAAATAACCTCAGTACGAGTAAAAGGTGTGCACCAGAGTATTGGTTTGAATCAGGAGAAAGATAATGGAACCCGCCAAATGAGGAAGTTAGATAGGGTCAACGTGAACCCCCACTTCAATGCCAAATAAGGTTCTCTGCACACCATGCCCTCTCCTCAGCCCAACATACATTTTCTTCCTTCTCATGCAATCTAATAATGATATGCTATGAACTCATTTGATTTATGTTAACCAATTATAATGTATTACTCTCAACTCATTTAATAAACATTGATTGTATGCCTACTATGTGCCTAAGAATGTCCTAAATACTGGAAATACAGAATTGGACAAAACAAGGAACACTGCTCTCACAGACCTTCTATTCTAGTGTAAGGAGCCAGACAAATAAGTAAAATACACAGTAGGCTGAAGGTGTCAAAGGGAAAAGAATCACATCAGGTTAGGAGTAAGTAAATATGAGTGGGGGGAGGCAGAGTGTTGCAATTCTGAACAGATGATCAGAGAAGGCCCTGCCAAGGTGACGTTTGAATAATCGCCTGAAGAAAATGAAGGAGCAAGTCACGTGTTTGAGGAGACAGTCAATACAAAATTTCTGGATCAGAGGCCAGTGTGCCTGTAACTGAGGAGAGGAGTCAGCAGTCAATCCAAGAGCTAAGGATGGGGCCGTGCAGGTCTGGTTTTACTGAGTGACCATTGAGGCGATTAGGAGACTTCACACAGTCATGACACAATCTGATTTCCCTTTGTGAAGGATAGAGCTGACTGCACATGGGCAGGAAAGGCAGAAGCAGAAAGACCAGTTCTCAGGCGACTATAACACTTCCAGCAACAAACTGGGGTAGCTAGGATGAGGATGGTGGGGATGGCATGAGCAGGAAGTCATTAAATTCCAGATGTGTTTTTATTATAAAGCCAAGGAGATTCTCTGATGGGCAGTACAGAAGAGAGGAGTTAAGAGTCATCCCACAGGTTTTGGCCTGAGACCTGCCCAGATCAAAAATGGTACCCATTGTGAGATGAGAAGGCCTGTTGAGAGGAGGAAGGACTGGGAATTCGTTTTAGACATGTGAAATGTGAGAAACCTCTTAGACATCCAGGTGGAGATGTTGAGTCAGCAGTTGGATGGACATGTCTAGAGTTCAAGAAGACAGGGAATGATAGGTATGTGTAAAGCTACACACCAGAAGTGAATGAGACAAAGAAGAGAAGTCCAGGGACTAAACCCTAGAGAAACTCCAACTTTGGGAGACTGTAGAAATAAGGAGCAAAGAGCAAAGAAGACTGAGAAGGTACAAGCAATGAAGAAATGGGAAGAAAAAGATCAGGGCATGATGGAAGCCCAATCAAGAGAGGTCTCAAGATGGCGGAATGATCAAGTGTAACTGGCAACATTAAATAAGATAAAGACAGAAAAATGATTAAAGACTCAGTAATTTTCCCAAGTAATGTCAGTGAAGACTGAATGCTTACCCAGCCACAACCCAAATGAAAGAAATCGATCAAGATTTGACT
Source organism: Glaucomys volans (assembly GCA_020662805.1). Taxonomy (NCBI): domain Eukaryota; kingdom Metazoa; phylum Chordata; class Mammalia; order Rodentia; family Sciuridae; genus Glaucomys; species Glaucomys volans. Next base: position 8,090 of record JAJEJO010001843.1, on the reverse strand, counting down.
AAATAATTAAATATTAGGGAAAATTCTCAGCATCTTCAGTTTGTCCTCTGATTCATATATCTTACAATATGGGCCAAAGCTTTGACAGAATAAACACTCTTTTTTCTTCCCCTTATGAAGTTAAATAATAATAGATAGGTAGATAGAGATTTCTGTGTTTTCTCCAGTGACAAGTTTAATAGGTACACTTCTTATCTGACAATGGAACAGACATATTCTTCAGTTTCTGAGCTCAGGAAATTACAGGTGACATATTTCTTGATTAAAAATAAAACTTTTCTTTCTTTTCCAAAGTATAATTCTAATGCAAAAATGCTTCATTTCCATTGGTTATCTTGATTTTAATTTTTGCTCTCCACTTGCTCTCCTTTCTGAAGGTTTTCTCTGTGTGAGCATCTCAGGTTTCTCTCTCCCTCCCTCATCCCTGGCAGTCTCTGACTACTCTCCACATTCTCGCTCTGCACTATCATCATCTATTTGACCTTGGACATAACATTCCACTCATTCTGACAGCAGCAGACTGATATCACTGAGAAAACATAATGGTTTCTAAAAGAGGCCAACAAGAGGGAATATGAGCAGATGCAAAGATCAGTCAGAGAAAAAGAGAAGATGGAGGTGGAGGCACTTAACCAGGGAATCCAGTGTTTATATTGTCAATATAAATAGGTTAAACCAGTCACTGCAGGATCTAGAAATTCCATATTGATAAAGTCTGCCCCAACTTTTACCTAAATAATTCGATACGTGCAATAAATAAACACTACTGGCAATATCTATGCTTCAAACTGATGGTACTGATTGGAAATCAATCCATTGTTTGGAAAGTTACCAAATAACAAATTTTGAGAAAAACATACTATTTGCATATTTTTTCCAAACTGACTTCTGGACATTGAAACTGCATGGTTCTCAATGGTTGGCTATACAAACCAGAGTGGTGATGGCTTACAGGACCTTTGGCAAGATATCATAATCCTAACTCAAAGCACATCAACAACTGAATAAGCCACAAAACTGGTGACTATGTTACCGGCATAGTTGAGTTTGCTAGAAAGTTGAAATTCTGGTATTTCTGATTTATTCATTATGGTAAATCTCAGAATATCATAAACTGATAAAAAGTTACTGCATGTTCTACAGTAGGTTGATTCTTTTCTTTTTTCTTTTTGATACCAGGGATTGAACCCAAGGGTACTGAACCACTGAGCCATGTCCTCAGCCCTTTCTGGTATTTTACTTAGAGACAGGGTCTCACTGAGTTGCTTAGGGCCTTGCTAAATTGCTGAGGCTGGCTTTGAACTTGCGACCCTCCTGCCTCAGCCTCCCAAATTGCTGGGATTACAGCTTGCCCCATCACACCCAGCTAGGTTGATCATTTTCATGGTCTTAGCTCTTTTAAAAGAATCATGATTGAGAATAGAGGAAAAATATACATTCCAGTTGCAATGAGATGAATTATTTTGGGAGTCTACTAGTCTTATTAGAGCCTAATAACTCAAAAAAATGCTTAATCCAATAGATGATTTTGTCCTACAAAATCTTTTAAAAGAGAAAAGGTTGAAAAGCACAAGAAGCATCAAATGGCCCAGAACCCTCAGAAATAATTCCTGAAGGTAAACAAACATTTCCAGGAAAAGGTTATCAACTATTTAAGGGGGAAATCCTTAAAACATTTAAAAATATGTACTCTGTGTTGAAAATAGCATCTTCATAGCATATCATAGTACTTTCCATTATGGTAAAATTTGACACCTGGAAAAGAAGTTGAAGAGAATATTTTCTACATCTTTACAATTTGGACCTTTTTTTTATTATTATTATCATGGTGAAAAAGTTTTGCAGAAAGTCATGGAAACACACATAGGGAGCCTGTGGCAGTGTTCTAAATTTGTAAGTAAACAAATTTAGATGTGAAGATTAAATGCAAAATAAGGAACTAAATTATGAGGAAATAGCACTTAAAAATGATGCGGTTGGAAAGCGCCATCGATGTGCATGTCCCCTGGATTCTAAATGATTATTAATAATAAACATGCCAGAATCCTGCCATCTTGCCATTGTTAACTTTCCTTTCGTCTCCCAAAATATGAGTAAGATTTTTGTTCCTTTTTTTAAAGCTACATTAAGAATCAGCCTGAATTCCTAGTAGCACCAGGTACATGGCACTTACTGCTAATTGGAAGTGGCTGCTTTTAGCAAATCTGGTAGTTGCTAAAAGCCATGGTTGCTGTGTTGTGGCCTCACCAGTATGCAGGGTACAGTTCTTTTACCTCTCCTCTGCCAAAGCTACATGTCTGCAAAATTTGCCACCCATATACAGAGCCAACTCCATCACTTAAATGCATAGAGACAGGAATCTTTAAGAGCCACCTACAAGGCCACTGAAGAAAATATGAACCTCTTAATGCACAATAAATGTTCCCATTTGAAGAATTTCGGTAAAGTGTTTTCCTATTATAAGAAGTCATTTCCAGCCCTGTGCCATCTAGGTGGGTTACCAAATGCCACATGATTAGCACATTTTTATTTATCGTCTCTCCTGTGTGACAAACCAATCAGCTGGGGCACTATAGTTTTGGAGAATATTGTAGACCAAGTTATATCTCTGTCTCACATCATCATTTGTGTTTGTGTTGGATGTTTGTTCTGAGAAAATTAAAAATACTTTGTTTAAGTTGGATAAGTGAAGTAAAACCTACCAGGTAAGTCTCCTGACTTGAATATTAACTCTTCCTGTTTGGATCTGTTTAATTGGGTTTGGTTTTTTCTAAATTTACAGCCTCATTCAAATATTCTATCTGTTTAAATGAGCGTTCTATCGATACTCTCCTACAATTTCATAAAACATTCAAAACCTGACTAGTCTGTCTTATGAACACTGTTGTTCTCATTTGGTTTCCAAGACTCTCTGTGTTAGTCACAGTCTAGGATGGCCCACTGGGTTATTGGAAAGGAGTTGCTGAGAATACTGAGAGAAAAATCCAGAAGTAGCAACATTAAAATAATCCCACTTATACTCTCAAACAGATAATGAATGAATTTTCCAGCTCTAGTATTCTGGACCAAAGCTATGTAAAGATCATACAACTGAGCATGAGCTCTCTCCTGCTTCATAGATTATAGTCCTCAAGATATCCCAGTAGACAGTCCTTCCCTAAAGAAATTAATATCACCCATTTCAGACAGATTTGTCCAGAGTCATATGACAAAGTCAACTTTAGCCAAAATTGAGCCAACTAATGCTGATACCTGGCTGATTGTCTTGTTTCCTCAAACATCTAAAGTGTCTGTAAAATATCTCTTTAAGTGTCTCAAGACTAATACGGAGACCCTGATGTTATTTAAACTTCAATTCTTCACAACTGCCTTTCCTGCATTTCACATGAAAGCATTTTTTTTTTCTCAACTCAGGATAGTTATCCAGAATTTTCTTCAAATAAACATTCGGCTTCTAGAACAAAGAACTTACAGAGGCAGGATGAGCAGTCTAACCCTGACCTATGTTCCTGTTGAATGTGGGGTTTTATTTTCTGTCATGGTCATAAAATGGGGCCTGATTTCCAGAGCAAAGCTAACTCCATGGGCACCAGCTCCTCAGATGTCATATCTTCAGAAATTGCAAGTTTGATAGCAAAACAAAACCTGTCTGCAAAGATCTTGTTTTAGGATGAGCATAAGAAGAAGAGGTTTGACTTTAAGAAAATAAGGCTTGTTTCTCACCCTATAGAAAAACTACTTTGAAAACTTGGGCAAAATTCTACCTAGGTGTTTAAATTTTTTTCATTGGAAACCTGGGAAATGTTCTTCATCAGAGATAACCTACTGATGATTCCAAAAGAAAAGCACAAATGATTTCTCTTAAAGTACCTAGAGAAGACACAGAAATCACTACCTTGTAAACTGAAGGCTCCCTGCTCATCAGTTTTAGTAGAGAACTGACCCAAATCTGGCAAGAGAAGCCAAGTCCCACTTCTCCCCTCCTGCTGTCTCAAGTACCCTACAAATTGCTAGCCCCCAATTCTCTGTCAATGACCAAACTGCCATTGCCTAGAACTGTTATCATACAATATTCATGATCAGAAATGGTTACACTGCTAACTTATTTTCTGTAAAACATTTGCTATTGGAAACATAAATACTCACAGAAGTACCAAAACAAATTGAATTCCTAATAAATATGGATATAAATAACTAGAGTTATTTTATTTCCACAGAGAGTATTGGATACATAAAACCCTTGAATCTCTGTTTTAAAAAGCACAGCATAAAGAAGTATCCACAAAAGTAAATATGTTTACATAGCACAATATCAAATATATCCTAAGTGTCTTCCCATGGTGTCACATCCAGTCTCATCTCTCTCTTTCTCATTCCTTTTGTTTTTAAGCAGCTGCTGTGTTTTGAATCTTAAATTCCCCCCACGGCCATATGCCAATGGTTTGGTTCTCGTCCTAGTGTTACTGGGAGGTGGTAGAACCTTTGGGAGGTGGGGCCTAGTGGGGGAGGAAGTTAGGCCATTGAAAGGGATAGGAAAGGGATATTGTGAGCCCGGCCCCTCTGTCTTGCTCTTTGCTTCCCAGCTATCAGAAGATGAACAGAGCTCTTCTGCCATGCACTCAGCCATGATGTCCTGGGCCAAAGTGACATGGCCAACCCACCACAGACTAGAACCTCTGAAACCAGGAGCCAAAATAAACCTTTCCCCTCTTTAAGCTGATTTATCTTAGGTATTTGTCACAGTATGGAAAGCTGACTAACGGCCGCCATGCCACAGTGTCTTGCATAAATCCTATTTCATAGCATTGATCATATGATCATGCGAATCACATGTGCTATGTCACCATGAGATTTGACATGGAATAATCTTATTTATTACTCACAATGCAATTTTAATCTGTGTTGGCAAAGGTCTGTCCAGCAGTTCTAAGAAATCTCACAGTGACACAGCTAACTGCCCTTCCACCTGCTTCCCACGTCGTGGAGCCTAAACTCATGCTTCCCTGCCCCCAAAGAACCACAGCAGCCATGGACACACAGCTGGACTTCATATTCCCAGCCTGCCTTACAATGAAGTGATTTGCGGATGCATTTGGAGAAGCACTGTGTACAGCATGCATGCTTCCTGCTTAAAGGAAATGGCTTGTTGATGTCTTGATGTCCACTCCCTCACCTGTTCCACAAGCTTTTCATCTTTTCCCAAAAGCAATCCTCAAAGTATTTGGGGGGTCATATTTTCACAGTAGCTTAGCCTGTGACCTACCTAACACAGAGAGTGTATTGTACTTGTATTTATGCCATGTTCACTGTGCAAATGATTCATATGTGTCTCCTTTGCTAGATTATATATTACTTGTGAACAATGTGTGCTTCTTATTTGTCTTTCTTTAGCTCTTAAAGTTCTGTCTGACATATAACACTTTGTAAATGTCAGCTGAATAAATAAATAGGCCAATCAACTTCTTCACTTGGCATAACATTACCCTCAGCGTTAAGGCAAATGTGAACACAATTGTTATGTCTACATGGAGTTCAGAAATTTGAATGTTTCAACCATATTACTGGGAGCTCAACTTTAATACATTTTGGAAAGTTAAATTTCAAGCTTTATAATAACATACACCTGATTTGCCCCTTATAGCTCACATTAACTTTAACCTATCTGTCACCTACCACAGTGGCCAAGATGGGAAGATCTGATGACACATGATGTCAGGTTGGAGCAACCTGGCCTGAGAGACATTTCCATCCCCTATTGGTGGTAACACACAGCAGTGTGGAGTATTTTTCCCATGAATATCATCACAAGTATTGCTCTGAGACAAATTGTACATGAATGTTCACATGAGCATTACTTATAATAGCAAAATATTGGACCCAACCCAAAACCTTCCAATAGAAAAACTGTTTACATGAATTATATAGCACACCCTCACCAAGAAATACTCTGCATAGAGCAAAAAGAATAGGTAGACCAACCTGTCCTTCTATAGAAATTACTCTAAGGTGTATTATTAAGTGAAAGAAGTGATACAAAAAGTATACTCCTATATGTGTCTTTTTAAAATATACATCATAGATGCATAGACCTACAGAAAAAGAAATGTGATTCTGGAGACCTTCTGAGCCTGGACAGTTCTTTCTGCACTGTTTCAATTTCATTTTTACTCTCTAAACACATTACTTTTTTCAATTTAAGGAAGTTTTACCAGTTCATATCCATTATGACAAGACAGGCAATAATGAGGGTGATGAGGATGTAGAGAACTTGAAAACCATATACATTGTTAATGGAAATGCAAAATTGTGCATCCATTTGACAGTTCCTGAAAACACCAAATATGGAGTCAGCAATTTCACACCTATGTTCGGACCCAAGAGAAAAAGAAACATATGTCCTCACAAAAACTTATATACAAACATTTAGAGAAGCATTATGTATAATAGCCAAAAATTGGTAATACAAAGTATTCCTCAACTCATGAATAGAAAAAAGAAAATGCAGTCTGTATCCACACAATGAAATCTTACTTGACAATAATCAGTAAAGTACTGATACGTGCTCCAACATGAATGGCCCTCAAAAACATTATGCTCAGAGAACTAAGCCAGATATCAAAGATCACAAATAAAACATGAAAGCAGGACTCCCTAGAGACAAAGAAGTTGAGAATTTTTTAAATGAGATTGTGGCGATGGTTGTTCAACCATGTGCACATACTAAAAAGCACTATATTTTACACTTGAATTGTGTGACTTGTACATTCTTACATCAAATGCATCACAATAAAACTGTAAAAAAAAATTTTTTTAGACATACTATCGCACACATGAGCACATCTGATCTTCCCACCCATCCTGAGAGAAGATGGAGATGCAAAGAGCAGATGAGATGATGCAGACAACAAAATACAGAAAAGATAAACAGCGTTTACTCAAAACTTAACAAGCATCTATTGCCATGAACAGCAGTCTGAGCCTTTACCTCTCTGAAATATTTCTGTAGTAAGAGAAAAAAAAAGCTCTTTGGGTTTGCCTCCCACAGCCCATCTGCCTATTCAATGAATCATTCATTAAAAACTCTTGCAGTCACACAGAATGTATTTGTGATGCACTCACCGAATCTCCTGGTGTTTCCTGTGCACAGTCTGAGAGCTTTCGGGGTACAAAATGTTCCATCCATCACTCTTTCAATTTATGCACTAATCAATTACTAAAGGGAAAAGGGGCTCTAGACTTTTAATTTGTTCACATTTAAAACCTTCAGAAAAAATGAAAACTATGCCTGGGAGAAAATAAAAAAAGGAAAAACAACCTAAGAATTAATGGCTGGTAAGAGAAAATCAGTAATAAAATCTTTTTTAACACTTCCTCCATACTGGGCATTGCTCTAGCAAGTTACATATTAAATCTTTTCAATTTCACAACTATTTTTAACTGTGTTTTATAGATGAGGGATCTGAGACTGTGGAGACTTATCAAAGTCACACAGCTGTTAATGGCGGAGGCTACACTGGTACCAAACATTTTGAATCCAGAATCCCTGCTCTTGACCCTGTTCCACCCATCCCTTACCTAAGTCCCAGTTGGTTCCGGAACAGTTGCAAAATGTTGTTTTCTCTCATAATATTTTTAATCGAATTAAAAGTTAAACTCAATTTCACATTGTCCCCTCATTTGTACCTTTCGTTGGACTTGTACAGGAGCCTCAATGAGAGCCCGTTCCACACTGCACACAGCCCTTCAGCTTCCATGCAATCCCGAGCATGGTATCTGTTCGTTAGATGGCCTTAGTGGAGATCTGATCTCTGTGTTTTGATGTAAAGAAACTTGTGGTATTAAAACTTTTGGCTTTTACATTAAAGGCTTATTATAAAAAACAAAAATACTTATGAAACATTGAATTATTGAAACTGTACAGTTGTCACAGGGATGAATTTACTCATCCTCTTCACTACTGATGTCTAAAATGATTCGAACAACACACATCTAAAGGAAAAGAAACATTTAAATCAGTCAAATATTGACTCTATAAGCTCCTCAAAAAGGGAAGGGAGAGTATCCTTTTTCCTCTTCTTTTTAATTTTTTT
>JAJEJO010001842.1:312783-458707 GCA_020662805.1 Glaucomys volans | reverse complement strand
AGGAGCAGGGTGACCAGGTCATCTGGTAAACCCAGGTTTCACCTTTGAGAATCTGTCACAGTTTTCCAAAAAGACTGTGACTTTTGCCATTCCCCTGGCCCCATGGGAGCGATCCGTTTACCCACACCCTTGGCACTACTAATTCCTGCAAATGATGATTACGCAGCTCTCCTTATAGAGATGGAGTGACATCATGCTGTGTTCTGATTTCATTTCCCTAATGACTTATGATTTTCAATATCTTCATGAATATATTGACCATTCATACATCTACTTTTGGTGAAATGTCTTTCATTACTTAGCCCGTTTAAAACGTAAGTTGTAGGTCTCTTTCTTAGGAGTTGTAAATTCTTTATATCTTCTGGATATTAGGCCAATTATAGAGTACGATTTAGAAATATTGTCTCCCATCTCTGCGCTCTGGGTATTGTCTTTTTACTTTCTCCACAGTGTCTTTAAAGCACAAATACTTTTAATTTTGGTAAAATGCAATTTATCTGGTTTTCTTTAGTTGCTCATGCCTTCGGTGTCATATCTAAGGAGAGATATCCTCATCCAGGTTCATGAAAACTTATTCTGTGTTCTAAGCATTTAAAGCTTAGGTGCTGTGTGCTGAGTCCACTCTTGTGTACGGGAAGAGGCAGGGGTCAGACCTAGTTCTTTTGCAACTGAATATCCAGTTGCCCCAGTGCCATTTGTTGAGGAGACTCTTCTTCTCCCTGTTCATTGGTCTTGGCACTTATGTCAAACAGCAGGAGCATAAAACGTGGGTGGGTTCTTGGACTCTTGATTCTGCTCCATGGTCCATATGTCCACTGCTTGTGCTAGAACCTCATGGTTGGGCGTCTGACAACATTGCAGTGGCTCCAAATCCGCTGTGTGAGTTGTGCAGCTTTGTTTTTGTTTCTCAAGATTGTTCAGGCTGTTCTCAATCTATGCGCTTTAATATGAATTCTAGGAACAGATTTTTAGTTTATTATTTTAAGAAGGAAGTTAGGATTTTGATAGGGGGTGTGTGGAATTGGTGGATCCATTTGGAGTATGCCATCATGCCAGCCACATCAGGTCCTCCAATCCATGGACACCAGCTGTCTTTGCCTTATGCCTTCTTAATTTCTTTCAATGACATTTGTTTGCCATTCAGTGAAAAACTTTGCACTTTTTGAGTTTATTCCCAGGGATTTTATTATTTTTTATTCTATTGGAAATGGAAATACTTTCTTGACTTCATTTTTATATCGCAGATGGCTAGTGTATACAAATACAACAGATTTTTGTATAATGACCTTTTCTTGAATTCATTTATTAGTTCTAGTAGTATTTTGTGGATTCCTTAAGACTTTTTATATACAAAATCATGTCCTCCATAACTTGTTTGTGGAGCGCTGGACTTTTTTATTAACAATGTGGTGATATAGACGCCAGTTCTCACCCACTCCAGCATTTTTTGTTTTGTTGTTTTGTGGAATTAGTTTTTCTGGTTCTGTGACTTTTCTAAAATGATTTCATAAAATTATTTTATTTGTCCTTGGTCTCTGTACTCTTCATCATGTGAGGCCACAGGTCTCTGCTCAGTTATTTGAGGGTCAGTGGATGGACTGGCCAGAGAGGTCCTTCAGCGCTGGCAGCCAGGGCGTCTCCTAGTGTCTCCGGGCTGTGGTGGGCCTGGGGTTGCCAGCCATCCTTTGCCTGGGAGTTGATGTCTTTGCTTCTCACTTGTGCAGAGTGTTGGGACCAGTCCCCCGGGAGGCTGGGACCTTCTCAGGACTGGCCTGTACGTGGTCCCACATGTGAGCACAGTTCTGTGTATGCACACAGCCCTCTAAATTCCCAAGAATATCCCACAGCTTATCAAAGTCCTACAGGCAATCATTTCCTAACTTCTGCTGTTAACCTTTTGGCTCATCTATTGTTTTATCAAATTTTATTCACTTCCTCAGGTAGCCCGCAGTTAGTAAGTGCCTCTTCTAGCTTGTTTTGTTGTTCTGACATTTGATCTGGAGAACCTTCTTCCACCACCACCACACACACACACAAACACACTCACACGCACACAAACACACTCACACACACTACAAGGGCTCCAGGTCAGGTCAGGTCAAGTGCAGACAGTCCTACAAGTCGGTTCTTCTCTAAGGAAACACCAGGTAGAAGTAATGGCTGTTTTATATCCATGAGGCCACTCTCCTCCCTCTGGCAGCTGCCTGACCACTGGTTTTTGTTACTAATGGGTCTATTTTTTCTGAGGGCTGCACAGGAAACAGGCAGGAGATAAGAGCATGGAACGTCCCAATGCCTCGAGCCAATTGTTACTATCAAACTTCAGCCATTGTACTTGAATAAATCCCCCGGTTTCTGGGAGCCCTCAGTTAGTCTCTAGAATCCTGAGGAAAGATAGTTCTCTAGTTTTGCTGTGGCTTTTATGGAGAATGTGGGGAAGGGCTCCCCGTGTTCCTCAGCACCTCTCAGTGTGCACCCTTCCACTCTCTGAGCATGAGCAGGTCCTGTCCTGGACCTTGGGCCAGAGACGACCTCATGCAGAAGTTGCAGGGGTGCAATGCAAGACTGGGGCCCGTGGGTCCCGTGCTCCCCATGGGGAGCCACTCTGCTCGCTCCTGAGCTGATGGCTGGGACGCAGCTGCTGCTTCTGCTGTCAGGCCCAGGTCTGTCCTGACCCCTCCCTCTGCTCCACTGCACTGGCCTGCCCCCCACTCCCGGTGTCCACTGCTCAGCCCACACACTGCTTCCCGTCACATCCCCTCCACTGACCTGCACGTCGAGGGTCCTGCAGAGCCTCCCACAAAACAAGTTCAAACATAAAATTACCAAGGATTTCAATACAGTGATGGAAGGACACAGAGCCAGGTGTTGCTATCCCTTGAGAGATGAGCACCCTGGGCCACTGTGCAGGCTACATGTCCAGGAAGCAAATGTGGGCTTAGTCCTTCTTTCCTTTTTTTATAATTCCCAAATGAAGAGTCTCCCTCCCTCTGTCTCTCTCTGTCTCTGTCTCTGTCTCTCACTCTGTCTCTCTCTCTGTTTCTGTCTCTCTCTCTCTCTCTCTCACACACACACACACACACACACACAGAGTTATTTTTCTTCTCTGCCTCCTCCTTGGTAGCCCAAAGGCTCACCATCTCACGGGTCAGCAGTGTGTGCTGATCTCCAGTCTCATTAGCATGTGTCCGCAAGCTCAGAACCGCCTCCACAGGCACAGTATATTGTTCGTTGTGCTCTTTGTAATTCTTTATTTCATTGACACTCACTTTGAACCATTACCAAGAAATCACTTCTACATTCAGCTTTGGCCAATATTCTATTTTTAATTTAGTCACATTGTAACACACAATAACACCTGTTGTTAAAACAGTAAGAATTATTTTTCTCCCATTTATCCTATAAATAATTTGCTCAGAATCATATTTTGAAAGCACGTAAAGTCTCTCCTTTATAAATGTTAAATACCCACCCCTTCTTGCTTGAATTAATTCTGTAAGATGGCAGTGGGTATATTCACTTAGTGACTCTTCACTTGAACTCGGAGCACTTGCCGCCTTCACAATGCCTTCAGAGTCTCTACTGATTTACACTGAATTCAAACACGGAAGGTCTACCACGACAAGTGCTGTACTGAGTGTTGGTCTGAATCCAGGAGGAAGGCAGGGTCTCTGGATTTAAAGTGTCACAGCCTAGTAGATGAACAGGTAGGTAGATGATAGATAGATGGCAGATGATAGATACGTGGTAAACACATGAAGATGAGAGATGATAGATGCATAATAGATGGCATATACGTGATAGATGATATTTATTTACATATAAATACTTATATCCATCTAAATAGAATATATGCATATATGAATAAATCTGTGACAGACTGGGTTTCACCAGTCACAAGAAGGGGTGAAATAACAATCCTTGGGGATCCAGGTATGACAGCTGTGAGCCCGATCAACAAGGTCATCAGAACCAGAGCCCCACCTTCTGTTACCCACCCTCTGCCCCACGCTCAGCCTCTGTGACTGCCTGCCCCGGGGCACTACTCTGGCATGTGATGCCCCTCTGGGACCGCTGCTCCCTGCCCTGGTGGTCAATCCTCACCAAGAGGCTCATCCAGGAAGGCAGTGAGAGGCCCCATGCCAGTCACTCCAGCCCTCTCATGGAACTGCCTTTCTCTTAATTTGTCCCAGTCCATCCAGGACCACTTCACACTTTTAATTAGGTCTGACTAAAATGTCATCAGTAACTTGAGGAAATGACAATCTGCTGTTCGGAGATGTGGGCACTGTGAGTTAGAGGCTGGGCCAGCCCCTGGCTTCCTTCAGAGGCTCACTGCTGCCCAGTCATAGGCTGTGTCCCCTGCTGTGGTTTGGATAGAAGTCCAGCCCCCCAAGCTCCTGTGCTGATGCAGGAGGTAGAATGATTAGATTATGAGAGTTGCAACCTGATCAGTGAATTAATCATTTGATGGATGTATTAACTGGGGGTAACTGTGGGCAGGTGGGGTGTTGTAGTCAGCTTTCTAACTGCTATGGCTAAAAGACCTGGTGAGGACAATTTTAGAGGAGGCAAAGTTCATTTGAGGACTCAAGGTTTCAGAAGTCACAATCCATGGACGGCCGGCTCCATTCCTCGGGGCCCAAGGTGAGGCCGAACATCATGGCAGAAGAGTGCGGTGGAGGGAAGCAGCTTACGTTATGATCAGTGAGCAGTCTCCACTTGCCAGATACAAAATATACTTCCTGTATCAGTCAGGGTTCTCCAGAGGAGCACAATCAACAGGAAGTGTGATTACAAAAGGGGATTTAGTAGATTGGCTCACAGGACCAGAAGCTGGTAGTCCACAGTGGCCGTCTGCAGCTGGAGAGCTGGAAGAACCAGCAGCTGGCAGTCCAGGAGGCGGAAGGCCCAGAACAAGAGGGATCGACAGTGCTGCCCTAGTCTGAGACCAAGGCTTCTGAAACTCCCTGGCAGAATCCCTAGCAGACTCTGCTTTGGAAGAGTGAAGAAGTGGGAGTCCGATATCCTCAGATAATCGAAGCAGCGATCAAGAACCCGTTCAAGAAGAGCCGAGCCTGCATCTGCATCTGCTTCCTTGTTCTTCCAGCTTTTATTCCATCCTATTGGGCAGTGCTGCCCACACTTAGGGAGGGGCTCCACTTCAGTTCACTATCCCCAATGCCAGTCATTCCTAGACAGGCCCTCATGGACACACCTGGAGGCCTCTCAATCCTCTGCATCTTTGATCCAATCAAGTTGGCAATTCAAATTAACCAGCACACTTCCCAAAGGCAGGCCTCCAATGCCCACTTCCTCCAGCAACACCCCACCTCCTCAGTTCCTCTCAGTCAATCCCATCAGGGGGTTAATTCACTCACTGGGTTAAGGCTGTCACAATGCACTCATTTCTCCTCTAAACCTTTATGCATTGTGTCACACATGAGTTTTGAGGGACACCCAATGTCTTCATCACAACCTGGGGCATTGCTGAAGGCAGTGGGACACTGGGGACATGCCTTTGGGCACCGTGTCTTCTCCCCAGCCCCTCACCCTGCTTCCTGGTTGTCAGCAGCTGAGCGGCTTTCCTCAGTCACACCATGAAGTTCTGTCCTGCCTCAGGCCCACAGCACGGGAGTCAGCCAACCACCAACTCGATCTCTAAACCCCTGAGCCAAAATCAACTTTTCCTCCTCTAAGTTGTTCTTATCAAGGGTCTTAGTCCCAGAGATGAAGACCTAACTAACACAGCCTCCTGGCTCTGGAGAGACCAGCTGATCCTTGCCTGGGACCCCAAGGTACTGTGGCAGCAGCAAGTCCAGTAGCCTCCGTGCATTTATTCACCGTGTCACTGAGCATCTGGACCCGTCTTATTGAGAAAAGAACATCTCGGTAATGTTGTCTTAGTCGCTTTACTGCTGGGGTGACAGAGCATCGCCGACCAGGTCATTTACACACAGACATGTGTTCAGCTCGGCTTCTGGCAGCTGGGAAGCCCAGGAGCAAGCACCGACACCTCCCGAAGGGCACGCCGACAACAATGCTGCCTGGAGACTAAGTTCCCAACACTAGAACTTGGGGGACCAAGTCTTGGAAGAGTGAAGGAGAGGACAGGGGCACAGGCAGGAGGGAGAGTATTCTGGAAAGAAGCCGATAACACAGGAACCGAGAAAATGAGGTGAGAAGGAAGACTCTGTGGTCCATGTGGTGAGTGGGCAGGGAGCAGGCGTGGCTGCCGTGGACACGTGCTGGCCTCAACTAGCCCCGCAGTCCACCCAGTCCCAACAGCTGCGTGAGACTCAGGTCTAGAATGAACCAGTGCCAACTCTCAGAAGTCACATTATCACATGTGATAATGAAACTGCTGCTAATTTGCAATAAGTGAGATGTCTCATGTTTTGGAAGAATGAGAGAAGAGATTGATTCTAAACCTGGAGGAGGGGTAGAAAGGAGAGAAAACCGTGTGAGAAGTGGCTTCTCACTTTCCCTCAGGACTTAGGGCAGAAGGACAGCTCACGGCGCTGGGCAGAGACAAGCCGAGGACCTAAATCCCGCTGCCTGGCAGGAGTCGATGGGACCCACTTCCTCTTGCCCCTGGCTAATTGGTCCACACCTGGATGCCGTCACCTGGGCACCTGTAGTTTCTGCTTGGACAGTGGAAGGTGGCCATCTGTCAGTCGGAGGCGTGGCCTCTGCTCCCACTGCTTCGTGGCCTCAGCTTCAGGCAGCACCTCCTCTCCGGGGCTGCAGGGAGCCATGTTCCCCTCTAAGGGCATCCAGCCCTCCCAGCACAGCCCTCCCTGGACGCTCGCCGGGAGCCTCCTTCCAAGCAGGAGCTGCCAAGCTGACAGATGGCTCTAGAAGGGAAGACGGTTCCCGGAGAGAAAACTGAAGAGGGGCCAAATGTGAGCGTGTTCTCATCATGTTCCGAGGCGGAGGCATCGTGGAGGAAGGGTCTCGACAGGAAATGGTCCAGCGGAACTCAGTTCAGTGCAGATGAAGAGATACTGACTGATGGGTCTGTGCACAGATGGGGGCACCGAGGGGCTCGCCGGGCTGGGCAGCAGGAGGCCCTGCCCCCAGTGCAGCAAGCAGATGCCCAGGACAAGGGGAGGGGCAGTTACTGGAACCTGTAGAAAAATGGGGTGGGGGGAGCGTGGGGAGGAGATGGACCCATGGGAGCAGCAAGGAGGTATTCTCTGGTGTCCTCCATAAGTAGCAAGGCAATTTCCCTCCTGTGCCTCTTGGAGAATCGAAAACAGGCTCTAGTAATGAAACCGGACCTCCATTGCTCTCTCCCTCTGCCCTCCTGCTGAGCTCCCAGGGGCCAACTGCAGGTGGAAGTCCGCTGACTGTGCCCACTGCAGTGTCCTGGTCAGTGTCTTGGGGGCGGAGCCTGCTGAGCTAGGTGACCAAGGACAGGTTCCAATGGAAGAGTGAGTCCCCATGGGGGCCTGTGTTCGCTTCCCAGGCGACCTTGGCAAAATCCACAAACTAGGTGGCTTAAGCAACAGGAATTTACATCTTACGGTTCTGAAGACCACAAATCAGAAGTCAAGGTGCCAGAGGGTTGGAGAGCCAGGCCTGTCCCCGCCCGGCCTCTGGCGGTCTGCTGGCCACCTTTAGCATTTCTCACTAGTAACTGGGCCTCACTGCACATCCCTCCTCTCCTGGCTTCTCCAGTGTCTGCCCCTTGGCAGGGCCTCCTTGTCCCTGCAGGGAGGTCCCCGTTTCAAGATAGTGTGGGTGAGTATTCCAGCACATTTTTTGGGGGAGGATATATGAATTCAGAGCACACCAGGTCCGGGGGAGAAAGCGCGCCATACAGTGAGGCCATTGGGTTAGGAACAAGACTGAAAGAAGCAACAGCTCGTGATCTGAGACTCAGTCGAGGTAGGAAATAAATAGGAAGGAAGCACTGTCAGGAAGCAGTCCTGGGAGCCCAGAGGGCCCCGGTGCCCCTGCTGTTGGTGCTCGGGGAGGCCTAACTACAGTCTAGCGGATCCCGATTCAGTCCAAACCCCAGGTTTAGGTACCAGTGGCCTTTGGGTGAGAAATCAAGGACTAATGTCTATTTGTTTCTGTCGTATTTATGACAAAAGTTCTCAAGTTATAAAAGAAGTAAAATAATTTCTAAAAACATTATGAGCTTCCTTTTTATATTTGCTTGATACACGTATACACGATTGTGCTGTAGTTTCTCCAGCTTAGAAAATATTTTAAGGAAGTCATTGTCACATATGAGACCCCACCACGTCACAGCACTCGACTCAGAAGAGACCGGTTTACAAACTGTATCAAACACATCCATTGAGGAACACGTTTCCCAGTTATGCTACTTGCTTGATTTATTTTTATAGAAACCCGTGACTGTCTGCAGCCAGAACCCTCCGATGATGGCTCTTGGTTTAGTTGTTACAGCTGTTTTAAGAGGCAGTTTGGATCACTGCAGAGGCGACATAATTGCTTGTAAGAAATGTGCAAGCATTCCAGAAAACACAGAGATTTCCTGCCGCAGGGCACCCGAAGGTTGCCAGGACCACCACCTCTGTGGGACCCTCCTGATCCTTCTGCAGGCAGAGCCTCTGTTTCCAGAGCCTCAGCGAAGGGAAGCAGGGGAGAGAAGGGGGCATCCTTAGCAGGGAGGGCAGAGCCCTGACCATAACGAGGTCCACTCACATCCTGATGGCTCGCAGGGACCTTGTGAATCAAATGATAATCGCCCTCTAATTTCCTTTAGTTTTGTAGGAAAGGAAAATAATTAAAGGACATCTTTGGGATTTGCTTTGCCTTCTGTAAATCCTACCAGTTGCACTTTGAAGGAACCTTTGGAGCACCATGAAAGCAGGTAGGAGTCTTATCTGTTGCAAAGGAAAACACCTGAATTCCTATAGACAGGGAGGTGCCTGATGAAGAACGTGTCTGCCGCACCGACTCGAGCAGCGGTTCTCCTTCGGGGATCCACGTCTGGTTTACTTTCATCTGGCATCATATGAGGCCTGGAAGAATAAATGGGCTCATGCTGTGTGAACTGGTTAAAATAATAATAATAACCACAGCATGACAGGTGACAAAATGATGGAAGGGTATTTGTACAGGTCAGAAGTGCAGGGTCTGTGGATGACTCCGTGGGGGAGGAGGACATGCCACTCCTTGCTGGAGGGAGTCACATGGTCACTGGGAGGCACACTCTTCAGTCCAGGGAAGCAGTGTGCAGAATGACAATAATAACAACTTGAATGCATGTTGGGTGACAACAAAAAGATTCCTGGTTCTCCCCGGGAGGTTTTGGTGATTGCTCTCTGGGCAGATTGTACCCTGCTGTCTGAGAGGTTACCGGTAGAAAGTCAGACCTAGGTTTTGGTTCCAAAGCCCCACATATAAAAGGGACACAGACAGAAAAATAATTTCTGACATTACAGACTAAAATAAAGGACCAACAAGATGGAAAAATAGGGCATTGTTGCTAAAGAGAAAGAAGAAAATTTTGAGTTGAGAAAATCAATAATGACTTTGAAATACAGATAAATTTTAAAATTGTCCCTGAAAGAGTTAGAGTGTAAAATGTGGCAGGCAGGGACTGAGGGACTCGTGTGAACACACAGAGCCAAGGCACCGGGCAGGCTCAGCCCGAGCACCTGCACTGTGACCCGGCAGCCAGCTCTCTACAGGGCCCTGTGGTGAAAGCTGCAGGCTCCGAGGGCAGATGGCCTCCAGGGCAGCCACTTGGCCTGCAGTTGGTGAGAAGGGCGCCTAGAAAATGTGACAAAGGCAGGCCTGGGCAGGTCCAGACTTTATTTTCAAAACACGTGATGCTAAGCCACAGTTTGCTGCCCATGACCTCCGTGAGGACAGGTGTCTGTTTTGCTCACACATTCGTCCCAAACACCCAGCACAGTCCTAGAAACACAGCACATGTTCCGTGAGCATCTGTCAAAAGATGAATAAATGAGAAAAGAAGAACTGGAAGCTGGAGAGATAAACTAAGGCCAGGCCAAAGAACCAAGACTGTCACCCTGATATTTGGCTTCATTGCAGAGGTAGCAATAGACCACTAGGTAACTACCTGGCAACTATCATCTGTGTTCCAGGACAGCGTCTCCAGCACATGGGCTTGATGGATCAAAGAGCAAAGACAGGTGAGGCAAGATCGGGGCTGGTGCATCATGTCCATGTGGAAGGGCCTGTCCTGGGACGAGGCCTGCGTAGAAATACAGCAGCTGCTACAGCTGAGCTTGCAGGACTCAGTCGTCTGCTGAGAAGCAGGCTGTGTGCCAGGACTGTGACTGGGCCATCCTGCAGTGCGTGGAAGCCAGGCTGTGTGCATGGCTGAGTGCAGAGGTTTGTACTTGTGAAAGAGTCAAGTGTGGGCAGAGGTGACCCCCAGGTGTAAATGCCACATCTGAGAGGTGGTCAAAGTAGGGTTTTGAAAGCTCTTCTCTCGAGGAATTCTTAGGCATGATAGACTCCATCACATGCCGTATCACTGAGTGTGTTCCTCTGCACATAGTAGGTTCACTTGCATAGCATTTGCCGATTTCCATTCCATTTAGGTAAAGAAAGAAAAAAATATCAAGTCAAGAGTATTTGAAAGAAAGATAAAAATATCAGATGATAGCCGGGGGCCTCTGTGGAAGTCATTTCTATCCACATACATGGGTGTCATCACACCCATTATCTGTCAGATGCCTAATTTATCTTAAAAGCTTTGTTTAACAAAAGTGATAGAATTAGCAAGGAGTGCCTGCAGTTTCCACAAAGTTCTTATCTAATTTTCTGTATGTTCATTGACTTGCTTGTTTTTGAAAACAGGGGACTATGTTTCACAATTGCTTGTTCCTTTTCTAGATTTTCATCCTCAAAATAGTGTTCTCTAATATTATATATCTCTGGAGAAAAATTTACAAATCTGAATTGCTTCAGGAGCCAAGCAAATAACATCATTTTAGATAAAGTGGACCAGACTGAGTAAGATAAAGTGGGGGTTCAGAGTAGACCTCGCCCTTGCAGATGTTGAGACAAATGGAAAGCTACAGCTCAGGTCCAGCAGAGTGTGGCCTCCTGTTACTAACTCTGACAGTTTTCACACAAAGCAACTCATGTGTACATTTTATGTGGAATTTGTGAGCATTTAAATGTTGATAGTTAATTACATTTTAATATATGTGGCATAAACAAAAGATCTGTGAGTTTCCAATTTACTATTTCATGTACTGAGTAATTTTATCTTGTGGGAGTTCATTGACTTGCTTAATAATTAATCACCATTAGCTATTATTTTGAAAAAAAATGTGTTTATAAAAACCACATAGGGCCAGATTCAGAGGAGAGCAATCATTTAGTGAGAATTCTGAGTGCTACCACTTGTATTCTATGAGCACGGGCCCTGTGACATCCTCAGTGCTTTATGAAGAACTCATTCAATCCCTGACCTTAGAGACCTGTCTTGTGAGTGACCACACCCATTTTACTGAAGGAGGAACCAGGGCTCAGGCAGATGGACTAACTCACCCAGCTGCAAGAAGCGTCAAGTGTCAAGTCTCCAAGTTCAATGCCAACAGAGTGACCCCAGCTCCAATGCTCTGGGTCCTGTTCATCTTTCCAGTTCTCCACCCTTTGCGGCTCCGGTGAGGGCAGAAGCAGACCATATGCAAGGAGTCCTTTGTGTGCTGTCCACACACTACTATAAAACTTTGGTGTCGTACTTGGCATTGCTGAGGCCTCAGCCTGTGTCCCCAGCTCTCAGAACACCGAGCGCCATCTTGGAATGCAGCGGCGAACGGTGGCATGGAAGCCCTTGCAGCAGGGGCCAAAGCTCACGTTCCTCTCACTGCTGCCACCCTTAGATGACAGGTGTCTTAAACAGGGGCTGAATATGCAGAGGAATTACGGAAGTCATCGTGTAGTTACAGAGATGCAGAAAATGTGCATACAGCCCGGGCGGGCATGGTGATCCCGAAGACTTGGGAGGCTGAGGCAAAAGGATCACAAATTTGAGGCTAGCCTGGGCAACTTAGTGAGATCCTAATGCAAAAACTGAGAAAAAAAAGAAAGGAGGAGCTGTAATGTAGCTCAGTGGTACAGCGGTCCTGGGGCAATCCTTAGTACTGAAAATAAATAGACGAACAAACAAACAAAGAAACAAATAAAATTAAGGGCAGGGAGTATTATGTCTGAACATTTTTTTCCTTCGTGGGTCTCCACCACCTAGCCACTGCCTGCTGTTTGAGTTACAAATGACAGAGAAAGTTCTGGGATGTCATCTACAGTCTATCACCCAGGAGCTTGAATGTAACATCCTGGTTTATAAATCAGAATCATCTTTTAAAAGCTGACAATCCGTACGCCTGCTGGTAATTATTCCTGCTCCACTGCAGATGAAAGAAGGTACAGCTAACTATGGTGATTTGCCTCAAATAGAAAACTGAATGACTAATCAATACAGACTAGCTAAGGTGTCATTATTCTTGCTGCTTTCTGAGTGCAATATTCTGTCACGGACTAAGGACAGAAAGAAAAAACTAAACAACTGGATCTCAGCTCTACCCAGTGTGCTCAAAGTAGCTGTGTCCACGCCAGACAGCAAACCCCAGGGAGGGTGGAGATGATTCTAAGAGAGTGTCTGATATCTGATCCAGGAAACCAACAACCTGAAGAACTCCAGTTGAGTCAGGAAGGAGGGCTGATGAGAGCAGAGTCCAGCTGGGTCACAGGACTCTATCCTCTGTGGGCCCCCATGGGTGACAGGGCACAGGAGTAATCCAACTGGCAGCAAGAAGGTGTCACGGTCAGACTCTTGGACCATTCCAGGATCATCTCAGAGGGGTCCATCTAAATGCACTAGTGCTGGAACACACTTAGCTCAGGGCCTGGTCCCAGACCTTGGTCAGTGTTTGCCGTGGTTCTTACTAATTCAAGAATCTAGAAACATAGACCAGTCCATTCATGGACAAGAACAACCACATTTAATCTCCATGCTAAGTGATTGCCCCAAAGGGTTATTGTACCTCTTTGTGGAATGTGAACATTTTAAAAAACTGTATTCACATTTTTTTAAATCACAAAAATAGCAAACCACCAGCCTTACCGTTCAGATAATGAATTCCGTGCTTCCTGTAATAGATTGCAGCCATGACCAGAAGGCTTGCCTTTCTGCATCCACGCTCTTTGTGACTTGGTAGCATCCTTCTTCCACCACTGAGAGGTGGAGTCTCTTCCTACCGGTTAAGTCTGGTCTGGCTTTTGGTGTGCTGGTTCTGAGACTAGTTCCCAAGAGACTTGCATGCTCACTTCCTCCCTTAGAAATCCACCCCCACCCTGTGGACCACCTACATGGGCTTGTTGATGATGGGAGACCAGTTGTCCCCACTGAGGGTGACCTCCGTCACAGCAGCTCTTGGCTGACCTGGCCTCCGACTCTAGGTGCACAAAGGATTCCAGCCCAGGTTAGAAAAACCAGTCAGCCAAGTCTGACTCAGACTTGTGAACTAAGTAAATGTCTGCATATTCAAGCCACTTCATTTTGAAGTGGTGTCATGGTGTGGATCCAAAACATCCCCCAGAGGATCCAGTGTAGAAGGCTCAGCCTCAATGCAGCCATGTTCAGAGGTGGGACTTTGAAAAGTGAGTGGATGGGGAAGCTCTGACCTTGTCAGAGGCTTACTTTTGTGGGGTTCTGGTTGAATGGAGTATTGTCATGTGGTGCAACCGTAGGCAGTGAAGTTAGTTGGAGGGAACGGGTCCTCGGGCATGTGTCCTTGGGGGCGACATTTTGCCCCCTTCCCTCTGTCTTTCTGCTTACTAGCCACCAAGAGGAGAGCAGTTTTGCCATGCCACATGCTTCTGTCCATGATGTTTTGTCTCACATCAGGCTCAAAGCAACGGAGCCCACCCATGAGCTGAGCTTCTGAAACTGTGAGCCAGAGTAAACCTTTCCTCCCTTAATTTGTTCATATTAGATATTTTGATCACAGAGACAAAAGGCTGGCTAACACAAATGGTTTTCCATTCAACAAAAACTACCGGATACAGCCCCAGACCTGATGAGGTGGTGCAACTGGGTTTGCACGCCCCCTATGACTGAGTCCACGGAGGTGCCATTCATCATCCTGCGTTACCTGGGACACGTTAGCAGTACCACATAACCGCTGACCAAGACCTGTCTCTCCTCCGTTAAAGGAAGGGACACCAAATAGTGTGCTGTTTTTGATTCAGGAATATCTACTACCAGACTGGAGACGGAAGCTCTGCCAAGGATGAATAGAGAGGTTGCACATTTCTTTATTCAAATGCCCTGAATATTCATAGAATCATACTTCAAAATGCTATCATAATTTGACATGAACAGTGACACTGAAAATAGCATTTAAAGATAAATCTGGGTTCATTGATTTGGAAAATTGAAAATATATTTGGAAAAATGGGAATATACTTATATATACGATGTACAGATATACATAGGCATGCACACACACACACACACACACACAGTATTAGTGTTTATTCTTTCTCCTTCCAAGGTATTTGGGCAACATGCTGAAGAAACCAATTAATAGGAAAACATGATAAAATTCTGCTAATTTAATGAAAGATATTCCTATTTTTAATCCATTCAAATCTTAGGATAAGACGGGTGAGTGGGAGTGTGCAAGGACTCCCATAACAAATCATGAAGATTGTGGGTCTTAAATAGCAGAACTGTATTTTCTAAAATTTCTGGAGCCAGAAAGTCCAACATCAGGCTGGGGGCAGGGCGGGCTCAGGGCCCCTCCGGGCTGTGGACGATGTCTCCTCTGTCTTCTGCCTGTGTCTTCCCTTTGCCTTCCCTCTGCACAGATCTGTGAACAGTTCCCTCCTCTTCTAAAGACCCCAGTCAGATCGGGTTAGGGCCCACCTAAGTGACCTCATTTTAACTTAGTTACCTCTTCAAAGAACCCATTTCTAAACACAGTCACATGCTGCCATAGTCAGGTCAGCAGCCATAACAGAACACCATGCACTGTCTCGTATCTGAGGCTGGAGTCCAAGGTCAAGGTGCAGGGCCAGTCCATGCCGAGTGAGGCCCTGATTCCGGGTTCGGTGGCAGACATCCTCTGCTCACATCCTGACACGGCCAAGAGAAAAGCCCTCTTTCTCTCTCCCTACGTCATCTCCAAGGGGCCCACCCTCATGACCCCTCATAATCACTCCAAAGGGCCCACTTCCTCAACCACCACAGAGGACTCCAGAGGTCAGCCCATCAACATCCTTGTCATGGTTGGATGTGAGGTGTCGCCCCAAAGCCCACGTGTGAGACAATGCAAGGAGGTTCAGAGGAGAAGTGATTGGGTTGTGAGAGCCTTGACCCCATCAGAGGATGAAACTCTGATGGGATTATCTGAGTGGAAAGTGAAGTGGGGTGTGGCTGGAGGAGATGGGCCCTGGGGCCTGGCCTGGGGTATGCATTGCATTTACATCTGGCTAGTGGAGTCTCTCCCTCTCTCCCTCCTGATCAGCATGTGAGCTGCTTCCCTCTGCCACACTCTTCCTCCAGGTGGTTCTGCCTCACCAGAAGACGAGCCATTTATGGACTCGTGGAGAACCACGAGCTCTCAGGTAAACCTGCCCCCTCACGGCTGTTCTGTTTGGGTCTTGTAGCGATGAAGCTGACTGAAACAGTCCTGAACTCTGACTTAGGAATTTGGGGGACACTACCTAGCTCAAAAGGGGGCAAACATGGAAGGAAGGCTGGCAAAGCAAAAGCCAAATACAGAACAAAAAAATCCAGGAAGGAGGTGGGCTAGCGCTACCCGGGAAACAAGTCTCGGTGGCTTTCCCTTCAACTTCCCACTTAGCACAACAGGCATCCTCTCCCAAGGAGGAGGAAAAGGATCGCATTTTCTACGTTAGACGTAAGAGACCACAAGCCACACAAATACACACAGTTTTGCTGGAGAAGAACACACTATCATGTTCTTTTCTAAAAAATAAAAAAAAAACATATTTAAAAGAAGTCTATTCTCCCTTTTAAACTACAGATTTTTGCAATTTTAACTTTCCGTATTAGTAAGGCTCAGTGCTATTTATCCACTTCAGTTTGTGTTTTGCTGGTGGAAAGACCTTCCTTTCCCACCTTTGGTGGAGGATGTGATGAGAGCTGACCCCAGTTTTACTGCCTCCTCTCTTTCCTCATCCATTCAGCAGGTGGTGGCTGCAGGGCCCTGGCTGGCTTGCAGACTGGGCTGGACATCTAGCATCCGGTCGGCCCCGTGCGAGGTCTGCAGGAGAGCCCGTGAGCGGGCCGGAGCTGTCTTCCTGCTGTATGCGGGGATCCCACCTGTCTCAAGTGACTGCCTTGCAGAGTTGCCCTCAGTGAGCCTGTGGGCTGGTCCCTTAAAAACCACAGACAGACGAGTCGGCGCTGCAGGGGTGAAGTGATGGGAGCAGTAAGGTCGCAGACTCCCTCGAAGGTGCAGTCTAATTCGCCCCTTGGTTTTAAGTGACCCTCACTGCTCTCCGGTGGGACAGGTGCTGTTGGGCTCCAGAGTCATGCATATATACACAATGGAATATTACTCAGCCATAAAGAAGAATAAAATTATGGCATTTGCAGGTAAATGGATGATGTTGGAGACTGTTATGCTAAGTGAGATTAGCCAATCCCCAAAATCCAAAGGCCGTATGGTCTCTCTGATAAGTGAATGATGATGCATAATGCGGGGTGGAAGGGTGACAAGAATGGAGGAAGGATAGATAGCATAGAGGGAAGGGAGGGGTGGGGTCCGGGGAAATAATAATAACAGAATGAGACAGACATCATTGCCCTGTGTACATGTATGAACGCACAGATGGTGTGACTCTACTTTGTGTACAACCAGAGAAACAATAGCTGTACTCCATTTGTGTTCAATGAATCAAAATCAAATAAATTTTAAAAAAGATAGAAATTTTGTCAAATGTTAAATATTTTAAACATTCTAGCACCCATTGCTTGAAATATTCTGTGTACTTTTATACTTTGCTGGATGTTAATTAAATAACTTTCTATATCAAAAACAAAAAAAAGAAGGCCTGAGTAACTCCCTGGAGAGACACCTGGGCAGAAAACAGGGCCACTGCCTAGCCCAGCTGAAAGAGCAGCCAGATTCCAGCAGGGACTCCCCAGCATGAAGGGGTCATCCTGGAACTGGTCTCCATGGCTGGAGCACAGGGGGACCGCTTCTGCTGGCCCCTGCCCACGGCACAGATCACAGCAGAATCAAGGGCAGCATTGCTTTAGGCCTTGAAGCTGGGCGAATAAGTAGCCAGAGCGTCTGTGGAGGTCCATGAGGAGAGGCTCTGGAGTCGAGGAGCGCGTAGTAAAGCCGCTCTGACCTCCAAATGCTCAACACAAGTTGCTTGCAGAAAGTGACAGACAGACAGGCAGACAGATGGGCTCAGGTGATGCCATTGCTGCGTGGGCATTGGAAAGACCACTTGTTTTCCACTTGCTCAGTGTATGCCGTGGGATCTGTGATCCCTGACACCTGTGTGGATGTGTGGACATGAATTTTAGATTGTTATTTTGTGTATAAAATGTTTTTTAAGCTCATTCCCCCCTCATTGATCCATGAAATCCTGAGAATGACCTGAGGTTTTGTAGATATAAATTTTCAGATGTTATGTGTTTTCTGTAAACTATAGATGCATTATTATAAATATATTCTTTGCTATTTTAAATTGTATATCCCCAACCCATCTTTTTCTAATCCTTTAGGTCTGTCTCTCTAAAGTGATATATTCCCAGACTTTGTCTTCTTGCAACTTGATAGTGTTTATCTTTTCATAGAGCAATTGATTAATTCATTCGTGGCATTATTTGGATTCGTATATTTGATTTTATTTTTCCTTTCTTGTTAAAATTAATTAAAAAATATTTACCTTCTATTTCAAAGAATCTTAAATGGCATGTCAACTTTTTAATCTTTTTATAATATAAATTATGATAGGAATTTGATTAAAGGATAGACATAAATTTTATATTAGTCTTGACTAATGTTTATAGAAAATTTATAGTTTAAAAAATGGAAATTCAGAAATACATCATCTCATTTATATTTCATTTTATGCTTGTTTAAACTCAATGAAACTGATATTTCAAGGTCATTGACTTGTAAAAGTTCCTAGGAATAACTGTGGCAATTCGAATGTTTGTCTTACTTAAATAAGTAAATATATAAAGCCAAAGCATGTTTTCCCCTTCCAATCTATCCTAGGCATCCACAGAACCACTGCTGGGGAGGGGAGCCCCCATTCTGTCACTCACACCCCTGGGCTGTGGGACACCTATGGTCACTAGTCACCCTCCAGTGGAAGAACGTCACTCATCTGACTTCTGAGTTCGGAGAGAGAAGTGAGGGTGCCCAGAGGCCATGCCCCACCTTCCTAGTGCGGCTGCCACAACTCTGGCCTCCTTCTTGGTTCCTCCATACCTGGTGTTCTGGCGTCGACACTCCCGCCTGTGGGTCAATGCCTGCCATGTCCAGCACTTCCTGTCTCTAGGTCAGTCTCCCTGGCTACATGGAGGAGCAGGTATCAATACCACTGTCTCCAGCTGTAATCACTTTCTCCTTCATCAATGCATTAGTAATAAAAGTAATATTCTGTTCTCCCAACTTTCCCATTTCTTGGTTTTAGTTCTCAGTCAGTTGAAAATGTGGGCAAAAGATAGGTGTATTATGTTGGGGGCCCTCTTGAACCTCAAGAGGTGATTGTGAAATAATCTGAATCCTCTTACTTAATTTAGATTTGGTGCAGAGAATGGCCTCGGGAGCCCACAAGTGCTGGCTCCGGAAAGGTTTCCTTCACTGGTTCAAAAGTAGGTCAGGGAAAGCTCACAGTGATTGAAATAATTGGAGGGGAGGAAGATTATATTCAAATGATCCTTAAAACGAAGGCAATCCATTAAGTCGGCTAAGCCATTTAAGGCACGGATTTGGGGATGAGCTATGACAACGTGACTGTATGCATATTCTATCATGCCATCAATTCAACTTCTGTTTCAGGTCAGAACTTAAAAGCATGGAGTTTTTGAAAGCCAGATAAGCATGCTGGTGCCTTTTGGCACTTTCGGAGCAGAACATGGAGAAACAAAATGGAATCTACTTGGTTCAACAAGTATTTGGCCAACTGCACAGAACAAGGAGATGGAGGAGCATAATGTGAATCACAGACGGGACCTGACCACAGGGTCCATTCACCAGGGGACACATGGCATGAACCACAACATCGATGGTAGGGAAGGCCTGGTCATTGAACTTGGAAGCCAAAGCATTACGAGGATTTAGGAAATGAGTCTGCTCTTCTTTTGACAGAGGAGGTGATGGGTCAGGGAAAGCAGGGAGGGCACTGCTGGCCAATCCCTAAAGAGTGGGATGATTTTAGGTAAAGAATGGGAGCAAAACTAAGGGAAAAGAGACTGAGTCAGAATGAGTGAGTCTAGGGACAAACTGCCCCCCAAGAGCCTGTGGGGTAGGTGGCCCAGAAGAGTGAGGGCTGAGGTGTGTGGTCAGCACTCCTGGTGGAATGGAAAGGAGGTTTAGATGGAGGCCGGGCCTGCGCGCTGAGACAGCAACATCCGGCGAGGGGAGTTTGGGTGGATGCCCCATGAAGAGGAGAGCTACTGACAGCCTCTAACAGACAGCTGCCATACATCAGGGGAGGGCTCGTGAAAATACCGAGCAAGAGTGTGGGACGGCATGGGAGGCGGGAGGGAGAGGACAGGCCACATGATCATGGTGACATCTGAGTCATGGGGATCGTAGAGGACTCAAGGAGGGCTCCGGATGAGGGGGAGCAACCTGGGCAGGGCAAAGAAGTAGGGGAGACCCCTCCACCTACATCCGGGATCTGCCTATGTTTCTGCTGTGTGCACTGCCCACCTGCCTGCCAGCACCACCCACACCCGTTCACTACCCATACTTACAGCTGGGAAGGAAGCCAGACGTTCTCTCCTTATTGATTAAACAACACTGGGAACCCTAACTTTAAGCAGCCCAAGGGGACCTAAGTTACATAAGACTATTTTTCTTGGGGGGAAGCCAGAGACTTACCACCAACCAGAGTCACCTGCCTGCCCAGCCTCGGCCACCTCGGCCAGTGCTCTGAGCTCACTCCCTGTTCACTCTCCAGTTTGCTCTGCACTTACATGGAGTCAGCCGCACTGGGGAGACAACTCAGACCCCCAGCCTCCCTGGAGTCATGACACTCAGCATGTGTGCTAACAGGTGTCTCTGAGTGCCAGGTACATTCTGGTGGGCCCTGCATCTGGCGTGGATCCCACCGACTCCTAGTGCTCCATTTCTGTATGCAAATGTGTGGGGCCCAACCATTCACCAGCTGATGCACCTGCCAGTTCATTTGTCACCACAAGCCACAAGTCAGTTCATCATTTGTTTTCCAAAGGAGGCAAAACAAACTGCACAGAGCAGGCAGGGCACACGGGCAGCATGCTAACCTCACCCCTGAGCACTGCCTGGATCATTTTGAATTTAAACGGGTGTAGAGAGGCAAGCTCCCCACCTGCACAGCCAGAGAGCAAACTGATAAAAAGCAGCTTCATATTAATCGTCCAGCCCAGGAATCGATTTCCTGTCTGGTCATTTTGGTCACTGAATTTTCATTATTCTAGATTTTCCATCAGCAAAGAAATGGTAAGCATCATTATTAATAACTGTGCAAGGTAGACAGGGAAAATATTATGCACCTGAGTTCACAGATACAAAACTGGGACTCAAGGAAGTCAAATGATGTGCACAGCCACTCACAGCTCGTGGCAAAACCCCAAATATTTAAAGGAGAATCTTAAAGTTCATGTTAAAAATCCTCCATTCTTCCCAGTGCACTGATTTGTCAGCCCATGTCACTTGCTATTTCTCTGCACGCTTGTAAAGAACCCTTGCCAGAGAAAGAAAATTGCATCCACCACATTTTCAAGAAAACACAGAGAAAGTGAATCTGAAGTTTCTTCCATTATGTTGTGACATTGGGGTTGACATTTTGAAGCAGAGTTCAGGTGTTTATAAAAGACAGAAGAACGGGGAACAGGGGTGCCTAGACAGGGTCTGATTGTCCATACTGGAGAGAGGGAGCGAAGGCTACCTGTACTACAAAACCGTTGCTAAGTTGCCCAAAGAGCAGGATCATTCTGGCAATAGGCTGTGCGGTCCCATTATCTCTGAAGGGGCTGGAATAAAAGCTGCAATTTAGAAAAAAATAAATACTTAGAACGAGCTGGGCAGAGTGTCCAGTGGAAAAGTAGCCCAGTGCTGCTGGAGAAGAGCCTCCAGGCATACAGGCCAGTTCTTTCATATTTCTCTCTCTCTCTCTCTCTCTCTCTCTCACACACACACACACACACACACACACACACACCTTTTGATTTTTTTCTCTCTCTTCGCTCAAGTGATGAAGGAGGATAACTTGTGCTCTTAAAGAAGTTCGCGGTTTTCATGAAGACAAAAATGTTTCTGGAAGAGTCATTTCTTTGCAAAGCAGGAGGAGGTTCACTTTGAACGGCTTCCTGGGTGTCATGCCCTCGTCCTCGGTGGAGGGGAGAGGAAGGTCGATGAAGGATAAGAGAATTAGGGAAAACTTCCTGCTTTGGGCCATCAGGAATGAATAGTTTTGTTAAGTATAGAAATGATTCTTTAAAACAAAAAAAAAAAGACCTTTTTCTTCCTAGTTTTTAACATTGAACAGGAATCTTTATTGATGTGACCATAATGAGTTCATCCCCATAACAAGCTCCTCCTGTTACTGAAATGACTGGTCTTTCAGAGTCTCAGCGTTCCTGAACACTTAGGTCTAGCTTGAAGCATGGCTGGAACACGTGACCAGACACCTGCCTTTTCATCCCTAAGACTCATGACACCCACCTCAGAACGGCTTTCCGCAGCCAGCATTCCTGCAGCAGGAGAGGGTGAGTGCTGCCTGTCCCCGGGGGACAAGCTGTCCCGGATCCTCCAGCCGCACCAGCCAGAGCAGCCTCATCCTTGATGTCTGGATGCTAGCTAGCCGTGCAGATGAGGCTCGTTTTGATGGAAAAACCCCAGGATGCCTTTACCAAAGGCAACGTTCACTAACAATCAGACGTATCGCTCATCTAAAAAGTCCTGATCTTCCACCAAGTGACTGATCCCAGAGCACCAATGGCTGATCCTCTGTACTCACGCTGGTTAGCTTGCCTCCAGATCGCTGCCCAAATGCATGCTTAACATCTGGCAGCTGCTGACGGTGACCAAGTCCCTTGTCATGCTTATCTTGTCACAGAGCAAATCTTCAGGTTTATATATGGCAGCAGCCCTGATCAGTCCTGGATCTGGGCTCCGGGGCTTCCCAGGGCTGGAGAGCTGCGTGAATGCCCTGCACAGAAAGCGAGGAGGGTGGATGGAGTGACACTGAGCGAGCGGGAGGGGAGAAAGGCTTCTCTCAGGAACGCACAGCTTTGATCCACTGGACTAACTTGCGACACGGAGGAAGCACGGAGATCTACTTGGCACTACTTGGAGAAATGAGTGACTCAAGACTTGGAAAAATGAGAAATGCAAAGTCAGTTTCTGAAGGCTAGACCCAGGGCAAAGCACTTCAAATAAGCCTGGATGGAATTCTGATGCTAAATTCAGAGAGCTGAACAGGAGAAAGATGTAAGTATCTTCCTCTCTTGCTTGGAAAAGAACACATCCAACTTGGGGTGAAGCCAAACAGCAATTGAAATATCATCTCCTCAAGGAAAACAAAGACGTCTAAGTGAAGTAAACATGATATAAATAAAGCTTAAAAATCATGAAAAATAGCTGAAAGTACAGGTAGCTAACCTGTTACCACTGATGGGAATTTACTGAGAGCCTACTGGGTTTAAAGTGTCTACCAGGAGAAGTGACATGAAGAAAAGCGGAGAATCCAAAGTTCTGAGAGTCTGAGGGTAGGTTCCAGATCTACTCGGACCGACACTAGTGAGTAAGGACAAGGTCACTGCCGTCCCCTCTCCTGGGAACTGAGAGGGGTGGTCATGGTCCTGACATGGGAATCACCACCACCTAAGACTAATTTTGATAACTGAACAAACATGGGTCCAGCATTGCCCACGTCTTAGGCTCTGCTCTTAGAACTGAAAGAAAATAGCTCATGAGAGATGAAATTCCTCTCCTGCAAACAGCTTTTATTCTGGTGGGAAAGATGAATACAGCGCTGAATGGCACACACTGAATGGGACACCGTGCTCAGTGCTGAAATGGGACAGGGATCCAAGGACAGGGGCCTCCAGCAGTGTGGGGCTGTGTGGAGGGTCAGGGAACTCCACCCAGGATGTGACATGTGGGTGAAGACACACGGGAGGTGAGCCTGCACCACTCAGAGCCTGGGGAAAGTGGGCAGGCCAAAGTCGGGAAGTTCAAGGTCATGAAGGGCAGCTCTTTCCCTCCATTCAGGAAATGGCAAGGAAGCTGGTGTCTCTCAGGAGTGAGGGAGAGTGGCAGCAGTCACCAAGGGCCGCAGTGACGGGTGCTTGGTGAGCTTTGTTGTTGCTGCTGTTTTCTTGACGGAAGCCGCTGCAGGGTTTCAGCAGAGGAGATGCTCCTGCCTGTCACGCGCTTCCGGCTCCAGCGAGGAGCAGGAAGGAATGGGCGCTTGCAACAGCCAGGGGAGGGGAGGCGGCCTGAGGGGCGGCCCAGGGAAGACACAGCAGCGTCAGAGTTGAATCCATGTCAAGGTGGAGCCACAGGATTTGAGGACGTCACACATGATGTGTTCGAGAAAGAAATAAAGAATGACTAATGGCCTGTGGGATGGAGACCCTGGAAACACGAATTTGTGGATGACTGAGATGGTGACTACTCAGAGACAGGGCTAGGGAGGGGTCCCCGGGGCAGGGGACTGGACGTGTGACCTTCACAATGCCTGTTACAGCTCCAGGTGGGGGTGTTGGGGAACAGGGGTAATCCTGAGACAGTGATTCCAGTGTCATCTCAGATGGGTGTCATTCAGAGCCCTGTGTTTGGATGAGATCATCAAAGGGGCTCTTTCAGTTGGATCAGAGACGAAACCTAAGAACTGGGCCTGTGGGGATCTCAGCTTCTGGACATCAGGAGACCAGGGTCATTGAAAGGAGAATGAGAGGGACTCACTCATGGGAGCAGAGGAAAAGCAGCAGACCTGTGTGCTGGCCAGCTCTGCGGCCTGTGATGATGTCCTGAGGGAAACCGCGGCAGAGGAGGAGGGAGTCTTGGGGCTCGTGGTTTCGGCACTTCGATCTTCCTGGCCCATGGCTTTGGGACAGTGGTGACCAGAATGCATCAGGAGCATGTGGTAGGAGCAGGCTGCTCACCTCATGGCCACTGGGGCAGCAGGGCCAGTGTGGGGACAGGACACCCCAGTGACCAGATGCTCCTCCTGGCCCCCCTCCTAAGCCAGGGACCAAGCCTTTGCACGGGGCATCTGGGAGACATTCCAGAGCCACACCCAGCATGGGGCTGTTCTGGGTGCCATTGAGGAATAGATGAGTAAGCACTTCCGGGTGACCGCGGAGGGCATGGTGAGGTGTCCCACGTACCAACAGCTCCAATCAGACACCATGCACATGATGACCGGTTCTGGAAACACCTACTGGGCTGATGCACTGAAGCAGGCGTGGCTCTACTTTACTAGGGGGCGCCCTCTTCGGTGCCCTGCTGAGAAGCAGCCCTGTGAACCCTGAGGCCACCATGTCGCCTGAGCCACTGTGCGTGGACCTGAGGGAACCAGCCTCCTGGACCTCGAGACCCTGGGTGTGGTGGGCAGCGGACCCCCAGGTGGAAGGCGGCTGCGGAAGGGAGGGAGCCGCAGAGCAGCCAGGGGAGGGCAGCCCTGTGAACCAGCTGTCTCCAGAAACTTGGAAAACCGCGGGGAAGACCACCATGGAAGTGGGTACCATTCTCCAGGGAAGCACCTGAAAAAGACTCAAGGCAGGAGAATCCAAAAAATAAAGTTAAAAAGAGTTGAGATAAAAAAATATGTAGCTGGACAAAATGGTATGTGACTGTCATTGTAGCTACCACTCAGGAGGCTGAGATAGGAGGATTACAAATTTGAGGCCAGCCTCAGCAAATTAGTGAGACGCTGTCTCAAAATTTAAAAAAAAAAAATTAAAAAAAAAAAACAGGACTGGGAATGTAGCTCAGTGGGAAAGCACCTGTGAGATTGATTCCCAATACCCACCCCCCAAAAGTATAGTCCTGGTTGTTTTAGAGTCCACAGTCAAGGGACAGAAGCTAATGTAAATTCTCTAGGGAAGACCTGAAGCCTAAATTCTCCCAGATAAAGTTTAAAGAATCATAAAATTGTCTAGTCATCCAACAGAAAAGTTGAATAATCTCAGAAAAGATGATAGTATCAGAATTATAAAATTTTAACATATCACCAAGTATGAAATGTGAAAATATTAAAGAAGCATGCTTATAATACTTAAAAAGAAGCAAAGGATTAAAATTTTGAAAATGAGGAAAAGACTAAAAATAATGAAGTGTTTGGGATAGTAAGCCAAGCAGAATCACTGGAAATGAAATTGTAATAAAACCGACAAATGTTCAGGTAAAAGTAATGAGGATTGCTGAGAGGGATTAGCAGAATAAAAGAGAAGATAAGATTACTGGGAATAAAAACAGGGAGAAACGAACATATAAAGAAAAAGTTAAAATGCGTAAAGAATGGGAAAAAAATAAAGAAAAAAAACTCCAGGCAGAATAGCAATAGAGAAGAAAGGAAGATGTGGAGGAAGAGAGAGAGGGTGAGAAGGTGGACCAGCCCAGGGAAGGGGAAGCGGAGACACCCAAGGTCCAGCAATCCTTTAAGAGTCATAAGTGAATGGGCTTCAGAGGAAACACAGGACTCGGGGAAATTTGAATTTCTACTGGACATTGTATCTTTATTTTGCTAAATCGAAATTAAAATGTGTAAAATTTATGTGCATGTCCAGTATTTATTTTTTTTATTGGATAGGTCTAGGAATCCTACAAGTAAATATTAGGAAAACAAAAAATACTAAAGGCAAAGGGCAGGGACTCAAGCAGTCAGAGGAAATCTCCATGGCGGGGAGGCCAGCCTGAATCCTCAGCAGAAGCTGCAGGGAGTCCAGAAAAGGGTGGAATCCCAAGATTGGACCAGGCAGTTGCCCTTCAAGAAAATGTCTTTAAAAAATGAGGACCAAGAAAACATTTGACCTTTGGTTTTGGGGGTTGGCTTATTTCGTTTAGCATGATATTCTCCAGCTCCACCCATTTACCTGCAAACGCCATCATTTTATTCTCCTTTAAGGCTGAGTAACATTCCATTGTGTAACTAGTTAGAACAAATAAAAGTTAAAATTTAAAAAAACGAGAACAAAGGAAAACAAAGCATTCGTACAAATACTCCACTGTTTGAAAGAGACCCCACTAAACAAAATTCAAACCTGTGCTCTTCAGGCAGAAATAAACTCCTCTCAGACAAAAGGAAGAGGAGCTGGAGAGATGTGTCCTGATAGAAATCTACACCAGTGTCAACCACATAAACCAAGGAAGCTGCGTCCGATTTTAGGGGAATAAAAGCACACAAGATACATCTCTGATGGAATGTTTGGTAAAATATTGTAAAAGAAAATGCGTT
Organism: Glaucomys volans; assembly: GCA_020662805.1. Lineage (NCBI taxonomy): Eukaryota > Metazoa > Chordata > Mammalia > Rodentia > Sciuridae > Glaucomys > Glaucomys volans. The sequence goes on along the minus strand of JAJEJO010001842.1, from coordinate 432,073 downwards.
GTTGAACATTTGTTCATGCATCTGTTGATCACCTGTATATCTTCTTCTGTGAAGTGTCTACCCAGTTCCTTAGCCCATTTATTGATTGGGTTCTTTGTATTTTTGGTATAAAGTTTTTGAGTTCTTTATAAATTCTGGAGATTAGTGCTCTATCTGACACGCATGTGGTAAAGATTTTTCCCCCACTCCGTAGGTTCTATCGTCACATTATTGATTATTTCCTTTGCTGAAAGAAAGCTTTTTAGTTTGAATCCTTCCCATTTATTGATTCTTGCTTCTATTTCTTGTACTTTGGGAGTCATGTTAAGGAAGTCTGGTCCTACAGTGATGTGATGAAGATTCGGGCCTATTTTTCCTTTTCTTTGGTGCAGGGTCCCTGGTCTAATTCCTAGGTCCTTGATCCATTTGATTTGGGTTTTGTGCAGGATGAGAGATAGAGGTTTAATTTCATTTTGCTGCATATGGATTTCCAGTTTTCCCAGCATCATTTGCTGAAGAGGCTGTGTTTTCCCTATTTTATGTTTTTGGCACCTCAGCCACTCTGAAGAGCAGTATGGAGATTCCTCAGAAAACTTGGAATGGACCCACCATTTATCCCACCTATGCCACTCCTCTGTTTATACTCAAAGGACTTAAAATCAGCATACTGAAGTCATGCAGCCAATCAATGTTTATAGTAGCTCAATTCACAATAACTAGATTGTTGAACCAACCTAGAAGCCCTTCAACAGATGAATGGATAAAGAAACTGTGGTATATATATATACACAATGGAGTATTACTCAGCTATAAGGATGAATAAAATTATGGCATATGCAGGTAAATGAATGGAGCTGGAGAATAACATGCTAAGTGAAATAAGCCAATTCCAAAAAAACCAAAGGCCGAATGTTTTCTCTGATAGGTGGATGCTGATACATGAAGGGGGTGGAGGAGGTAAGTGAAGAATGGAGGAATGTTGAATTGCATAAAGAAAAATGAGAGGAGGGGAGGGGATGGGGGGAGGAAAAATGGTGGAATGAGACAAACATCACCCTATGTACGTGCATGATTATACAAATGGTGTGATTCTACATCAGGTACATCCAGAGAAATGTAAATTGTGCCTCATTTGTGTACAATGAATCAAAATGCATTCTGCTGTCATGTGTAACTAAATAGGACAAACAATTTTTTTTAAAAAAAAAGAAAATGAGGTGCTGCACAAAGGATTGGGAAGTAAAGATATTGATTAGTTTAGGTAATGGAAACATAATTATGGAAAGGAAGTTGATGAAATCCAGGCAGAGGGAAATTGAGAAAACAAATTCCGTTTTAAAAAAGCAAAAATAATGATGAGAAATGAAGGTTAGAACGAGAGGAAACCATAAAGGAGTATGGGAGAAACAAGCTCACCTTTACCCAGAGTTAGATGGGTTTTGTTAAAGTGCTAGCTACAATTTTTTTGGTTGTTCTAATTAGTTACACACGACAGTAGAATGCACTTTGACACATCATATAAAAGAGTGTAACTTCTCAGTCTTCGGTTGTACGTGATGTAGAGTCATCTGATCCTGTGGTCATACCTGCACATTGGGTCATAATGTCATTCTACTCTCCTTCCTACCCTCTCCCCTCCCTCCTTCACTCCCCTCTGCCTAATCCAAAGTAACTCCATTTTTCTCTAGACCCCACCCCTTATTGTGAATTCCGCATGTCAGAGAAAACATTTGGCCTTTGTTTTTTTGGGATTGCCTTACTTCACTTAGCATGATATTTTCCAGCTCCATGCATTTACTGGCAAATAAAATTGTAACTACAATTTAAAAGAAACAGATATTTTTGGTGAAAACACAAAATCAAGCCACATGCTAGCAAAACATAATTAAATATAAAAATCATAAAGGTATTATAAATTTAAATACAGAAAAAAATATGTAAGAAAGAAAGATAACAACAGCAGGTAACATCACTATAAGACAAAATAGTTTTTAAAGCAGAGAGCACTATGAATTTAAAGAGATTACTACATAATGACTGAAGTTTTGGCCAACATTTTCCCTCTGCCTGGATTTCATCAACTTCCTTTCCATAAACTTAGTGTTAGAATAATGAGAACAAAAAATAAATGTGTGCTGTCATAGGTCAGGATTTGAAGCCACACCCAAAAAGTCATAGGTGAGAAGGACAGAAGAACAGGGAGGGTCTGAACGTGTAGGCCAGGCTAGAGCCGTCCACCTGGTGACCAAGCCACTTCAGACCAGCCCCTGGAGAATGCTCCGTCTTCACACGCACCCCCAGAAGTCATGGTTTACCACTTGCTTTCCCAAATCCTCATCCTCAGTAACTGAAGACCAACTCCAGAAAAAGACATGTCTTAGTGAGGAATATTTTAACTTTTATTGGAATAATTCAAGGAAGTCCTGAATAAATGGAGTAATACACTGTGTTCAAAGGTAGAAATTTTCTTACCCGTGCCCATATTGATTTATCGAGCCAATCAATTCCAGTGAAAATTCTCCCAAGAATTTTATGGTATTGATGTGATGTGCTGATTCTGGAAGTCCCATCAAACAGTGAAGGAACAAAATAGCCAAGATGGAAGCAAAAATGGTGATTGTCAGACAACTGCCAAAACTTAAATCATCAGGGTGGTTGAGAACGTATGTTCCGGGCTGGGGCTGGGGCTCAGTGGTCATGCTTGCCTAGTGTGAGGTACTGGGTTTCATGTTCAGCATCACATAAAAATTAACAATTAATATAAAGGTATTGTGTCTATCTATAACTAAAAATTAAAAAAAGGAACCTGAATGTATGTCCTGCTGCAGGCTGAACAGATACCTGGAGTGAAAGAGGAAACCTCCAGAAATGCACAGAAAGAGACATTTGGTTGACCATCCTGACAGCGATGCAGAGGATGAGGGAGCACATGGAATACCCAGCCCTGCCAGGGAGATGGGCATCCACATGGGAAGGGAAAGAAAAGAGAATTTTCCTACATAACAGCAAAGGTCCGAATCACCTAAGGTGGATTGGAGATTTAAAGTGAACGGCAAATTTCAAAACTTGAAAGACAACGTAAATGACTTTTCAAAATTTTCATGTCCTAAATTAGTTCTTAAATATGTTGTGAAAAGCACAAGCCATAAAGAAAAATTTGTAAATTTCACTGTTAGAGTTGAAAGCTTCAGTCCATCAAAAGATACTTTAAAATAAAGCCCGAATCTCTCTGAAGGAGATATTTACACTACATATCATCAATGAGGAATTAGAATCTAGAATGCTTATACACACACACACACACACACACACACACATACACACAACACATATATGTGTGTAAATACACATATATACACAGACAACAAATATAGACATATAAAGCAATAAAAACTACAAAATAATCCAATGAAAATGAGAAAAAGCCTGGGACAGAAACTTGACAAAGTAGTCACCGGGCTGGCCAATGCACTTCTGTGTACCAGATAAGTGTTTTAAAACCCTGCCGCTATCAAGGGTTGGTGGACACAGCTGCTCTGGCGAAGCCTTTCGGCATGGTCTGAGGAGTTTAACGTGCGCGTCTCTTCTACACTGCCATCCATGTCTCTAAAAACTCACCCATGAATAACAGGAGATATTCAATATTCATAGCAGCACAATCCATAGTATTTATTACAAATGCCACACTGTCAGCAGCGGCGTGTGATATTTGTACAGGGGAATACTACACAGCAGTAACAATTAACATAGCTAAAACATTCCAACATAGATATTCTAGGTGGGCTGATGAGAACCTAGTAGAAGATTCTGGGAGGAGGAGATGACCATGGCACAGATACTTGGGATTAGCCAGAAAACCCTAAAGCTTAGCAGATTTAAAGAGCTTGGCGGAGACAGGCTTTGCAAACAGAGGAATGGCCAGCTCCCAGCCTGAGGGGTAGAATAGCAGGAGCTGGATGCCGTGAGGCTCAGAAGTGAAAGGAATGTCCACGAGGGCTGAGCACCAGAGAGTGGCCCTGATCAGGAGAGTGAGGAGGAAGCCCAGGAGACCGGCTGAGTGCAAAGGAGGGTACGAAGCTTGCCACACACCAGAGGGCCAGCACAGAGCTGGAAAACTACGGAGGCGGGACGAGCCACGATCCCAGCGCAGGGAGCCGCACATGAGCTGCTGTTCTGTTGGAAACCTTCATCCCATTAAAATGAGAAATGACCCAAGTAAAAGTAGAGGACAAAGGCTTTTGTTAAATCCAGATGACGAAGGCGAATCTGTGATGGTCTCTATTTGAAATATTTTATCATACAAAACATGTTACACATTTTTATTTTCTAAAAATAAAATTCTTCTAGACATTCACAATTAAAAAAACAAAAATCACTGAAGAGAGAAGAGCTGCTCTTCTGAAGCCCACTCCAGGGATGGCCTCCCAGCCGGCCTCACCACTGAGAGGCTTCAGGACTGCTCTTGTCCTGCCCAGCTGGAAAGTCTCCTGTCTGAACCTTGGTCTGGAACAATACAGGGGACTGCCTCAAGTGCTCCTGGGATCATGGGTAAATCCCAACAAATAAGCTGATTTGCTGGAGTTTTCAATAGCCTCACCTAAAATGGATCTCGAACAAATGAAATAACAGAAGCATAGAAGGTTTGTCAGTGTCCCAACGCAGAGAGGAGAATTTCTTTACAAAACTCCAAATTCTACAAAGCAATCAGTTTACTGGTCGATCCATCCAAGAAGGGACACGAGGCTGTCTCACCTTCCTGTTGGAAGCTCCCTGTGCCCCAGAGCTATGGTCCATGTTGCAGGTGGAAGGTAACAAAGTGACACCCTGGTCACAGCCTGGGTGCTGACTGAGGGCACAGCAGTCCCATCTGAGTGTTCCTGGGGGGCCCCCTGTGGCCATGTAGCTGCCATTGCCATCAGTCTGGGGCACTTAATGGTAGGTGGACCTCAGCAGGTGGCAACTTCTCTTTGGACAGGTGATGGCATCTGAAAGACACTGAGGACATGGTCTCTCCTTGGAGTGTTCTTCTCCACCAGCATCATGGAGCGAGCCTGTCCCGGCACCTTGATCCTGGAGAGGAGAGATTGAACAGCATTGGGAAATTGTTAAAAAATGATAAATGGGTCGGGTAATGCCACACACGCATACAAAACAAACAAACAAACAAACAAGAAGTGTTTCACTGTTTGTTCACTGAAAGAGGAAAAGGAAAAAAATATTGGGTCTGATCCAACCTTTGCCCCATGCACGGCAAGACAGTGAGTCCTGTCCCCGGCACGCATCACTGGTCCTAAGTGGAGACACAGTGTGACGAGAGGTTCTGAGAAGGTGCCGGCCGGTACCGTCCTGCACATCGCGTACAGAAGTCACCCCGACATGTTCACAACCCCAGATGGGAGGACACGCCAAGGTTGCTGCAGCAACATCTGCATAGGACCAGCAACTTTCAATACTAAAAGTCTAGCGCTTAGGATGTAGGAAGTCACAAGAAAAAGTGTTGCATTTACCCTAAAAATGACAAGAAGCAGATCATCTATAAAATCCCTATGTTCTTAAGTTCATCCGTGAACTGAGGCCTCAGTGCAACCCAAGGAACTCAGTTCCCAAAAGCAAGAAGGCCCTCCAAGAAGACGGGACGTACCACATGCACTTGTCCTCTGAGCGCCCCGTGGGAGGAGGCAGCGCCGAAGAAGAAGAAAACAGCTGGTATTTCAACAAACCCTGTGGCCCAGAGACCCGGTGAGAGGGGAGTAAGGGGACGCCTGCAGGCGGGCCAGCGACGCTCCTTAGAGAGCCAGGCAGGGAGTGTGGCAGGACCCGGCAGTCTGCTGTGCGGCAGGAAAGCAGCCTCAGATGGGCTGGGTGCCTGAGCGTGCCTGGGTGCCAAGCGGTGGAGCCCAGGACCTCCTGGTTTGCTGACCCCTGGCCAGGTGCTCCGGGTCCTGATGGAGTCTGGCCTGGCGTCCTCATCCTTTCGTCTCAGGCTGCCTGAAATGGACACCCATCAGCACTGAGCTGGCCTCAGCAGTTCCGTTAACACCAAGGGTGTTGAAGCAAGTTCCACACCTTGAGGAGCCAACGCTCCCTCTCGTGGACACCTGGACCAGGTCACAGACCCCCAGACGTCCCGGCTTAGCATGCTGGCCTTAGAGGGGGCTTCAGGAGCACATCGCCTCCCACTGTTCTGGGGCCACAGGACCAGGGCAGGTGAGGCCACTCCAGCTCCGGGAGGAGAGCCCTGGCCCTGGTGTGCAGGCTGTCTGCCTTGCCCTGCGTACTGGACAGAGCAACCCTCTATCTAATGGCCTCTCTGGAGTTAGGGCTTCAGGGTGTGAATGTGGGACACAGATTTCTGGTTCATACAGGCCTTGAGTGCACTGTGCGGAGCATCCCAGCCAGGCTTTCTCAGGACAGTCTGGACACCAGGGGTGGATGGGGGCTCTGACATGTGTGACCAGTCTCCGTGGCTGCACACCCAGTTCCCTCCTGCCGGGACTCATGGATACCTGTGGGTGACCACACCTGAGGCAAAGAGCACACCTGGGGCTCTGAAGGGCCAGGGGGTTATGTGGGCAGCGAGATGCAGAGGATGGGAAGTGTCCTTGAGCTGTGCCTGTGGGAGGGGTGGACGGTGCCATGGAAGGAGCAGAGTCCTGCCAGATGCCCTGGCAGCCCCAAGCTTGTCATGACTATCAGAGCTTCGGGGTCTGAGGAAAGTCCTCCGGGGACTCTGAGAGGCCATGTGCTTCAGCAGACAGAGGCCATGAAGGAAGAGGAAGAATTTCCCAGGCTCTCCAGTCTTCATAGGTTCTGCCTCCAGAGGTTCATGACCAAGATTGGGTACATGTCCTAGGTCAGCTGCTGGTCAGCTGGGCAGCACTGAAGGTCTGTGGCAGCTCCAGCCACACTTCACCATGTCACCAAACGGCCTCCCGTGACAGCCAGGGTTTCCCTCTGTCTGGTTTCCTGCGTGAATTCCTCTTCTGGACAAAGCTGACTTAGAAAGGGTATTCCAGTTAGCGTACTTCCGTTTCTACCAAATCGACACAGGACAAATTTTCCTGCAGGTGAATTAGATCCCCCCAGTTGGTCTGGGAACTTTGGATTAATTTTTTCCCATTGGATGCAAGGAGCTCCTGGTCACATCACTAGGGCTTTAAATTCTCCAAGGCCATCAGGTCTGGGGCTGGGGCAGAGATGGGCACAGGTCCTCCTGCTGGGCAGGCTCAGTGGCCCCCCACGCACCTGTGGCACTGCCTCCGTGCTGACAGGGGGTGAGAGGCGGACCCCGTGCACTGGAGAGAAGGAGGAGAGACATGGGAGGCAGTGTTTGCACCAGGGCAGGCGCTCAGCCAGGTCTGAGACCAGAGGGAGAGGAGGTCTCCTCAGCCGGAGCAGCAGACGGAGCGCACAGTGAGGCTGCGAGCACCGGCCACCATGCAGGGCAGAGTCCGCAGGAGGCCACGGCTCGGCGGTGGATAGGCAAGGGCTGTCGCCAACACTGAGGCGAGAGTCACACCAAATCCAGGAAGCCACAGGTCACATTTAGTAACTATTAGCCATAGGCAAGATGTGGGTCCTTCCTCGTCTCCACCCTTAAAACAGGCCTGCTGACGCAGCACAGTGAGTATCATTTAAAGATGAGGGAAATGCACGGAAGGAGGTTCAGTGAGCACGAATACCGTGATGTCTACACCAGCAGTGCCACACTCAGGACCCAGGCTCCTCCTCGAGCACCAACACCCTCTCAGAACAAAATTCAATTAGGAGCATTTTAGCCAGGTGTACCGTGAGTGCTCATAGAGGAGATTAGGAAAAAACAGAAAAAAAGAAGTCGAGGGGTCACCGATGGCCCTCATATCCATTGCTCTGTTATCTGTGGCTCCTTTGAAGCTAAGACGAGTTGAATAATTGAGACAGAAACTCATTAAAGCACAAAATGTTTCCTACCTGGCCTCTCAAAGAAAAATATTGCCCATCCCTGATCTAGAGCGATAGAGTATGGCTGGTTGGGATTTTGTATTTCAGGGTTTAAACATTTCTGGATTCTGAAACTTCAGGTGTAAACCAGTAGGTTTCATAAGGCAGGGACTAGTGGGAGTCACAGGAAGAGTTAATGAAGATGGAGAAGGGACACAATCCTGCTGTTAGCCCCCAGCAAGTAAAAGGAAGAAGCCCCACCTCCTGGCAGGAGGACTCACCTTTAAACAAGAATCACATAGCAATCATGCATATAAAAGTTTGCAGTGCAATATGAAATTATATTAGTATCATGTGCATATGTGTGTATATATATGAATCCCATTTTATAGTTCAAAATTTATGAAAATTATTAATGTGCATTTATGAGATAATCCATAAACTATTTAAAAGTTATCTGATGCATAGTTTCATTCATTATCTGTGATTTTTAAAATCTTGAATAAATAACTTGCTGAACTTTATTAAGAAACACCAGAATTGGCTGGACTCCACAGATGTGTGCAGTCAAGACCGTCTCGGCTGCAGGGACCAGTTACAGAGGAGCCTGCGGAATGGCGGGTGGACAACCTGGTTAATGGTGCGCCATTCATACCACAGCCCGGGCAGGTGTGATGCACACAGAGCAGTTTCAACATGAGGCAGTGCTGAGATACAGTTAGGGTGATAGAAGATCACTGTAAGATCTGGACTGGGGACCAGCAGCCAGCATTTTAATTGCTCTTACAGAGCATTCGTTTCCTAACCTGTGAAACCATGGGGTTTCATGAGTCTGGAGGAAAGTCGATTTTGTTTGAGTCCTGTGTTCTGCATATGTGCCTGCTTTTTGTTCTGTCCTCAAGTGGAGCTCCCGCTTCCAGCTGATCACCCCCTCAAAGCTCAGCAACTTGGTGCAACACCTATTCTATTCTGTGAGTGAGGCATGAGGCAGGGCTCTGCTGGGCTGCTCCTTTGCTCCAGGTGCTGCCTCCTGTGGTCATTCAGTGATGCTGGGCTGGCAGCTGGCTTCTCTGGAGGTTGCAAGATAGCTTCGCTGACACAGGAGGGAAGGCCAGAGACTGAGCTCAGCGGCTCTCCACCTGATGTTCCCAAAAGGGCATCAGAATCCTGCCGGAGTCTCTGGCCTCCAAGAGACCAGAGTTAGGGCTGCCATGTCCAGTGTCAGCAGGTCTTAACTGGCTCTTCGCTCAAGTTGCCCTAGCTTACTGTTGAGACATCAGCCAGGGTGGAAATCTCTCCAGAGAACTGGGTTCTCTTCCAAGCTCGCTGGTGGCTAGCAGGACTCAGGCCCTTATAGGTTCAGGAATGAAGCCCTGGGCTGCAGCTGGCCTGCCAGGGGAAGTGCTCCTTGACTTGGCAGCTTGCCTCTTCCAGACCAAGGGGAGAATGTCTCTACTGCTTTTAATTAACCTTCAAGGAAGGCCTGGATGCTGTATGAAAGGGTCACCTCATCAAGACAGGTCCACCCTGGATTCTTTTCCTGTGATTAACTCAAATTCTATTAAGCAGAAACTTTAATTATGTCTGCAAAATCCATTCATCTTTGTCAAATGATGCACCTATGCATGGGGGGACCTCCATCATGTTCACCATCCTGTGAGTCTGCAAGAAAGAATCTTGGGGCACCTCGAATTCTACCCACCACCATGGGGAAGTGTAGGAGAATCTTCAGTAGAATAGCCGACGTGAAGCCCAACAGTTGACATGCCCCACGAGGACGATGTGCATTTGAAGCCTTCTACAAACTTTCATCTGTGAACTTCACCATGCACATGTACCAAGAACTGCAAATATAACAGGTGTCTTTTCTGCAATACAAAGTGCTCCAAAGTTTTATAATCCTAATATCAATCAGAAAGGGAAAGCAGCGTTGTTTAAACAAAAATTACATTGTCATTTCTGCAAGAGTGCTCCAAACAATGAGTCAACGCGGGGATGTTGGAATAACTGACCTTATTATACCTTGGCATGTTGAGGGGCTTGTTATCAGTGGTCACCACACAGAGTGGCTGCCGGATCTTTTCTGAATCCTCACCCCTTACAGGGTGCATATCGCCATGCCTTTGCCAGCATCTGAAAGTTGCTTCCTATTAAAATTGTACAGATAAAGTCAAGCTTTATCAGAAAACTGAAAAAAAAAACTTATTTTTATAATTAGTACCATAAGCCAAGAACCGGACAAACATTATCTTTAAAGCAAAATAAAACAATTCTGAGTTGGATCCTAAAGTCAACTCTGTTATGCATAGAGAAATAGAGACTCAAGAGGGTACAGGGTTCATTCAAAATCAGTTTACAAACAGCAGAGCCAGGCATTAAGGCAGTCTGACTCCAGAGCCCACGATCATAATGGAAATCTTAATTACCCTCATTGGCCTCCACACCAGCGTGGCGTGGAAAACAACATAAACCATAGGAGAAAATGTGGTGTTGGGTTGGAGGAGCTTGGAGGAGAACAAGATATCAGAGAAGAGAGATGGTCAGAGAACGCTGTCCTTAATTTGATATTTTTAAAAACATTTTATTTTAGAAGAAATAAACTTTGTTTTTGGTACCTTAATGATTTGGAAGTTGCCAGATCATATGTTCAGCAGAATGCCCCATATTGGGATTTTCTAATATTTCTCCATGATCAAACTGGAATCAGGGTTTGTGAGGAGGAAGCCCAGAGGAGTGAGCATCACTTTCATCCCGGGCCTTCTGCCAGCATCTCCTGGGACCGCAGAGGCCCAGTTGGTCCTCACTGAGGTCCAGTGCTCCAGGAGCGTTTCTCTACCCTGTTACCTCTCACCCCGTTGACACTGTGCTCTTGGAAAGGAAGTCACTTCCCAGCCCACACCTGGGGAGTGGGGACTTTCACACTCTCTTCAGGGGGACAGGCTGTCTATCAACTTAACATTCTTCCACATCTGAGATTTTGTTTCTTCAGTCCCATTTAATCACTCATTCTACCATCTGTTCATATTAGTATGGACTAGTACTTATTCATTTTATGTATTGAAGTATTTTTATTGCTCAAATAATTGCAGATTCACCTGTTGGAAGTTCTTTCAGTGGGTTCCCTTTGACAGACTTAATCCCTATGACTACTCTGTTTTAAGAACATGCTGACTTCTTTAAATACATTCTTCCCCAGTCCTGGAGCTGACCACTTCTCCAAAGATCCCAAGGGCTTTTACTAAATAAAGGTGTTAGACACCAAGGTCCAGGTTCTGACTGTGCTCGCTCTTACTGGGATGCCATTGCTTCTAAGCATTTTCAGTTGGTGGGGGAAGAAAGCAGATGCACTGTGCGCGCACACACACACACACACATACACACGTACACGTGTTAGGCTAAACATGAGTTCACAGTGATAACTCCAACTTTCCATTCCCACAGGGCTCACCCCAGCCTCTTCCCTGATCTGCACACTCCCCTCCCACACTGAGAAGTCTGGTTCACACCATCAACCAGGTACTTGATGTTCAATTGTACATGGATATTACGTAACCACGGTGGCAGCATTGTTGACCAGCACTCCCTTGGAAAGCGACTGGACCCCTCAAGTCAGTGTGCACATGCACTGCCCGCTGCCTTCAGTGTCAAGACCAGAGTAGTTACCAAAGCTACTGGATGGGTACCTTTTCCTTCAATCCTTTCAGCAAGATCACGTTTGTAATGCAGTTTGATTGTTGATTCCATTTTTTTTTCCATTCTAGGATTGATTCTTCAATCTCCTAAGTGATTTTTCTAAATTTCATATTTAAAGTTTTACCTTGTGCTATTGGGGTCTGGGTTTGGAGGACTGCAGAGTGCCACTTGTCCTCTGTTACAGGATCACATACAAGGGTTTCCCTATTGCTCCCCAAGTCTTCTCTTCCTGCACCCAAATCCCCCCACTCCCAAACCCAGGCAGCAAGTGAACTTTTATCATTGATATGTTTTGCTTTCCCAGAAGGTCATATACTTGGAATCATAAAGTTTGTAGGCTTTTAAAACAATACTCAATTTAATTTTTTATCATAATTTTAGATTTAAGAGTGATTGAACAGACAGCACATGAAGTTCTGTGCACTCAGTCCACACGATAGACACCATATGCTTCAGGACCTGCTCAAACAGGACGATTCAGCAGAGCAGGACCCTAAAGCTGGAAGTGCTGTGGATCCACACAAAGCCTGCAGAAACCTCCGAGTCCTGAGGACTTACTCAGCCTCACCTGATATGAAGAACGGACATTTGAGCCAATTCAATAAAAACCTCAAAGGACAAGATGACTCTAATATTTAAGTTAGGTCAGCCAGCAGTCCTCCTCTTTTCAACTATTATAAGCAAAAAAATAAAAAAGAAAAAAAGAAACCTGACTCTCCTTGCCCTATCTTACTGAATTCAAACTATAGTGGAGACACCGGCCAGATGAGCTAAATTGAACAGGCACCAAATGATTGTTAAATGGCCACTTGTGGAATCCACCAATTCCACAGTTCAGACCATCAGTAACGAGGTGAAAAGGATTTGCTGCAGTGCAGCTTACCATAATTCTCCCGGAAACCTGATTCCAGTAGCAGCGCAGTGTCTACGGTAGAGGGTTGGATGCTGATTAGCAGGGAACTTCGGCTCCCGTGGAAAGGTTAGGTGGCAATGTGCTTTAGTGGCCTCTGTAAAGTGAGACTCTGGTTCTGCTCTGTATCCTTCTAGGAAATAAGTTGCTCCTAGAAGTGAACTAGCACTGTCTGCATCAGCACACGTGTGGCTGAGCCACCGCCCGGCTCCAGACATCTTTCAAGAACTTGCCAGGAAAACTTGAGGCCCTTGGCGGCTGGCACAGACTCAGACACACGGAGACCCTGGCCGTGAGCAGATGGACACCACCCTAGCATGTCCCTTCTGGAACTATGATGCGCCTTTCCAGAGCCTTTGTACGAAGTATCCTTAGAGAGATTATCTCATTTAATTCTTGAATTGAAGCAGAAAAAGCCAATATTTCCCTGTTCTTGAAGATTAGAAAACCACACAAAGGGCAATTAACTTGACTAAGGTCACACCCCTGTGACTCAGGGAGCAAATCCCTGGCGTGTGTCTCCTTTTCTCACTACATTTCCTCAGCTTCAAACAGAGAATAATAAGGGCTTTGAACAAGGTTTTGAGCGGTGAGCGCTGTTCACTATGATATTTCTCCACTACCCCAGGAAAATCATTGAACATTTCCAAACACTCATTCCCTTCAGAGTTTGTTGTGTATTTTCCCAAAAGGAATCAATAACCATTTAAATTATGGTAAAACAATTTGTCGAATGCCACTTTAATAGGCAGCATGAAAGTCTCAAAATTCTTGAGTAATAGAAAAATATTTAATATTCATAGGCACAGTAAAATAGTCTACAGAACAATAATTAATAGCATCATGACAATCTGTCATGTTTTATTAGGTAGAAAACCATTTGACTTACTTTTCACACCCAGATTTATATATATTGATGTGTAGAATGATTCATACTGCCATTTTACTATTAAACGACCCAAGTTTCACTTCATATTTTAAACTAAACAATTAATTTTGTCCGTGTGCACCCTATCTGAAGAGACTGACATGAATTTGTCATTTATTCTAATTATGCATGCAAAATAAGTTGCAGACAGCAACATCGCCAAGCTGAGTGCCGACTATTTAATATTTATAAGTTTCCAGCAAGGATTAGGCAGCACTTATGACAAAATCCCGCTCCTCCAAGCGTGTAAACGCAGTGTTCTGATGGACTTTGTAGTCAGACACCGCTTCTGCCTCACCAGCAGGTGAGCTTCCTGAGTGCCACCTCGATGCTGAGCTGCGGGTCACGCTTGCTCCTCCTGTTTCATGGTTAACTTTGCTTTGAGTTAGAGCCACAAACTGCACCAGGGACTGCAGCCAGCATGGAGAAAGGCCTTCCCTGGATTCCAGAGGGAGGGCAGGAAGGTGAGAGGGTGGGAATCAACAGGAGCAAACGCAACTTCGCTGCTGGAAAAAGAACTCCAAGCATAACTCCAAGCATGCCTCCAACCGACGAGTCCGGCGCGCTTGGGCACATCCACGCTTTCTGAAAGGGGCTGGCCGCTCTGCCTTGGCTGGTTTCCAGCGTTCGTGATGGGCATTCTGGCACTGACATTTTCATTTTTATTTTCTCACAGCCCAGTTTCTGTTGATCAGTTGCTAAGGGCCTCCTGAGAGCGCTGCTTGAGAATCAGGAGCCTGCTCTGCTGTCTCGAGACGCACCTGCCCAGGTGTTTCTGCAAACATCCTCTATGAAGGAGGTAGGCTTGGGAAGATGGGAAGAGAAGGCTAGCCAGGTCACTCAGAACAGAGGTAGTGTGAAAAGGCTGACTTCCAAGTACAGAGGACACAGCCTCCGACTTCTAAAAGCACAGGTGTCTATGGAGGAAATAAAGAAAAAGGAGTGGAGGAGGAATGGGAAAGGTCTGAAGTTCAACACGGAGCCGAATAATCCAAAGAGGCAGGAGCGACTGGCAATCCTGGACAGGCTGGCAACAAGGGAGGGAAATGGAGAAAAGTCAGGTCTTACAATAGTTCTTCAAATTGATCATCTAGGGACAGCGGTGGGTCCCAGAGACGGGAATGCAGAGGAGTCACTGGGAAGAGACCACCTTTTTTTTAAAATTTATTTTGATTCATCGTACACGAGTGGAGTATGATTGTTTCTCTGGTTGTACATGAAGTAGAATCACACCATTTGCATAATCCCAAGTGTACATAGGGTGATGATGTTTGTCTCATTCTGTTATTTCCCCCCACACACACCGTCCCCACCCCTCTTTTGATTGCCTCTTGTAATCTGCACACCAAACCCCACTTATTCTTGTATGGACAGAGGAAAAGGACACAGAAATGATGTCAGCTTGGATGTAGAAGGAAATTTTTAGAAAAGCATTAAATTTACTCTGGTATTGTAAAACCAGGTAGTAGTTGTGTTCCTACTACAATTGTGATAGTGTGTGTGAGTTTGTGTGGGTGTGTTTGTGTGTTTGTGAGAGTGTGCGTGTTGGAATGGAAAAGGTGGAGGTTCAATGGTGAGAAAACCCTTTTTCTCGTCCCCAAAAGGAGAAGCTCCTGGTGAGCTTGGTCTGACTCCAGGCCGGGCACCTCCTTAGCTTGAAGGGGCAGGTTTATCTGCTGACAAAGGGAAACTCTCCCTTCCTGTGCTGCTGTCCAGGTAGGGAAGCGCCTTGGGCTTGCCTTATCTCGGTCCTGCCTTTCTTCTGCCCTACTACATTTCCTTCTGGGAAGACAGGGATTCCCACATCAGCTTTGAGCCAAGGTGACGAGCTGCAGCCTCCACCAGGAAGTCACATACCTAGCCATCAATTAGTGGCCAGCAGCTGACACATACACAGTTTTATCTCCCTTTTACCATCCCTCCCTGAAGGAAAGGAGGAGGGCTGACTAAACCAAAGCAGAACACATCTAACAGCGCCTTATATCTCAATATTCAAGAGACTTCTCTCCAAGAACCTCCCCCCAACCATAGTCCCTGTGCCCTTGAGACAATAATGAAAGAGCTGGAAAATTAGAATTAGACATCCTTCAGAAAACACGGCCTCTACTAGCTAGGAAGGCTCAGGAGCGCTGTGTGACTCTGGAAATGAGTCGTGGAAAGGGGGCAGGAGACGCCCACGTCACTGATGTGGTGAGGACTGTGCCTGCCTGAGTCACGAGCTCACAGGGGCCCCTCATTGGGCACTGGACAGGCTGGGAGCCACGGCAGGGAACAGCCTGGGGCAATGACAGTGGAGAGCCAAACTCTCTGGGCCTGTGTGTCCTGCACAGCCGCGCGGCACAGGGGAAGGAGGCAGGGGAGACAGAGTTTTCCCACAGGAAGAACGTGGGTCCACCTGTGTTAGGAAGAGGCAGCTGGCGGAGTCGTTTTGCTTCACCCACATGGGTTTTTTAAAATTCCAGATCACAAAGAAAGACAGTGTAGAGGGAAATGAGAGGGAGGGGGGTGTGAAAAATGGTGTCCTGAGACAGACATCGTTACCCCATGGACACGTATGAGGACACAAACGGTGTGAATCTACATCGTGTACAACCATAAAAACGAAAAGATGTGCCCCGTTTGTGTACAATGAATCAAAATGCAATCTGCAAAACTAAAAACAATTTTAAAAATTCAAATACATTTCATTGATTCAAATGTTAAAAAAAAAAAGAAAAGAAAAGAAAGGGAGGGAAGAGGGGTGCAGTCTGAATGCAAAGGGGAGGAGGTGGGGGAGGGCAGAGGGTACTGACCACTGAGGCCAGTTCCTTACAACACAGTGGGCTCCGTATAGCCAGGATGGCACATGGAACCCCTTAGCCCAGCACACCCGCTGGAAGCCACACTCGCCCCCCGGGGACTCAAGCTGCACCGCCTTGCATGAAGTCTTCCTGGACTCTGGCTGTCTCGACCTTGCTTGCCCTGAAGGCCCCTCCCGTAGGACTTGGCAATTGGACTGTGTGGCCCAGGCTCTGTCCCTGGCACACTGACACTGGAGCTGCATGGGGTCTCTTTTTAATTTCTTTCTCTGGATCAGACGAGCTGAGATAACCACTCTGTAGAGACAGAAGAGCAAACAGGTAGGTCCTGTGAGGCAGTGAGGCACGGTCCTGGCCACATTCGACTCCCTCATTTTGTCCAAAAGTCCTACCATTCCCTCTAGGTTTTTACTGAAGTTGGCAAAAACGTGTCTCTGACACTTTCCACCAATGAGGTCATGATTAGCTAGGGAACTCGATGCGGGTCCACCTCGCTCAAGACGCGGTGCTCTTCCCTCCCTGCCGTCCTGATCAGACAGCCCAGTGTTCTTATCAAACTGCAACAGGGGTCTCAGTATAACGCACACCTAGGGCAAGTTGTTGTGAATCATTCTGCAAACCTTTCTAAGGTAATGAAGCTAGTTTTACGTATGACTTCTTTATATTAAACTTGAATTTGGTAATCTTTAAGAGTAATGTGTGTGTTGGGGGAAGGTCCCAAATGTACAGTGAACTGGCACAATTCAATAGCACCACCACCACCATCAACCACCACAGCAAATACCCAAAAGACCAAAGAGTAACTCAATTTAAAAATGGGAAAAGAATCTCTGTCTAAAGAAGACGTATGCATGGCACAAGGCCAGGGGGCATATGAAAAAGTGATCAACATCATTAACAATTCAGGAAATGCAGATCAAAAACAAGAAAATATTACTTCACAGAAGTCATCAAAAGGTTTTATCAAAAAGACAAAAGACAGGAAGTAGCAAGGGTTTTGAGACAAACTAACCCTCCTACACTCTTGCTGGAATGCTAGATGAGTGCAGCCACTGTGGAAACCGGTATGGAAGGGCCTACTCGGTGAAAAGTAGAACAACCACGACTCAGTCATCCCTCTTGGTACATACCCAAAGGAATCAAGACCCTCCTCGTAAATCTATCTGCACTCCCTTGAGCTGTATATACATTGTGTATATATTCATATATGTGTGAAATGTCGTATTATAATGATATACTAATCAATTTTAAAACAGGAGGCCCTGACGGCTTCTAAAACATGAATGAATGAGAAGAGATTATGCCATGAAACAATCCACACAGAGCAAGACAACAACTGGGTGATGTCCCAAGGGGAGCCTTAAAAGAATGAACACTAAAGTGACTACCCAGAGAGAGAGAACAGAAGCCAGGCTACTAGGGACCAGGGCTGAGGCCGCAGAGAAGGGCAGACAGAAGTCAAAGGACACAAGGCTCATTCACGCAGGAGGAGCAGCTCCGGAGGCCCGGCCCACAGGAGAAGCGCAGGTAATAATCCCGCATCATCTACTGGACATTTGCCGGATCCCACTGATTTTAGGTACCTTACAAGAACAGGAGGAAGAAAGAAGGAAAGTCACCTCTAGGAGATGATGGATAGGCTGATTTATTTAGTGTTGTAATCACTTCACTTTGTTGATGTCAAACCCACTTACCATACGGGCTACACGCACGCTATTTTTAAATAAGAGAGGAAGTGGAGGATTTCTCTGGACCTATGACTCACTGTATCAGTAAGGAAACGTTCAAGTCACAGAAAGCAAATCCCTCCCGGACAGCCCCACCGTCCCCAGCGCTTGCCTGAGACTGGGGACTTCTGCGAAACTACAGACTGAGTGGCCATCAGGGGAGGAGGCCCCCAGCACACAGGAGACGGACCTGGAAGTCTGCTAACTCCTCCCAGAATCGGTTTACCTGGACGGGCAGCCCGCATCAAAAATGAATCGATGCCTTTTTGATAACGCTCCATATGATCTTAGCAATAAAAAAAAGAAAAATATATAAATTACTATTAAACACCTAAAATTTCCACTACTAAGATCTTCTTTGTATTAATAAAAATTCTTCCTATCCCTTCCCCAACTTTGCCCCACCCATTCAGGACAGTGGTCCTTTTTAATGTTGATTTAACACCAAAGGCAATATTTTGTGTCTTTGGCTTTTTCACATTCAGAGTGCCCAGATATCAGGTGGAAGTCACTACCGGGCTTCAAAGGCAGCCCCTTGCCAAGGCTTTCCTGTGTCAGTGGGTGCAGGGAAAGAGCTGGCCTGTTGTTCTGCCAACAATGAGTCTTCTCTAGCCTATAAATAATGGAAAAGAGAATCTCAGAAAGGATTTTTTTTTTTTAAATTCCGCTGGCTTCAGGCTACCTACCCAGCATGCCTTCTTGTTTACAACTGCAAGTACAAATGTACCATTTTCCCCCTTTTCACTCAAAACATTAGCTTTTTGGCTTATGGAATTAAGCTCTGCCACGCTTCTATGCTGTTTGCCTGCTGTTGCTATTTTAAACACTGAATCTGTTTTGCACTTTTTACCATAAGGCTCTTAAAGTGTTATATAAACTGCTACTCCGTGAATTCTCTTTTTATCTCGCATAAGGTAAATGTTAAATCCTCACCCACATTTACTGATGGGCAAACTGGAAGTTTTAGGCATTCAACAGAAGCTTGGTGTTCTGCTGGAGACATTTGAGGCTTGGTAGCTGCCTTAACTGTTTCTCGCTCCTGCAAATGGCCTGCTGAACATCTGTCCTGCATGCATCTGCTGGGCAGGCCTTGTCCTGACACCCTGATGACGTGCCTGAGTCGCCTTCCCTAACCCTCTGTTTCCCTTACCCTGCCCCTCTTCCTATGGAGGACCCCTCCTCCTGGGGCTGCCCTATATGGTGTGGTGTGCCCTGTCCTCCTGAGAAGGCTGGGTAATAAACCTTCTTGTCCATGGCAGTCAGTTTCTGATCTGAAGTATTACTACACCTCCGTCTTCCTGTTAATAGGCCATATTTTCAAGCAGGCTCCTAACTAGAGACCTGGGGCCTCTCCTCATGTCTCCTTCCCCATTACCTGCTTGAGTCATGTGATTCACTTATTAACTCTTTACCATGTCTGCATAGAACATGGCCCAGAAACTGTGGCAATCCCGAGACACAGTTGTACCCAAAGCTGAGAAACAGAATTGAATTAATCGCTCTTTCCAAGTGGCTTTCAGTCCTCATATCCTGGGGCTTAGTGAAAACACAAAAATACGCTGATGCCCCCCCTTGCAAGGCTGAAATGGTTCTGTTTGCTTTGCAGTTTCTTTTCTTTCTCGCTCTCCATTTGCTTGCTTTTTTTGCAAATTTTTCTGAAAGACATCTGATGTCATTGCTGTGGCCAATCGAGGGGAGGGGAAGTGTAGGCATCATAGGCAAAATGGAATTTTTTCATATTAGTATTTTTTTGGAAACTCTATGTGATATTTCTGGTGTCCCCTTCCAAGGTCAATTTGAACACTGTTAAATGATTTTTACGGAAATTTAACTCTCCAAAGTCCAAGTGCATTTGAAACTGAGATTGTGTGGTTTCCAAGGTCAGTACCTGCACTGATGGTAACCTCTGGAAGTTGTATAAGCAAATACTCTCAGATGTCTAGTTGAAATTTACACCAAATAAGGACTTTAATCTTGCAGTGGGAAGAAGAACATGGGCTCTCCACTCCAGCTGCTCAGCTTCCTGGTGGTCATTCCTTACCATCTTTTTGTCAGGTTTTCTATGATACCTGAATTCCCCTTTATACTTTGCATTCACTTATTGTGAGAACAGGCATTGTTATGGGGTGCAACTTAATAACAGACCGTTCACTACTGAAAAGTTCAAATCTGAGAGTCTTTATTAAGCCGGCTGTCTGACTGTCTCACACAATGCCCCAAAAATGGCTATTGGGAGAACAGCCCCGACCACAGGGTTGCAGGGGTTCTTATACCAAAAATCACATCAATCATAAGTGTCTATTGCTATGATTTGAAATTACAAACTTATATCATGAAATCATCAACAGAGGGGGAAGTGAGTCAAAATGACCTTTACCTAGGTACAAACTAAAGAATGATTACTAACATCCACACTATCATTGTTGATATCACCTTTCACATGGGGCATTGTTTTAGGAGAAATAAGAATCACATAAGAATTGCCATTTCGTATTGCTAAACACATCATGCTGAGTAACTAATGATGGGTACAGAGGCGGGGTGTCCTCATGGGGGAAGCTAAGCAAGTGTTGATGGGTACAGAGGCGGGGCGTTCCCATGGGAGAAGCTCATTTCCTACATAACATGAAGTCTCAGAGCAAGATGGAGTCTGTGTAGTCATTTCCCACGTAGCCTGGCCTGTAACATTTCCGTGGAGCCAGATCTGTCAGCCTGTCACAGCACATCGGCACAGACTCTTGTAATGAAGCATTTCCTGTAGGTACTGAGGCCAAACTAACATACACTTGAACATTCACAATTATCTTTTCTAAATAAAAGTAAACAGTTGGGTTGTAGATTATATATAACACCAACTTCATTCATTTTTTTAAATTTAATTTTCAACCTATACATAAAATATAACAATTGTTTTTATTAACCATGGTACCATGAGATGTTTCAATGCCTGTATAGATTGTGCAGGGTTTAAATCCAGTTAAACATAGCTATCATGTCAAACATTGATCATTTCTTTGTGGTGAAAACCTTCAAAATCTTCTAGTTTTTTGAAATATGCAGTATATTTTTCCCTCAGTCATCTTGCTCCATAACAGAGCCTGAGAGCTTCTTACCCTGCCTCACCATGACCAAGGAAGCACTGATCAACCTCCCATCCCTCCTCCCTCTGCTCTCCCTGCCTCTGGTCACTGCCATACTGCCCACCATTTCTGTGAGATTAACTCCTTAGATTCCATGTACAGTGAGATCATGCACTAGCTGTCCTTCTGTGCCTGGCTCATTTCATTTATCACAGGTCCAGCCATGCTGTCATGAGGTCAGGATCTCATTCTCTTCTAGGGATGGACATCATCCTTTTGTGCATTATGTGCTACATTTCCCTCATCCATTCTTCAGTGGATGGGCACCTAGGTTGATGCCATGCCTTGGCACTTGTGAAGAATGCTGGACCAACTGGAGACTATCATGCTAAGTGAAATAAGCCAATCCCCAGAAAACCAAGGACAACGTTCTCTCTGACACGAAGACGCTAACACATAATAAGGGAGGGGGAGTGAGGAATAGAAGTTCACTGGACTAGACAAAGGGGAGTGAAGGGCAGGGAGGTGGATGGGACTAGGCAAGACAGTAGAATGAATCTGACATCACTTTCCTACGTTCATATGAACATGTGACCAGTGAAAATCCACACCATGTTCAGCCACAAGAATGGGAAGTTGTGCTCCATGTATGTGAGATATGTCAGAACACACTCTGCTGTCATGCATATCTAAGAGGAACAAATAAAAAGAATTTAAAAAGAATGAATGAACACGTGAGTGAAGATGTCTCTCCAACACATGGATGTGTGATTTCTTTGGGTATATGTGGGATTATGGGATCCCTGGGTTGCTCTATCTTGATTTTTTGAGAGCCCCTGTACTGTTTTCCATGACGGCTGCTCTAGTTCACATTCACACAGACACAGGCAGGGCTCCCCTTACTCATGTCCCTTCCAACATTTATTTACTTTTTTTTTTTTATAACAGCCATTTTTACTGGAGTGAAGCAATATCTCAGTGTGATTTTGATTGGCATTTCTCAGATTAGTGATTTTGAACATTTTTTCATATAGTGGTTGGGTATGTCTTCTTTTGAAAATTGTCTAATTCTATTGCCCATTTTTAATTTTTTTTCTTGTGTGTGTGTGTGCATGTGTGTGTGTCTGTGGTGCTGGGGATTGAACCCAGGGCCTTGTGCATGTGAGGCAAGCACTCTACCAAACTAAGCTATATCCCCAGCCCTTAAATTGTTTTTTTTAAATTTTTTATTTGTTCTTTTTACTTATACATGTATTTTGATAAGTCAAACATACACGGAATATGACTCCCCATTTTTGTGATTGTACATGATGTGGAGTTACACTGGTGGTATATTCATATATGAATGTAGGAAAGTTATGTCTGATTCATTCTACTGTCTTTCCTATTCCCATACCCTCTCCTGTCCCTTCATTCATGTTTGCCCAATTTTCCCTCCCCCTGCTTCTTATTGTGAGCTAACTTCTGCGTTTCTTAGAGAACATTAAGCCTTTGGTTTTGGGAGATTGACTTATTCTACTTAGCATGATAGTCTCTAGTTTCATCCATATACCAGAAAGTGCCATAATTTCATTCTTCTTTATGTAATATTCCATTGTCTATATATACCACATTTTCTTTGTCCATTCATCTGTTGAAGGGCACCTAGGTTGATTCCATAGCTTAGCTATTGTGACTGAGCTGCTATAAATATTGATGTGACTGCATCACTGTAGTGTGCTGGTTTTGAGTCCCTTTAGGTATATGCCAAGGAGTGGGCTAGCTGGGTCAAATTAGGGTTCTATTCCAAGGTTTCTGAGAAATCTCCATACTACTTTCCAAAGTGGTTGCACCAATTTGCAGTTCCACCAGCAATGTATGAGTGTATCTTTTCCCCTACATTCTTGCCAACATTTATTGTTACTTGTATTCTTGATAATTGTTATTCTGACTGGAGTGAGATGAAATCTTAGGGTAGTTTTGACCTGAATTTCTCTAATTGCTAGAGATGTTGAACTTTCTTCATATAGATGTTAATTGATTGTGAAGTGTCTGTTCAGTTCCTTTGCTCATTTATTAATTGTGTTATTTGTGGGGTTTTTTGGTGTTAAGCTTTTTTAGTTTTTATATATCCCAGAGATTAATGCTCTATCTGAGGTGCAAGTGTCTCTAATCTAATGCCTAGGTCCTTGATCCACTTTGAGTTGAGTTTTGTGCATGGAGAGAGATAAGGTTCTAATTTCATTTTGCTACAAATAGATTTCCAGCTTTCCCACCACCATTTGTTGAAGAAGTTATCTTTTCTCTGATGTATGTTTTTGGTGCCTTTGTCTAGTATGAGATAACAATATTTATGTGGGCTTGTCTCTGTGTCTTTTATTCTGCACCACTGGTCTTCAAATCTGTTTTGATGCTAATACCATACTATTTTTGTTGCTATAGCTCTGTAGTATAATTTAAGGTCTGTTAATGTGATGCCTCCTGCTTCAATTTTCTTGCTGAGGATTGCTTTGACTGTTCTGGGCCTCTTATTTTTCAAAATTAATTTTATGACTGCTTTTTTTTATTTCTATGAAGAATTTCATTGAAATTTTATTTTGAGTTGCATTAAATCTGTATAGCACTTTTGGTAGTATGACCATTTTGACAATATTAATACTGACTATCCAAGAATATGGGAGTTCTTTCAATCTTCTAAGTTCTTCTTCAATTTCTTTCATTAATGCTCTGTAGTTTTCATTGAAGAGGTCTTTCACTTCCTTTGTTAAAATGATCCCAAAGTATTTTACTTTTTTCAAAGCTACTGTGAGTGGTATAGTTTTCCTAATTTCTCTTTCAGTTGATTCCTCACTGAGGTAACTGGATATTAATTGGATATTAATTTTATATCCTGCAACTTTTATGAGTTGGATGTTTTCTGGTAGATTTGTGTATGTGTGTGTGTTCTAAATAGAGAATCCTGTCATAGGAAAATAGGAAGTTTTTTCTCTTCTTTTCCTATTCTTTCCCCTTTAATCTCTTTCTTCTGTCTAATTGCTCTGGCTAGAGTTTCAAGGACTGGATTATTTGTTTTTCATGTTGAGTTTTTGAGTCCTTAGTACATTTTAGATATTGATCCCTTATCAGATGTATCATTTGCAAATATTATTTTCCCTCTCATTCTGCAGGGCTCTATGTTCACTCTGTTGATTGTTTCCTTGGTTGTGAAAGTTTTAGTTTGATATAAGCTCATGGGTCTATGTTTGTTTCCTACATTTTTAGAGGGTTGTCCAAGAACATCCTTGCTCATCCCAATACCCTGAAGCATTTGTATTACATTCCTTCTAGTAATTTATTAGTTCCAGACCTTAGGTACACCTCTTCAGTCTGCTTGAAATGTGGGGTGTAGCTCCTTCTTCTGCATGTGGACACAGCAGCTTCTGTTGGAAAGACTGTTCCCTTCCATTGTGTTCTTAGCATCTTCATCAAAACTCAGCTGGTTATAGATAATGTGGGTTGATTTCCTGGCTCTCCATTCTGCTCCATTGGGTGAGGCCTGTTTTTGGCCTGTGCTATGGGGTTTCTATTGCTGTAACTTTGCAGTTTATTTTGAAATCCCATCATGCGCTCTCTCCAGTTTTGCTCTTTAAGCTCATGATGGCTTTGGCTATTCACTGTCTTTTACAGTTCCACAAAAAATTTCGAATGGTTTTCTCTAGTCATTTGAATAATGTCATAGGTATTTTGATGGAGATTACATTGAATCTGTAGAACTCTTTGGCTATATGGACATTTTAACAAGATTGATTCATAGAATCCATGAACCTAGTAGTCTTTTCATTTGTGTGATCTCTTCAATTACTTTCATCAATATTTTATAGACTTTCTTATAGAGATCTTTCACCTCTTTGGTTCAATTTATTCTTGGGTTTTTTTGTATCTATTGTAAATGGGAATACTTTCTTGATTTCTGTTTTAGATAATTTGTTCTTGGTGTATGGGAACACTACTGATTTCTGGATATTGATTTTGTATCCTGTAACTTGCTAAATTCTGTTCTTAGTTCTAGTAGGTTTTTGGTGGAGTCTTTGGGGATTTTTTTAAATACCAAGATTATGCCATTTTCAAACAACTTGCAATTTGATTTCCTCTTTTTCAGTTTGGATGCTTTTATGAAGATGATCCTTTGGAACAGGGCCTCTTCAGTGCTCTGCCCCAGCACTGCTTTGTGGAACTGGAATAACTTGAAAGGTTTATCAGCAGGCACTTCCTCACATTTTGCTTCAGTAACTGTGATCCATTCACCCTCAATCTAAGCTGCAGCAAATGTATTTTAACTGTCATAGATATGGGTGGTGCCATGTGCACTGCAAACCCCAGATCACAGAGAAAAGGTATGTTTATTTAAAATGGATTATTGAGTTAAGACTAAAAGAAATGAGACCTCCACTCTCCATAATGTTCCAGGACAGAAAGCCAAAAGCATTAGATACATAAAGGTAAAACTCTATCGAATAGAGTTTGAGTTGATTGTTAAATTTTCAAGAACTTTGCCAGCTTGCAACCTAATAGGGTCTTATTGGTGATTTAATTTTATAAATTATAATTAATTATATTAAATACAAAATCAATCTTTATGCAAATTTCACTTCCTGATTATCCTGCTACATTTTACTATTGTCTTTATCTTTGAGATTATCCATGTCCCTTGTTTTGTGTTCTGGGAACACTGTGCAGTGTTGTTCTACTAAACATTGATTCACAACCACACCTAGGGCAATCATGTTAGCTTGACATCAGCTGTGGTAGGAATATGGGAGTTTACACTACAGAAATCAGCAAATGCTAAATTAGGGCCTCATTCTTGTTTTGATGATTTTGCGCAAATAATAAAATGTTGAAATAAATTATTAACAGAGATTGAACTTAAAAGTGCATCTTGTCTGATTTCTCAAAAAAAGAAATACAAATGGACAACAAATACAAGATAACAATTTTGACATCCCTAGCAATAAGGGAAAAGCAAAAGAAAATTGCACTGAGAGTTTGTCTCACTCCAGTTAGACTGACAGTTATAAAGAATGCAAATAATAAGAAATAACACAATAATAGTAAATGATAATAAATACTAATAAATAATAATAAATTTCATTGTTCGTAGGATTAGTAATAACCATTTTGGAAACCTGTATGGTGATTCCTCAAAAGGTTACAAATGGAAACATTATTTGACCCAACTATCCTACTCCTTGATATCTATCCAATAGACCTGAAATCAGCATACTATAGGGATGAAGACACATCAATGTCTATAGCAGCACAATTCACAATAGCCAAGGTGTAGAACCAGTCCAGGTACCCATCAACAGATGAATGGACAAAGAAAAGGGAGTATATATACCCAATGGAGTTTCACTCAGTCATAAAGTACAATTAAATCATTGCATTTTCTGGTAAATGGTTGAAAATGGAGAACATCATGCTGAGTGAAATAAGTCAGACTCAAAAAGTCAAGAGTCAAATGTTTTCTCTCATATGTGGAAGCTAGAGTAAAGTAAGGGGAAAGGGTGGGTTAAATCCCATTGAAATAGAGGGGAGATCAGTAGAGTAGAGGAAGGGGGTTGAGGGAAAGGGGAAGGGATGGGAAAAGAGGGGAACCAAGGATGAAACTGACAAAATTTTGCTATTTACATATGTGAATATATTACAGAGAATTCCCTATGTGTATCTAGCAAGCATCAGTTAAAAACTAATTAGAAAATAGAAAGAAGAGCAGGGAGAAGAAATAAGAGCAGGGAGAGGATGGAGGAGGGAAAGAGCGTGCACTGGAGACTGAAATGGAGCAAATTACGTTCCAGACATGTGTGAATATGTCAAAATGAACCCCGATGATATGGATAACTATAATGCAATAACAAAAGCATTTTTTAATAGCACATCTTCTCTGGATCATTATAATATGACTAGTATAAAAAACTAGGGGTATGTTGTCCTAGGATTCAAAACTACTTCCTGTTGATAAAAGAGGTGTCGTATTATTGATGGACCAGGGGTGTTCCTTGTGTGTCCTGCTACATTGCTTTCACCTTGCTCATCAACATAAATGAAAATTCTGATCAACAGTCATGTGAGAGACATGTTTGGTAATCAAGTGCACCCCAAGTTTGACCTGGAAAGTTGTTTTCAAAAGTCATAGAAGGCATTCTATGAGATTTAATTCATTGTACAAAAAATAACAATAAAGAATGTTATTATTATTTGTAAACTGCTACACATTTTTGTCAGTAAAATTTATAATAAACTTATGCATGTGTATATCTATCTATTTATCTGTCTATCTATCTATCTATCTATCTATCTATCTATCTATACCAACATTAGTCTCATTCACTGATCATCAAAACACCTCCCTGTTCTGTTCCTGCTGGCCAGATCCACTGAAGGACAGGAGTGTTGTGTGAGAATCGTGAGGCACTGTGCCAGCCTGCTGCGCTGTGGCATCCCTGAGTACACACCAAGCCCACATCAGTGACAGTCTAAGTGATAGCCCTGATCCTTCCCCCCTTTCCCATAGCCTCTTAGAATAATTCTCCCAATGTGCCTTCAGATTGTATCTTAGTTCCCCATCTTTGTCACTTATATGGAATTTCAAAATTCCATCGTTAACAGAGGAGAAGGACAGAAACCTCATTTGTTTTCATCAATAGTCCCACATGGAACAGATATCTCTTACTTCTCCCAAGGCATATCTGGATAATAAAACAAATATTCCGTAAGCTTGTATTACCTTTCAGAATATCAACGACCCTTGGGAAAAAATCCTTGCTCTTCCTATGGTGCAGCAATAATAAATAGAATTATACGAAGGCCTTGCACCGTTGCAGATGGGCAGCCAATGGGCAGGTGAGTGGCCACTAATGTCACCATACTGCGTGTTCCAGGGATGTTTAACGAGACCAAAGCATAACAGCGATGAGGTGGAAACAGAGCTGGAGCCGGCGGAAGCTACCTCCACCTAACTTCTTGCCTTGCCCCACATTTTCTCGGGGGCGCAGAACTCACCAGCTGTGCCCTTCACTGGACACCTACGCGTCCGCCAGTCCTGGGAAGGAAGCCAGACCCTCCCCACGGCCCTGTACCGGCACACTCAGCCTCCCTCGCTGTCCAGGGAAACCCTGGGAAATCCTGGGAGCAGCCCTGGAACCTCGTTGCACGGAATGACTGAGTACGCGGGCCTCTTCGGGGAGCCACACTCCGCACGGGAGGGCTCGGAGGCTGCAGCGGGGCCCCGGGTCTGCCGGGCAGCAGCTCGGCGCGCCCTCCAGTGCTGCAGGAAGCCCGATCTCCACGGGTTACATGCGGAGGGCAGCCTACACGCAGGGCACTTGCTCTTGACTCTCCTGCCCTTCTGTCTTCAATGCCGGTAAGCACGAAGGTTTGTGTCCTGTGCGCCGTGATACACCTTGGCGGTCCAAGGTGCTTCCATTTCTTTCTTTCTCTTTTTTTCCATGTAGACAAACGGCTGAACTGCCTCTGTTCCGTGAGAATGAGATGGCCTCTGCCCTGCTGAGCTGATCAGACTGACACTCGGTGTTGAAAGAGAACCAAGGTGTGTGGAGATGCAGGGCAGCAGGTAAAGGAAAAGGCTGAAGAGTCGCTGTGAATCAGCACTTCCGTGCGTGGACAGCGCCTTTGCAAGCCCGCGATTTTTATAGTGAGGATGTGGATATTAGCAGGATTTATGCTACTGACCCCCCCCCCCCCACACACACACAGTGCTATCTCTATAATTTTGTACAGAAATTTACATTGAAAATGTATTATTCAAAAGAAATAGTGCTAAATATGCCTTTTATATTTCCAAGAATTTATTAGACACTAACATAATATGAATATGAGCCTGTGAAGGGGAAATGATTAAGAACGCTCATTTCAACATTTGAGGAAGCAACCATTTATTTTATTGTAAAATATAAATTTGCTGCATTAAAAAGCACCAAGTCCCTTCTGCAGGGAGCTTACCAGGAAAGGCATGATCAATTGAGAGATCACTACAGAGAAAACTGGATTTCCTTATGGGAGACTGAGGCAGAACCCTTTCAGGCTCCCTCCAACTCTAAGGCTGAGATCAGTGGATCTCTGTGCCACTTTCCTGCCTAAGTCCAGACGCTATACCAGGTTCAGATCCTGTACCAGACATCAGTACACCTGAATAATTCAGTTGCACCTGAGCAACTCAGGAAGAGTAGGATCAGGTCCTGGCAGTCAGCTCTGAAATGCCCCAGGCTCGCTGTAATAAAAACAGGCCTGAGCGTGGTGGCGCACGCCTGTAATCCAAGCGACTCGGGAGGCTGAGTCAGGAGGATCGGGAGTTCAAAGCCAGCCTCAGCAACTTAGCGAGGCCCTAAGCAACTCAGTGAGACCCTGTCTCTAAATAAAATATAAAATAGGGCTGGGGATGTGACTCAGTGGCTGAGTGTCCCTGAGTTCAATCCCTGGTTCAAAAAAAAAAAAAAAAAAAAACAGGCCTGGCTGTTGGGCAGGGCTGAAGGTAAGCTGCTTCTCCTGACGTGCCTCAGTCTTTGAAGAGAGCTTCCAGAAGGAACCACAGCTTTTAACCTTCAGGGTCCAGAGACTGTTCGCATCCTAAGGAAGCTTTCACATGAGGGAAAGAAGCTGTGCCTTTCCAAGTCAAACTTTCTTAGAAACAGAAAAGCTCTGAAGGCTCTTTAGCTTTTGCCCAATTTTGAGTTAAGAGATGCAGATTGATTTCATTGTTTTGGGGGTGGAGGAGGGCAGTACTGGCAATTTAACCCCGAGTGCTTTCTACTGATCTACATTCTCAGCCCTTCATATATATAAAGCCCTTCATATATATAAAGAATTTATATATATATATAAATTCATAAATTTATATATATATATAAATTTTTTTTAAATTTTAGGCATTATCTCCCTAAGTTGCTTGGGGCCTCACTAAGTTGCCCAGATGGGCCTTAAACTTGCAGTCCTTCTGCCTCAGCCTCCAGAGTTGCTGGGATTACAGGTGTGCACCACCATGCTCGGCTTGATTTCATCTCCTGTTTTAATTTGGAAAGCATAAAATAGTAAAGCTTAATATTTTCAAGTTGCAAGTAGACCATTATTGACAGAACTGAGTTTGACCAAAATTCTCAGGCTTTAGGGGTTTAACACAAATCCCTCCAAATTCTAAAGCAAATGCATTTTGGTCACCAGCTCACAGAGAAACAAGAGCCCCTCTTTATTGCCACTACACAGATGTTTTCCTGTCCTGCAAATGTGTTAACCCTACAAGGAAAGATCATCCATCTGGTCTAACAGCTGCCAAGTGCCTCTTCTAATCCAGAACTGGATGGTGGTTTGGAAAATAGTGGCAGAATATTGCAGGCAGGTAAGGGACCTTCCTAAAAGGGGAAAGATGTGGGTTGTTCTGCTAATGGGGATGGCAATTACAGCCCTTAGCATAATAATGGAGAACCAGAGCATCCTGGTGGCAGACCCACCATGGAAGCTGCATTGCCCATTAAGATAATGTTGCCCAAGAGGCAGGGCTCTTCACAGGGCTTGTAGAAACTAATACTAGGAATCATTCTGTCTTAGCAAGTCACATCTAGGATGAAACCTAATTTACCTTTACAGAGTGGCAGTCACATTTATATAATATAGATAGCACAGTATCTTTAGATATCTATTCTCTGAATATTGATTAGTAAGAGCATTGGAGAAAAGCAGGATTGAATTACTTATTCATACTTATTTCTACAAATGTTCTTGGACATTAAACTTGCATATAAATGATACTCAGTATGGGGTATGCTAAAGAGTTGGCACCTATTGAATACTCCAAGAAGAATGGTGTCTATGAAATGCTGAGCGCTTTCTACTCTGGAAGAGAAGGTCTTATGCAATAAAAGCAGAGCCAACCCAGGTCCCACTCAGGTTCAGACCTTGGGGAGCTTCCATGTTGAATAATTCCTGGTCAACACGAATAGCTTGCTGATCTGGAGAGCTTGAGGATCTCTACAGAAGAATAAAACATAGAATAAGATACAAACTTCTCAAGTTGAATATGCCTGAAGATAATATACCTGAATTATTACCAGGTTTAAAACACAAAGAAAACAAAAGCGAAAAATCGCAAATATCATCAAATAATTTATTTACCTTATCTCATTATCATTTTATTTAACTCTCAAAAATTGGGAAAGTGCACTCTTGCAATTATTTTTTACAGAAAATAGATAATATAAAGGAGATGAAGCATGCTCCAGTGGTCTCCGCTGCTCACTGTAAACCCAGACCCCAAACTCAAGTCCTCTGACCCTGGGTTCTTTCTGTGAGAACAAGTCTCCCCAGAGTGGCCCCCAGGCAAACACTCCTTGACGCAGTCTTTGTGGTGTGCTGAACAGAGCGCTGCAGTGTGTCCTGAATGTCTGATGAAGAAGAGGAATCTAAAATGTGAAGTGGAGAGTACCTGTCAGTGACAGAGACAAATGAAACGCTTTGTTATGAAAGTTTAATGGGGTAAAAATGAAAAATTTACACTTATTATTGCACAGCTCAGTAGGCTTACTGCTCGCTCCTATTTGCTCACTGGGATCCTGTGCGCTCCAGCGGGGACAGCAACAGGGACAGCGGGAAGGGGAGAGAATGAATTTGGGGGACAGGACTCCATGAAGGCTCATCACCTCGCCCCTCCTCTCAGCCTCCCACTCTTAGCAACACTTCCACATTGGTGTCATGAGAGAAATCATTGTCACTAAAAGTCAGAAAGCCCGCACTCTCTCTATCCTGGTCACTTTTGGGACTTAAGTGTTCACCTTGGGCTTTCCCATCCTCATCTGTGAGGTGAGGAGCTGCCTAGCTGACTTTGCCCATCCCTCAAGTCCAAATAGTGTGTGGTTTTATACACAGAACTAGAGCTGCCCTGGCTTTGAAGTCTTGGATGCTAGAGGGACCCCCACATTATTCTGCCCAGGGCTTCTTCACTCCAACGGCAGTGGACCCCATACTGTGCATGGTTGCCAGGGTGATCGTTCTTTACAAAATGCAAACATCGTCATGCTATCACTTTACATTTCTAATATCTCATCATGTCATCAAGATAAAGAAACCAAACCTCTCAGTCTTACATCTCACACGCCTTCATATCTGATTCTTGGACCCAGCCCACACTCTGTCCCTCCTCTACCCTGTGGGCAGCTTGTGACGCTCCACCAGCCTTTCCCATCTGTGGATGTGCCCACATCCCTCCAGGCAAGTATCCAGGCTTATTTCTGGTCCTAAGATTCACATGATTCTATGTCCAGGTCCAAATAGTCTTTGGGAGGAGTTTTGGCATGAGTAAGAGAACAGGGTTTGCAGTGTGTTGTTACTTGTAAACTGGCCACATAACTCAATTGATCGATCTTAGTCCCCAGAAAATGTTGCATAACATAGTAAATTCAAGTGTTTGCTGTTATAGATAGGATTATATTTGTATTACATAGCTTTTAATTACTGTGACAAAATACCTGAGAAAAACAACCTAAAGGAGGAGAGATTTATTTTGGTTTAAGGTTTCAGAGGTTTCAGTCCAGGGGAGGCTGGATCCACTGCTGTCAATCTGTCTGTAGTGAGGCAGAGCATCATGGGAAGAGAATATGTGATGGAGTGGGGCTGCTCACCTCCTTGGGACTGCCAAGCAAAGAGGGTGGCAGGGACAGGAGACACCAGTCCATTCAATTTTGAATCCATTGATGGGTTAATCCATTTGTGAGATTACAGCCCTCATGATTCAATCACTTCTCCAAAGCCCTACCTCTGAACACTGCTGCATCGGGGACGAAGCCTTTCAGCACATGAGCCTTTGGGGAGCATTCCAAATCTAAACTATGACCATCCATCTCTGGTTCCCAAAGATTTATGTCCATCTCATAATGAAAAATGCATTTAACCATCTCCAAGAAACCCCATAGTATTGATAGTTCCAGCATTTCTCAAAAGTCCAAGAGCACAGTTTTCTCTGAAACTCAAGGCAAACTCTCAACTGTGAACCCCTGAAGTCAAAAAGAAAATAGCATGCCTCTGATATACAGAGTAAACACTGCCAATCCAAAAGGAGAAACAGGAGAATATCAAGGAAGCATTGGACCAAAGCAAGACTGAAACCCAGCAGAAAAAAACTAACTCCTCTCCTATATATTCATTTCCAGAATCCAGGGTACCTAGTGGGTGTGTGCTCCTAGGTTGGCCAGCCCTGCCCCTGTGGCCTTGCCAGGTGAGGCCCACAGTGGGGGCTCTGCTCTCTGCCTGCAGCTTCCCTTGGCAGACACTCCATGTTCCTGGCATCTCTTGAGTCTCCATGACAGCCTTGACATCACTCATAATTGATGCTTTGCCCTCTCAGGGACTGATTTCAGGCATTCAGACCTTGACACACATTATCTAGCCTTCTAGGTCTTCCTTTGAAAGCTCTGTTGCTGTATCCATGACCCTATAATCCCTACATCCTGCATGCCTACAAAACAAGCCCAACATGGAAGATGCCCAGATCTGCTGTCAGTGGGAGGACTATCTGGGCCCACTTGGACCATGGCAGCTACTGAATGAATGCCTTACAGTGAAACATGGAAAGGAAACTCTGGGCCCAGGGCTCCCCAGAACCCTTTTTCAAATGAGCTTACACGTTTATGCATTTGCATCTGTGATGGGTGGGTTCTGGCTGATTTCTGAGATGCCCATAAGGCATCTTTCCTATTGTTTTGGTGCAAAATACTTGGATTCTTTTTAATGGCATGCATCTTTTTCTAGTAAGCATAGTTTCCATGGCCCTAACTTAACAATGGCTTCTTCTCTTCCCAAACAAGAGTTTTTTCAAATTTGTATGTTTTTACTTCTTGATCCTGATACTTATTCTAAACCTAACTAATGGCACCCAGCAATAACCAGGCCACCACCTGAATGCTATGCTGCCTTAACGTTTCCGTAGCCCATCACCTCTAAACTCAGCCTCACTGGATGTGGTAACACCCACCTATAATCCCAACAACTCAGTAGGATGAGGCAGGAGGATTGCAAGTTTGAAGTTAACCTCAGCAACTCAGTGAGACCCTCAGCAACTTAGTAAGACCCTGTCTCAAAATAAAAATGAGAAAGGACTGAGAATGTAGCTCCTCAGTCATAGAGCATCACTGTGATCAACTCCCAGTACCAAAAAAACAAAAACAAAAACAGAAAGTTCTGCCTCCTTCCAAGTTTCCAAGTCCCAGGGCATGGGCAAATGACAAATGCACAATTGTAGAGAAGTTCCTTGCCAGAGTGTAACACAAATGCCTTCTATTCCAATTCCCAATGGAGTCCTTCTTCCCATCTGAAACCTCATGAGCAGTCTTTACTATTTTCATTCTGATCAGCTTTCTGGTTTTTCAAGCTCACCCAAGAATCATCAAAAAACACTTTGTTTACAACATCCTATTGTTTCTCCATCCTACATTTCCAAACTCTTCTAAGCTCCTTCTGCAAATCAGTTCCAAAGGCTTCTGAACCACATGGTCAGGTGTAGTCACAGGGAAGCCTTCACTTCTCTGCATAACTTCTCTGTGATAGTCAGTTTCCGTCACTGTGACAAAATACCTGACATAAGCACGTTAATAGGAGGAAAGATTGATTTGGGCCACAGTTTCAGATGTCTCAGGCCGAAATTCCTTCATGCCATTGCTTTGGTCTTTTGATAAGCAGATCATCGTGGCAAGGAGGGTGTAGCAGGGTAAAGTTTCCCACCTCATGGCAGGCCAGGAAACAGAGAGGCAGACAGACAGACACACACACACACAGAGAGAGAGAGAGAGAGAGAGAGAAAGGGACCAGGGACAAGATACAGTACCCAAGAGCATGTTCCTAAGGACCTACGCCCTTCAATTCAGCCCCACGTCCCAGTTTCCACCACCTCCCAAAAGTTCGTGCAGCTGAGAGCCCACGGATGGATTGGCCCAGCAAGGAGGCCACAGTCTTCATGCTTCCATCACCTCCTGAGCGTCTCATCTCTGAAAAGCCCAGATGAAGACCTGCAGCACGGGAGACGGTGGAAGGCATTGCAGACCCAAGCCAGAAGCATGTGAAGTGAAGGTCCGAGGAGTCCTTCCCGAGGTTCGGACAGTGAATTTGTTTTTCAGGCTCAGTTCAGGCCTCCCTCCTTGGAAACATTCCCCTCCACCTCTCTGTTCACAGCTCCCACCGACCCCACTGCGACCCTTACACGCCCAGCACAC
Organism: Glaucomys volans; assembly: GCA_020662805.1. Lineage (NCBI taxonomy): Eukaryota > Metazoa > Chordata > Mammalia > Rodentia > Sciuridae > Glaucomys > Glaucomys volans. Next base: position 396,810 of record JAJEJO010001842.1, on the reverse strand, counting down.
ACAGGCCAGCCGGTCCCACTGCCCAGGTGCCTTTCATGACCAGGTACCCTGCATAGAGCTTGGCGCACAGTACAGAGGCGATCCTCCCTGGGTCAGGGAAGGTCAACACAGGCAGAGAGAGCACTTACAGGTGCTGTCCCCATGGACGGAGCCACTGATCCAGCTTTTAAAGTCATTTTAAGTGAATTTTAAAGACATTCCATCCTTGCCTCGATTCTTTCCCTTCGCAGTAAACCCTTAGGAGGCTCAGCAAAGCATTCTCTTCCCAGAGACTGGATCAATATTTTAACTGTTTAATTTTCTTCCTTTTATTGGAGTGAGTTGCTTTGATTTCTCCTCTTCCTGCCAGCATGAAAATTCCCAGAGAACAGCACATGAGTTTTATACAATGCTCTCTTCTACCATATCTGGCTCATTGCAGTTCTCCTTTCTCACTTTTCATGTTTGTTGAATGACTTGTTGACTGACCGAATAAGGAACAAGTGATCAAAGAGTTACATATATTAGAAAAAGCATGGTATTTGTGTGTAATCAGGTGAGTTGCTATAGATGAGTAGCAGTGGCATGTTTTGGCTTATCTCTTGCAAAACTCCTTTAAAAGTTGTACAGAAAAGAAAAAGGTATAACTTGGTTTTTTTCTTTCTTTCTTATTTTCTTTTTTTACCTACAAAGTGAAGCACAAACTTCCATGTTCTTTTATCATAAAAACAACAACAACAACAAAAATACCCACCGTGCAGCTGCGGGAACAGCCTCTTCTGTCATTTGCAGGTCTCCAGCACAGAGCTTGCAAGCTGAGGAATTAGTTCTCCTGATTCTTACCCTGCTTCCTGTTAGGCTGCAGGAGAAATCTTTCCAGGCGAGCATCTAGCTCTGTTCTTTGAGAACAGCACGTCTGCAGCAGCTATTCTTAGCAACCTTGGTGGGAGGCAGAGATCCACCTCTGTGGAGAGTGATTCACCAGCTTCCCTAATTACGCATCGCTCCTACTGTAGATTATGGGTCTAAATACCTACAAAACCAAATCCAAGGAACCTGGAGGCTAATTGGGCTGCAAACATCCCTTTGCGAAAGCCTGGGGCTGGAGATGCACCGGCAATTAAGTTCTAATGGGCCGACCCAGGCAACTGCCGGTCTCTGCTCCCCGCGTCCCAGGCTCAACACGTCGGCTGCAAAACAAAGCAGACCCGTCCATGCCCACTTAGTGCCCGTAAGCAATTTCCCAGTGAGGTCTGCTGCTGTGTCATTGGCTTTCTTCTCCAACATAATATTTAATAGCATTTCTTTCATGAAAAACTGTCTGTGAGCACCGTCATGGCTTCTGGGGTGAGTATGACCCAGCATTTCCTTCACAGAACGTTACCTTCCGATGGGAAAACAGGACAGACACACAACCAGAAAGCTGTCCTGTGAGGAAGGAGCAAAGCAGAGACAGGTCAGCACAGAATGCAAAGCACAGCGGCAAAGCAGAGTCTGGGCTGAGGCTCAGGACCCCTTCCCTTCATGTCCCAAGGTAGTTCATGGGCAGGTGGAAGCCTCTGGTGGAGCGTTCTTTCCTCTTCCTCACACCTCAGATTCTGGATAGATCGACATAAGCACTTGTTTCTCAGAGGAGGGCTTTTGTGTCCCTGGGGAGCACAGCCACAGTGTCACCAGGACAGGGTGAATAAGGTGTGCAAAGCTGTAAATGCTCCTAATAGTTCGAAACTGTATTGTACAGAGAACAACAGACACATTCACTCAAGATGTATTTCCCAGGCGGCTGCCACGTCCTGGTCCTGAGCTTGGGGCTGGGCATGGCTTTCAGTTACAGCAACATGGACCCAGTTCTCAGGAGCGTCGCGTGCAGGGGTGGGCACGAGGGATGGACAACAAACACAAAAATAAGGAAATGGCGTCAGCTCAGGGTAGAATGCCACTCAGCAGCATGTGAGCAGGGGCACTCAAGCGGCTTCAGCCTGTCCCACTGTCGCACGGGAAGGCCCTCAGACCTGTGCAGTGTAAGCAGGCTTTGAGGGAAGCAGGGAACAAGTCATGGGGAGCTGGGGGAGCTGCAGAGGGGACAGCAGGTGGACAGACCTGAGCAAGGAGTCTGCTGGTGTGGTCAGACACTATTAAGAAGTGTCCTGTGACCAACGCTGGGAACAGACTGCAGGCAAAAGGGAAGGAAGAAGGAAACATGGAGGAGAGGAAGTAGGAGGCTTTGCCGGCAAGACGGTATCAGCTCAGGTGATGGTGGTGTGGGGAACCATGAGATGGTCGGGAGCAGTTTTTGAAGGTCGAACTTAAGGGCTCTCTGTGTTGATATTGAGAAGGTTGACTAGCCAACCCAGTTTTCTAAAGGTTGAGGGTGTCCCTGGGTCATTGGACTTTCAGTGTCAGAGGCAGGACATCCTGGGAAAGGTGGGATGAGGGGTACGGAGGTAGGAGAGGCATGCAGCTCTCCAAGAGGACTGCAAGAGCTTGGCCTTGACCCACGTGAGCTGGACTTGTCCTGTAGCAAAACCTAAGACAACCAGGAGGTTGTGGGGAGGATGAAGGAAGAGGAGCAGAATCAGGAGTCTTGGTAAATAAAGTATAGGGTGCTTACTGACCATCCCAGGGGAATGTTGGACCCAAGAGTTGGAGTTTCAGGGAAGGAACCAAGGTAAGAAAAATGAATCTGCGTGTCATCCCAATGTAAACACGTGACAGGAATCATAACAAAGCCATTGGTCTGTTGATCACCAAGGAAGCGACTGGAGTTCTAAGAGGGATCAGAAGCTTGAGAGCAGGGATCCTGTTCAGAAGCCAGAGAGGGTGTCAAGTGGAGCAGGGAAGAGGGCAGTGAGGAGAGAGGTCTGTCCAGAACCCATGGAGAGAGTGTCAGAAGCAGAAGGGGCCCCAACCTCTTCTTTAACCCCAGATGCCAAGTAAGGTGGGGATGGAGAACTGACCCCGCCTGCCTCCAGCCCCTGGTCAGGAGGGGTGACAGTGAGAACTTCCTGTGCAGAGGGGGGGCTGCCCTGTGGGAAGCTGGGGGCGGCTCACCCTCGCCTCTTCAGAGCCTGCAGGCTCCTGCTGCCACCGCCACCTGCGTTCAAGGCACCAACGTCTGCAACCCCGAAGGAGGGATCCTGAAATCACCCAAGTGGTCACTTGGAACCCCCTCTGCCGCAGACACATGGAGGCCTGGTCCCTGGAGCTCCCGTCTCTCTGTCTCTCATTATCTCCCTCTCTATCTCTCACACTCTTTCTCTCTCTCTCCCTCTGAATCTCCGTCCCTCTCTCTCCCTGTCTCTACCTTTCTCCCTCTCTCTCTCACTCCTTTTCTTCTTTCTCCCTCTGAATCTCTCTCCCTCTCTGTCTCTCTCTCTCTCTCTGTCGCTCCCTCTCTCTCCCTTTCTGTCTGAAGAAGCTCATTTTAACCCTTTCACATCTTTCACATACCAGCCATGTTCTTCCCTTTCACCGTGTCATTCTTTGTGACACAAACCTCTCCCTAAAGCCCCTGGGCTTCCCTCAAGCCTTAGTGGGAAGGCGTCAGTCCTCTCTCTACTGCCCCTGCCTGGAGGAGCTTGTTGCTGGAAGTGGGAGTGGAATTTACAGCGCAGAGCAAGAGACCTGCGCTTTCCCCGCCCCCCCCCGCCCCCGGCCCCGCCCCCCCCCCCCGCCCCGCCCCGCCCCGCCCGGTGTCTGCTGCCCTCACAGCCTGCTGTGCTACTGAGCATGCCAACTAAGACCCATCTCCCAATAACCTCGTTACCTTTCCCTCTCTCCATCTCACACTCACCCCCATCGACACCCCTTACCCCACAAGAAGCACACTAAATACTAGTAACCGAGTAATGGCCTAGATCATCTCCCCGCCCAAGCCCGCAGGCCTGCCTTTTGTGCCTTTTCCTGGGGACTTAGCCGTGTCCCATCTTTGAATCCTGGTCAGTGGATTAATTTTATAGCCGGTCTGGTTTCCCCTGAAGACATCACAAATCCTGGTGTCTGCTCAGTTAGTTTCCTAGGAATGTCGCAGCAAATCCCCCACAATACTGGTGTCTGAAAGCAATGGTCCGTGTTGTAGTTAGTAGTTCTTTCACAGTTCGGACCAGAGTCAAGGTGTTGGCAGGATGGCACACCCTCCTGGCTCTAGGGGAAGCTCCTTCCACAGCCCTTCCAGTCCTGGGCATGCCTTGGCTCCCAGCTGCCTGCCTCCAGCCTCCCTCCCCTTCTCCACAGGGCTCTTCCCTGTCTTTCCCTGTCCTCTCTTTATCTCTTGAAGTCATCTGGCAGGGCATCGAGGCCCCACCCTAATCCAGGACACTCCTATCATGAGGTCATTACTTTAATCTGCAGGGATGCCTTGTTCCAAATGAAGTCACATTATCTTTGGGGGACCCTCTTCAACCTGCTGTACTGGAGTGAGGAGTTGGTGGGAGACGTTGTGACTTAAGATGTGCACTTGTGTTAGCCCAAGGATAAGTGAGACTGGAGGCCACAAAAGAGATTCTTAGGCAGGAGTGCCTGAAAACTGTCAAGAGAAACTTTTGGTCGGTTTAAGGCCTACAGAGCTTCCTAAACAGGACCATGCTGCTCAATTGCCTGTAGAAGTTCCTACAAGGTCAGATTCACAAGTTCACCAACCAATCAGCCAATCAACCGCTTCTCCTGCAAGACTACCAGCCCTGACACCCAAAGTCGAGACCTGCGAGTCACTATTGACACCTCCGGCTCCAAGAACACTGCTCCCACCTAAAGCGCTCCCTGATCCCCTTTTTACAGGAATGAGACTCTTTGCCCCTAACCAGCAGGAGGAAGCTACAGAAGGACCATCATCCCACCCCTGATATCTATAAAAACAAAAAGGGAGGAACATTGGACAGAGAAACAGAAAACAGGGACCATGAGATGGCTGAGGGACTGGTGTCCCACCAAGAGACCCTTGCAGGGTTTGAGGAAGGATAGGGTCTGCAGGTCAGTGTGGCAGGGGTGAAGGAGGAGGACACCTGCACCATCCCATGGGTCCAGGCTTCAGAAGGCAGGAGGCCTTCCAAATAGCACAGTGGGGACAGGGTCCCAACTGCAGGGCACAGAAAGCAAAAAGATGAAGCCAGATAACTTAAGCTAATCTTGTGAGAAATTTTCTGAGCTAGGAAAGAGCAAGGGAAGAAGTTTGGAATGTACATTTGAGGAAAATTTTTATCTGATATACAATAAATTGAAGCCTAGCATAGGTATTGGTTGAAAAAAAGTAAAAAGTCAGAGAGGGCAAAAAATGGCAGATTAAACCAAGAGAGAGAATCCAGGCAGGTGTTATGGCCTTTGATTCCCCGCTGGAGATTCTTCATGCTAAACACATCCCAAGTTGAAAAAATGCTCTCTCCCTCCTTCAAACACCCTGATCCATCAGTGCTGAACATGGCCCACTATCATCTGGAAGTCTAAGAAATGGGAATGGCTTCCTTCTTAGACACCCCGTTGTGCTCCAATCCCATCTTCCATCAGTTCGTGGGGCTCCACACTCCATACCCATTGCCATCTGCTGTTTTAGGCCCTGAACAATTTGTACTCGGGATTTGGAGGAATCATCTTACTTTTATTGGCCTCCAATTTTATTCCTTCAAATAAATATTCTTCCATGCCACGACACGATCTTTAAAAAACAATCTGATCGTGTTGCTCACTTGCTTAAAACTCACAAGAGGCATCGACACCATGCCCAAGGGCACTGCCATGATCCTTTCAGGTGGTTAGCAGGAGCTTCTACCCCTGACCTCTGCGACATCTTGAGCTTTACTGTTCTGTTGTCAGTCAGTTAATCAGCTTATTTGGCATTCTGTCCTGCCAGGAAGGAGTGAGTGCAAGAGAGAGAGGAGGAGAGAGAGAGGGAGACAGACAGCCACTGCAGGGCTAGTTCGCCTTCTCCAGAGATGCTGCTGGGGTTCTCCAGCTCCCTGTGTCACCTGCATAATCTCCCGTTGATCCTCTGAAACCAGGAGCCTCAGCAAAGAGCTGCGCTAGTCTTCTCTACTGGCTCCACCAACGGACCCCAAGGAAGCCTCTGACGGTCCAGCTGGACTCTGAGTGATCCTTGGTCAGATGCTGTGGAGAGGCCTGCTGTGCTCCCTCATCAACTGTGGCAGCCCTAGCAGAGTGTGGAATGGGGACATTGGCTGGGATTGAGTGCCAGTCACCGCTCCTCCTCTCAGCAGACCTAAGAGGCAGGTTCCCATGGCTGTCACAGGTCACTCGTATCGTAGGTGACCATGCGCTTGTTTCTCTCTTCCTAACAGCATCAAGTTTTTAAAATCAGGGCCTGAATATAATTGTATTTCTGTGCTTATTACAGGTCTAGTACAAAAAGAGATACTTTTTAAATGAATGAATAAATGAACAAGTGGATGAATTAGATAAAGATTGAAAAAGATGTGATGATACAGAATCCAGAAAACAAGCTCTGGGGCTAGCCTTCGATATGATGTAATACCTCTTTTTCAATGACATGAAAGCGAGAGGGATGGATTACTATAGGTGGGGACAGGTAAGATGGGTTGGAGGCTGAGGTCTCCTTTCCCATGATCTCTGTTCCCTGTGAGGAGTAAGAAGTGAGGTTGCATATTAGAAGTAAAGTGGAAAGTAGCCATGTGGGTTAAGCAGGACTCTGGAGAAAAGCCTGTAGAAGAACATTTAAAAAGATGTAGATTTCTCCAGATCTAGTGAACAACTTGGGTTGTGTATTGTGCTGGTTAAAGGAGAGAAAGACTGCAGGCTGCATTGCTCTGTGGCTGGAGACTTACAAAGGGGCATGATAACTGAGGACAAAGGAGGACAGTGACTGAAGAAATACCTGGTAAGTCTCCAGCTACATAGAGAAGGAAGATCAATGAGAGAGAAAGGGGTACTCAGCAAGGGAACCGAGAACTTTCCATCCTCAGCAGAGGGGTAGAGGAGTTTTAAAGTCCATCTCTTAGCCAATGGGAAGAAGATCTTGTTTATATAGATGGATTTTCAGGCAGTGCTGAAGATGTCCATATTAGTTTGGCTGACATACTGAAAGACAATAGGCTGGGTGGCTATTGAACCAGAACATGTTCCTCCACAGTTGTGGGGACCAGAAGCTCAACCACAGTGTGCTTCCATTTTGGATTTTCTGGAGACCTCTCTGCTGGGCTTTCAGATGGCTGCTTTTTGGCTGTCTTCTAGTGGCCTTCCCTCCATGACTGGTGCTCTTGGTGTCTCCGTTTTCTCATAAAGACACAAGGCCTGTTGGATTGGAGCCCAAACATCTATGATTTTGTTGGACTTAAATTACCATTTTAAGGATCTTATTTCCAAATATATTCACACTGAAGATTTCACACTGAAGACTCTAGAGAGTCAACATAGGAATGGTGGAAGACACCATACTCCCCACCCCAATATCCCTACGTCTTAACTACTCCAGTAACAGCTCTAGTCCCAGTGTCTCCTCCAAACATCATCTCCACCAGGGGTGGGAGAGATGTGAACTGACTCACTCAGACACAAAACTCCTCTCCAATGGCTCACCCGCAAAACCAGGCAAGTTGTGTGCTTCCAAACTGTAAGGGCAGGACACCAGAGGATGGACCTTACCACTCCAGAAGGAAGAATAAGCAAGGGAGAAATGTCCTAGGCAAGGCCAGAGCCAAAGAGGGCAAATTTATTTTATTACAACTCAAGAATAACCCCTTTGGCTTGAAATTTGGTCTCCTGGGCCCACTGGGATGGCAGCTCCATCTTCTGGTACCACTGGGCAGCAGTGTCACTCTCAAGCCTGGATGAGGGCCCCACCCTATGACCCTGGGGAGTGGTCTCTGCCTTGAGGTCTCAGGCAGAGGCAGCCTGGCCCCTGCCCTGGGTACTCTTGGCCTGTCTTTGAGTTGGAGGCCCTAAGGATCTCTGAATTGACTCAGGGTCATTCTTCACTTTTCTTTAACCTCAGCACGTGCCCACAGCAAACGGATCCACTGTTCCACCCTGCAGAGTTCCAGAACTCCAAAGCCTTCCTTTATTCTGCCCCATCTCTGCCTCCATCCAAGCTGGCAGTGCTTCTGCAGGTTCAGCCCCAGCTCTGTTCCTGGCTTCTGCTGAGATCACTGCCTGACATCTTGGGTTACACCCATCATCTATTCATCAAATGATTTTCCAACCACACCCTTGGTGTTCTTTCCAGAACATGCTCTGTAATAGGGATTGGCTGAGGTATTTCCACATTTTAAGTTCTAATTCCTTTTCCATTGAAAATTCCTAGTTCAATTCATCCCTCTACTCTGGCCATTTTCTGTAAGCAGTAAGGAGATGCCAGACCATACTTCAACACTTGTCTTAAAATCTGATCAGTTAAATGTAAGTTTCATCACAATTTCACCTTTCCAGCAATCACTGAAGCCATTGCAGTCAAATGCTTTACAAATGTATAACAAGATTTTTCCGTCTTCTAGCTTCCAACAATATACTTCTCGTTTCCACCAGGCCTCTCATCAGAATCACCTTCACCATCTCCATTTCCATCCACAATTTCCTCAAGGTGATATAGTCTAGGATTTGTTTCTAAACAAATGTGTTTCTAAACCCTCCATCCTCCAACTCTACACACTCCAACTCTACACCACCCAACACTCCATCCTCCACTTCGAATCCTCCAACACCTCCACCCCCATCCTCTAACCTGTCCACCCTCCAACTCCTCCACCTCCAACCCCCCACCCTCCAACCCCTCCATCCTCCAACCCTGAACCCTCCAAACCCTCCATTCTAAAACCCTCCACCCTCCAACCTGTCTACCCTCATCCTCCAACTCCTCCACCTCCAACCCTCCACACTCCAACTCTTCCATCCTCCAGCCCTCCATCCTCCATCCCCTCCATCCTTCAATCCTCCATCCTCCAACTCCTCCATCCTCTATCTCACAGTTTCCCTTCCACTTCCACACTGTAAGAGATCTGTTACATCAGCATTCTGCTTCATGTTGCCAGAGTTCATATCATTAGTTTAGGAAGGCTGCCGTAACAACTAGGCTAGGTTACTTAGATAGTAAAAGCTCCTTCACCATTCTTGAAGCCAGAAGTCCAAGATCAAGATGCCAACAGGTTGGCTTGTTCTCTGTGGCCACTCCCTGACTGGCAGATGCCCTGCACCTCCCTGTGTCCTCACACAGCACTCACTCAGGGCACATGTGCCCACAGAGCCTCTCCCTTCTCTTGTGAGGACCTCAGTTTTATTGAGGGGGCCTCACCCTCTGACATCATTTAACCTTAATTGCCTGTTTTTAAATCTCTGTGTCCAACCACAGTCACATTGAGGCTTTGCCATACGAATTTGGGAGGAACACCATTCAGCCCATAATAGCAACACTATGGCTCGGGGAAACCGGAGTGAAGACCTGTAGAATCCAGCCTGTAGCTGTCAAATGGGCTGTCTCATCCACATACGACTGTGGACCTGTGTGGAAGTTCTCTGAAGGTTGTTAGCCACATGCCCACCCTCATGAGACTCTGGGGACTGCATTCATACATCCTGAGGACCCAACAAAATGGTGAATGAGATTGTATTTCTTCTGTCATGAAAATGTTTCAAGAGATCTGATGGAAATAAATACAAATCTCTCTGAAAATGTATCCTATAAAGCCAGATATCAAAGAACTCCAAGAGTAGCAAGGAACTCAAACTCAAATTAATAAGCACTTCCTCATGAGGAAACACATTGTCATGAGTGAGATTTTTGTGAAGTCACAATTTACAGAATCATTCCAGATATTGAAATTAACTGATGCAGACAATAAACTATGAATATTTAATTCTTTTAAAGAAATAAAAGTATAAATTAAAAGTAATAATGATGGAACAAAATTATCCAAGTTGATAAGAAGAGATACAAGTTGATAAGAAAAGAAACAAATGCAAGTTCTAGAAAAAAGAAATAGAATAACCAAGAAAACAATTGTAAGGGTTGTGACAGATTATTTGCAAAAGTGGCCAAAACAATCCCTTCACCACATCCTTGGCCACTTGTCATACTGACTCAGAGTGTGACCATTTAGGCAGAGACTGGAAAAGAGCTCACATATGGGGTGTCCCTCTTGATGCTTCTGAGCTCCCCATACCTACAATCTCATCAAAGATCCTGGACTCACCTGCCTGTTGGTGAGAGAAACACAGTCCAGTGATCCCAAGTGTTCCTGTCAACACTATGTCAACCTCACACATGTGACGAGATGGTCCTTGGGGTCCAGTACCCCAGAACTGCTATCTGACTGCAGATATTGAACAAAGTGCCCCAGAACGGGAGAGTAACAGTCAATCCAGAAAACTGTGGGAGAGGTTTGCCGTTTGACGCCAGCATGGTCACAGACCAGAGCCAAAATTAACTGACCCAACAACCTAATATTCAAAAACCAAGGTTGACCAACACAGTTAAAGGAAAGATCAGTGATATGGAAGATCCAAGGAAATTATACCAAATGCACCATGAAGAGATAAAGAGATGGAGGAGGGGAGAGTGAAACACACAAAGAGAGGAAGTCCAGCATGTGTCTAATAGAGTTCTAGAAAAAGATAACAGAGACGGCAGGAAAATGAAACAGTTGAAGGGATAGTGACTGTTAACTTCCCAGGATTATTGAAGAACACCAATCCTACACGAAGCCTCAGTTCAGGAGGTCCTGTGAATCTAAGGAGAAAAAAATGAATAATAGCATCAAGACCTAAACACATCATAATTAAAATGCAGAACATTAAAGGAAAAGGAAAGATCATAACAAACCCTAAATGAAGGAAAAGTCTACAAAACAATTGGGTTTTACTCTTCAAAAGTGTGAAGGTCATGAAAGACAAAGAAAGAGCAGAAAACTCTTTCCAATTAAAGAAGACTAACAGGCGTAATTAAAAATTGAAAACAATTAGAACCGAATGTTAATAGCAATACTGATTAAGACCTGTGAGGATTCAGCTAAGGAAAACTTTAACAGTCCTATCCTTAAATGTTTTTTTAAAAAAGAAGACAGGATTAAATAAGTGTGCTAAGTACCCAACTTAACACAGATTTCTTTCTTAAAAATAACTCACATAAAATAGAAAATATCAATAATAAATAAAACCAGAAATCAACATAATGGAAAACAAATATAAAACACTGAGAATCAACAGAAGCTAAAATTGATTTCCAAAAAAAAAAAAGGCTACTAGAAGTGACCAGGCCTTGGAAAAATTGGTCAATAATAAAACAGAAAACAAAGTGAGTAAAATTAGAAATGTAAAGGAGGAGTATAGCTGCAGATATAGCAAAGATTAAAGCATTTATAAAGAAACCTATGAAACCTTTAGGCTGTATGAGCCTGTTTTTCCTTACTAAGACAAAATATATGAGGCATACTATCTTTATAAAGAAAAGAGGTTTATCTTTACTCATGATTCTGGCGGTGCAAAGTTGAGGAAGGATATCTGGTGACAGCCTTCTTGGTGGCAGAGTTCCAAGGAAGCACAAACATCAAGGGAAGAGGGAACGTGGACATGTCTGCTAACCTGCCCTCTGCTTACAGTGCCACCAAGATTCAGTTATGGGGGTCCCGCCCAATGATGTTATCTAAGGCTACTCACCTGCCAAGGCCCCACCTCTGCACATCAGGGTCAGGCTAGTGTCTACCCTTTTAATACTTCACAACGGGGGTTAAATTTCAACACATGAAGCTTTTAGGGGACCCCCAAACCATACCTAAACCATAGCATTAGGCAAAGAAAAATCACCAAAACGAATTCAGAAAAAGAAAATCTGACCAATAAAGAAATTCATTCCATAGTTTAAAATTCTTCCCCTAAAAACAAACAATAAAAATTAAAAACAGAAGGAAAAAAATAGAACGAAATAGGCAGAACCCTGCAGAAGGAATAAGACCACCTTGGCTCCTCCGCCCTCCGTCAGGGGACCTGGGCATGCTCAGCAGCGAGCCCGGCCACGCCTGTGGGGATACATGTGGACTGGCACCGCAAGGGGGCGCCACTGCTGCTTCTATGGTGAGGTCGCCCTGCTCCACCCAGCTGATAAGAAACACAGGCTTCCCAGCAGAGCTGCGGAACCCCTGATGGCCGGTGTGCACTCCAGACGCTCCCCTGCACACTCCTGCCCGCGTCCCTGCACGAGGACAAGCAGGTTTCCTCCCATGGCATCGGTTCTGGTAGCTTCCACCCGCCCTGACCTCCAAGTCCTCCAGACTGCAGCTCCTGAGGGACGGGGCTCCCACACGGCCCATCCACCCGCCCTCCACTGCCGTGGGATGCGAGGGTCTGCAGCACGCCTAGAAGTCATGTCTTGGGCCTTCTGTCCAGATTGGCAGAATTCTTCTTTTGTGGCACTGAGGGGTGCTCTACCCCTGAGCTACATCCTAAATAAATGGCTCCACCATTTATTTAAAATGTTTGAGACAGTGTCTCACTGCGTCGTTGAGGCAGGCCTCGAAGTTGCAATCCTCCTGCCTCAGCCTCCTGAGTGGTTGAGACTGCAGGTGCATGTAATGGTGCCTGCCTCTTTATTTCTAAAATTTATTTTCTTCTAAAGAGGTAGTCCCATTCATGTTGTTAGCATGTAAAAAGTACGTGGCAACGTTTCTCCCTCATGTGGTCTCCCACTGACTCATTTCCATGAGCCTTCCGTAGGTGCAAATGAACGGAGAAGCGATCACAAATGCATGAGGCGTCCTTCTCTTCAGACAAGCAGCACTGCAGTGGTAACTGGGCACTTTGGCTTTTTGTAATGTTAAGTAAATGCGACGGAGGCAGGGACAGCTAGGCATCCAGCACAGTCCCTGCTCCCCTCCACAGCAGGCTGCCGCAGCTCAACAGCAAGATGCTCCGCATCCCACCTGCCTGGGACCTGGCTAGGGACCTCGACTTTATTCTGCAGAGAATGTGGGTAGAGCTATGTTCCGCTCTGAGCAAGGCTCTTAGGCAGCCAGGCCCTTGGTGGTCTCTGTTCCCTTCTGTAGACTGAATGAGACCATCGGGAGACCTGGGAGTAAGGAGAGGCGCACAGGCCCAGGGGAGCCCCACACTGGGGAGGTGGACCCCAAGGACATCCAGAGGGTGGCTGCCTGGTTCTCTTTTTCCCAGTCACTACGTAGAAATCCCCCATGTCAGTCACTGAGAGTCCCCTTTCCATTCTTGTTTCTGCAGCTGCTCACTGTTCCGTTGGAAAGACAAGCTGGAGTCTCTGCCTTCTGCCCCCGTTTGAAGATTTAGGTTGTTTCCCCCGCTGGCTTGTGCAAAGGAAGCTGCAGACAGGCACACAGGTCATTCCCCATGAGAAACCCCTCTGAGAAATATACCTCATTTTGAAATCCACCTTCTTATTCTGATATTAATTTGCAGTATGTATGTCAAATAGTGTTTATGTACCACTAAAATTAATGCAAAACATATGCACAACATCGGGTCCCCTTTCTGAAGACATGCCAAAGTCACAAAGCTGGGAGGCAGAGTTGCCCAGAGTTGTTACAAATAAGTTCATGACTTCTCACTCGGGATCCTGAATCACCTGGGGCTTGCATACATTCTGAGGTATATTCGAGCGTCAGATCTGAAGGGGAGAAGAACAGGAGCAGGGGCGTTACCTTGAACAAAGGGCAGGCCAGGAGCTCTCACCCCAAGGGAGCCCCTCGCTCAGAAGGCACAGCCTCAGGCCAGGGCAAACACGCTGTTTGCGGGCACAACTCGATGGTTAGGCCCTTGAGTGATGAGGAATTATTTCCATCATATTTCAGACTATTTGAAAGAAATAGAAAGTGTGACATTTTAATAAACAGTGCCATTTCAAGGAGCAAGCTTTGATGGCTACTTTTAAAATATGCGTGTGTAAAACAGGTCATTTCCCAACATGTCCAGGCAGTGGGCGGCCAAGGTTAGCAGGCGCTGCTCATTCAGAACTTGACGTGTTGGCATGAGGCGATCTCCTGGGCCCAGGGAAGAAGAGGAAGCCCTGAGAACCATCGGCTTCATGGAAGAAGGGGACCACGCTCCTGGCGGGAGGGCCAAGGCCCTCTGACGCCTGTGCTCTTCCACGGTCTTGCTGGGGTGACCTGCGTGTTACCCCTGAGCCTGGCCTCTGACTGTGGTCTGAACTCGAGGGGTCCCACGGTGGCCTGCTGGGGCTCATTCCTCCACACGGTGCTTAATCAGAAGGGCAAGCCCACAGGGAGGCTCATTAGAGTCTCGGCAGGGTGGCAGTGCTCAGAGCCCTGGCCTGTCCACTGGCCACTCTTTACTTTCACCTCCCAATTATTTCCTGGCGCCTCTGACCTCCCAGCACCCGCCATAAACTAAGTATGCAGATGGCGGGGGTCGGGGCAGCCTCTGAGGATGCTCCTCCAGCGTGGAGGCTCATGGTCAGGGGCAGCACCCATCCTCAGGGTCACTGCTGCAGGCCATCAGCTGGGTGTCCCTCACTAGCTGCTGGGGAGAAGCTGCTCCAATGGAAGGCACAGTAACGAGCCCCCCACTACCCTCCACAGGAGCGAGGCTCTGGTTTCGGACCTGCTGCCCTTGAGAAGCTCTCTCTTTCCTCCACATGGTTAGGGGGCCCCATTCCTCTGCCGTGGTATCCAGGACCGCTCTTCACCACTATAGGAAGCAGCTCCACCCCAAAGTGGGTCCCGGAGACCCTCCACCTGCAGGGAAGCAAGGAGCCTTCCCGGTGAGTCACCCCCATAAAGAATAAGATTATCTAAACGGCAACAAACAAGCCTGTTCTCATGGAGTGCGTAACAGGGCCCCAAATTTTGCAAAGAAACAGATGGGCTACAACTCTTTCCTCGATCTGGAATTAACAAATTCCACTTTCTGATTATGCTAATCTGTGGAGAGTTTAGCAGAGAGCATATGTGTTTGGATTCAGGATATTTCTTATTTACAAGCAAAACTAAATTTAATTTCTTCTTCCCACTTCCTGAGGCCATTTCTGCAGATCTTAAAAGCTCATTTGGGGACCTCGAGGAAGCATTTGGCTCTGCCTCTGACAGAAGGATCTGGCTCACCCTGGGTTATTTCATAACCAACTTGTTAGAAACAAGAAACCACTTCTTTAAAAATCTCACTACACACTCAATACTCCTGTCTACACCCATCACACTTATTTGTCAATCCAAAACATGCAAAAATAATATTTTGTCAACCACCACCCTCACTGTAAAAATAGTGGTCTTATATTTACATGGTGCTGTTTGGTTTGTGGTGTGTTTTCTCATTCATTGCTGTGTTCTAATATGCACTTACTACATAAATGGACTGGAACAAGGTCTTTACTTTAGCATTTCAGGATCAGATTGATCAAGAAGGAATGTCTTTAGATATGGAAGAAGGTGGAGGAGGAGGGGAAACAGAAAAGGAAGACATATGGGGAGAAGAAGGAAGAGGGAGAAGAAGAGGAGAAAGAGGAGGAGGAAGGGGAGGAGGAGGTCCTGGGGCTCTTTCATCCCATAAAAAATAACAACTCCCCTGAGAAAATAGTTTTCCAAAGACCATGCACATCACTCTCAGTTGGTGACTGAGGGTGCATTGCTGGTCCAGATGTCTGCCTCCTGCCGCAGCATACACTGGAGATCAGAGTCTCCTCAAGTGGCCAGAAACTCTGCATCCTAAACAGCCCCCCAAGGGATTTGGCTCACATAAACATGCCTCAGCAATTCCTCACAAATACAATGGCTTTGTTTTTATTTATTTGTTCTTTTTAGATATGCATGACAGTAAAGTGTACTTTGACATATCTTACATACATGGAGTATAACTTCCCATTCTCGTGTTTGAACATGATGTGGAGTTACACTGGTCGTGTTTATATGTGTGAACATAGGAAAGGTATTTCCAATTCATTCTACTGTCTTTCCTATTCCCATACTCCCTCCCTTCCCTTCATTCTTCTTTGTCTAATGCAAGGAACATCTATTCTTCTCCCCACCATCTTCTCCCCCCCAACCCCATTTATTGTTAGTTAGCATCCACTTATGAGAGAGAACATTCAGACTTTGGCTTTTTGGGGTTGGCTTAATTCATCTAGCATGAGAGTCTCTAGTTCATTCATTTACTGGCAGGCAAACACCACAATTTCATTCTTCTTTATGGCTGAGTAATATTTCATTATCTTTATATACTACATTTTCTTTATCCAATCTTCTATTGAAGGGCATCTAGATTGGTTCCATAGCTTAGGTATTGTGAATTGAGCTGCTATAAACATTGATGTGGCTGCATCACTATAGCATGCTGATATTAAGTCCTTCAGGTGTATGCTGAAGAGTGGGTCAACTAGTGGTTCCATTAGATCTTAATAGGATTTAGTGGGCTTGGGGCTGTGTATTGTTTGCATTGAGTACTGTTGATATTGGTCTAACCCCTAAAGGTGAGGTACTGGAAACCTTCAGGGACACTGTATGTCTGCAGGGTAGAATTTTGCTGCCTCAGATCCATACTGCTAGCTGAAAAACACACAGACAACATGAAAAAGCGGGAATAAAGCACCCCAAACAAACCAAGATGCTGCAATAACAGAACTCATTGATGACAGAGTAGAAGAAATGTCACAGAAGGGGTTTAGAATGTACATGGCTAAACTGATCTGCAAAAGAAAGGATAGTATAAGGACTGAAATCAAAGAAAAAACACAGGAAGTAAAAATCACTTCAATAAAGAGTTAGAGATTGTGAAATAAAACCAAGCAGAAATCTTCAAAATGAAAGAATCAATAAACCAAATTATAAATTCAAAAGAAAGCATCACCAACAGACTAGACCACTTGGAAGACAGAACCTCAGGCAATGAAGACAAAATACATAATCTTGAAAATAGAGTTGACCATGAAGAGAAGATGGTAAGAAACCATGAACAGGACATCCAAGAATTATGGGATAACATGAAAAGATCAAATTTAAGAGTTATTGGGATAGAAGAAGGAGCAGAGATACAAACCAAAGGAATGCACAATCTTTTTAATAACACAATATCAGAAAAATTTCCCAAATCTAATTAATTAAATGGAAAATTAAATACAAGAGGCTTATAGAACCCCAAATGTACAAAATTACAACAGACCCACACAAAGACACATTATGATGAAAATGACTAACACCGAGAATAAGGATAAATCTTAAAGGCCATGAGAGAAAATAATCAAATTACATTTAGGGGGAAACCAACTTGGATCAACTAATTTCTCATCCCAGATCCCCAAAACTAGAAGGAGCTGGAAGAATATATTTCAAGCTCTGAAATACTTGGATGCCAACCAAGTATTTTAATCCAGCAGAATTGTTTCAGATTTTAAGATGAAATAAAACCATCAATGATAAACAAAAGTTAGAAGAATTCACAATTAGAAGGCCTACACTACAGAACATTCTCAAAAAAAGTTCCATGGAGATGAAAGAAAGAAAAGTGAAAACCAGCAGAGAGAAGAACAATGCTAAAGGAATAGTCAATTGAAGGAGAAACTTAAGTCAAATGAAAAAACAGAAATAACTCAAAATGACCAGGAATACAAATCATATCTCAATGATAATCTTGAATGTTAATGGATAAACTCATTAATCAAGTGACATAGACTGGAAAATTGGATTAAAAAACAAGACCCAACAATATTCTGCCTTCAAGAGACTCACCTCATAGGCAAAGATGTCCACAGACTGAAGGTAAAAGGATGGGAAAAAAATATTGTTGATATTGATTGTGTTAACAAGCGGAGGTTTCCATCCTCATATCAGATAAAGTGGACTTAAAGGCAAAGTTAATCAGAAGAGACAAGAAAAGGTCTTTTCATACTGCTTAAGAAAAGGTCTTTTCATACTGCTTAAGGGAATTATACATGACCAAGACATAACAATCATGAATGTTTATCCCCCAAACAATGGAGCATCTATGTACATCAAACAAACCCTTCTCAATTTCAAAAATCAAATCAACACAACAAAATAGTGCTGGGTGACTTCAACACACCTCTCTCACTACTGGATAGATCCTCCAAACAATAACTAAACTAAGAATCTCTAGATCTAAATAATACAACCAATAATTTAGACTTAATAGACATGTGGAATATTTCATCCTCCAATGAGCAAATATACTTTCTTCTCAGCAACACATGGATATTTCTCTAAAATAGATCATGTCTTATGCCATAAAACAACTCTCAGCAAATACAAAAAAAATAGATACAGTACCCTGCATCCTATGAGACCATACAGTAATAAAATTAGAAATCAATGATAGCATAAAAAATAGAAGATACTGTAATACCTGGAAACTAAACAATACACTATTGAATGATGAATGGCTAACAGAAGAAATCAGAGCTGAAATTTAAAAAAACTTAAGAGTAAATGAGAATAGTGATACAACATATCAAAATCTTTGGGACACTCTGAAGGCAGTGCTAAGAGGAAAGTGCTTTGCATTGAGCTCATACATTAAAAGAATAAAACATCAACAAATAAATGCCCTAACATTACATCTTAAAGCATTAGAAATGGAACAACAAATCAACACCAAAATTAGTAGAAGCCAGGAAATAATGAAAATCAGAGCTGACTCAATGAAATTGAAACAAAAGAAACAATTGAAAAAATGTCAAAACAAAAAGTTGGTTCTATGAAAAGATAAATAAAATTGATAAATCCCTAGCCACACTAATGAAGAGGAAAACAGAGAAAACTCAAATTACTAAAATATGGGATAAAAAGGGAAGTATCACAACAGACACAACTGAAATACAGAAGAAAATTAGAAATTATTTTGAAAGTTTATACTCCAATAAAATAGAAAACCTTGAAGACATTGACAAATTTCTAGAGACACATGACCCACTCAAATGGAATCAGGAAGACACACACAATTTAAAGATATTAATTACAAGTAATGAAATAAAAAAACACCATCAAAAGCTTACTAATAAAGAAAAGCCCAAGACCAGACAGATTCTCAGCTGCCATCTACAAGACCTTCAAAGAAGAACTAGCGCCAACACTCCTCAAAGTAGTCCATGAAATAGAAAAGGAGAGAACCCTTCCAAACTCATTCTATGAGGCTAATATCATCCTGCTACCAACCAGACAAAGACACATCAAGGAAAGAAAACTTCAAACCAATATCTCTGATGAATATAGATGCAAAAATTCTCAATAAAATTCTGGCAAATCACATACAAAACATATTAAAAAGATAGTGCACCATGATCAAGTGGGATTTTTCCCTGGGATGCAAGGTTTGTTCAACATAGAGACATCAATAAACATAATTCATCACATCAATCAATTTTAAAAAAGAATTATATGATCATCTCAATAAATGCAGAAAAAGCATTTGACAAAACAAAGTACCCCTTTATGGTCAAGACACTGGAAGAACTAGGGATAGTTGGGACATACCTTGACATCATAAAAGCTATCTATCTATGCTAAGCACATGGCCAACATCATCCTAAATGGCGAAAAATTGACAGCATTCCTTCTAAAACCTGGAACAGAACAAGGATGTCCTCTTTCACCACTTCTCTTCAACATAGTTCTTGAAACACTCTAGACAGGGGAGTGAAATTAAAGGGATATGAATTGGTAAAGAAGAACTCAAACTATCACTATGTGCTGGCAACAAAATTATATATTTAGAAGAGCCAAAAAACTGCACCAGAAAACTTCTAGAACTCATAAATGAATTCAGAAAAGTATCAGGTTATAAAATCAACACTCATAAATCAAATGCATTCATATACATCAGTAACAAATCTAAAAGAGAAATTAGGAAAACTACCCAATTCACAGTAGCATCAAAAAATAAAATATTTGGAAATCAATATAACAAAAGAGGTGAAAGACCTCTACAATGAAAATTACAGAACACTAAAGAAAGAAATTGAAGAAGAATTTAGAAGAAAAAAGGCTTCCCATGCTCCTGGACAGGCAGAGTTAATATTGTCAAAATGACTCTACTACCAAAAGCACTATACTGATTTAATGCAATTCCAATTAAAATCCCAATAGCATTCTTCATTGAAATCAAAACAGTAATCATGAAATTCATTTGAAAAAAGAAAAACCCAGAATAGCTAACACAATCCTTAACAAGAAGAATGAAGCAGGAGGTATCATAATACGACAACTTAAACTATAGTACAGAGCTATAGTAACAAAAACAGCATGGAATTGGCATGAAAACATACATGTGGACCCATGGTACAGAATAGTAGACACAGAGACAAACCCACATAAATACAGTTATCTCTTACTAGGCCAAGGCACCAAAAACATTCACTGCAGAAAGATAGCTTATTCAACAAATGGTGCTGGGAAAATTGGAAATCTACATATAACCAAGTGAAATTAAATCCCAGTCTCTCACCCTGTAGGAAACTCAACTCAAAGTGGATCAAAGACAGGCACTAGACCAGAGACACTGTGCCCAGTAGAAGAAAAAGTAGATCCAAATCTTCACCTTGTCAGCATAGGACCTGACTTCCTTGACAAGACTCCTAAAGCACAAAAGTTAAATCAAGAATAAATAAACAGGAAGGACTCAAAATAAAAAGCTTCTTCTCATCAAAGGAAACAATCAATAATGTGAATAAAGAGCCTACAATTTGGGAGAAAATCTTTACCAAAAGTACCTCAAATAAAGCATTAATCTCCAGGACATATAAAGAACTCAAAAAACTAAATGTCAATAAAACGAATAACCCAATCAATAAATGGGCTAAGAACTGAATAGACTCTTCACAGAAAAAGAAAAATAATTGATCAATAAAAATATGAAAAAAAAATGTTCATCATCTCTAACACTTAGAGAAATACAAATCAAAACTACTCTAAGATTTCATCCCACCCCAGTCAGAATGGCAATGATCAACAATACAAACAACAATAAATGCTGGTGAGGATGTGGGGAAGAGGTACACTCATATATTGCTGGTGGGAATGGAAATTGGTGCAACCATTATGGAAAGTCATGTGGAGATTCCTCAGAAAACTTGGAATGGAACCACCATTTGAACCAGCTATCCCACTTCTTTGGATTAAAAGCAGCATATTACAGTAACACAGCCATATCAGTGTTTATAGCCTCTCAATTTACAGTACCTAAAATATAGAACCAACTTATGTGTCCTTCAACAGATGATTAGATATATATATAAATATTATATATATTTATATTTATTATTTATATATATGTATATATATATATATATATATATATATATATATATATATATATAAAATGGAATTTTACTCAGCCTTTAAGAAGAATGAAATTATGTCTTTTGCCAGTAAGTGGATAGAGCTGGAGAATATTATGCTAAGCAAAATAAGCCAATCTCATAAAAACCAAGTATTTTCTCTGATAGGAAGGTGCTAATAAACAATGGGTCAGGGGCTAGGGAAGAATAGAGTTACTTTAGATTAGGTGGAGGGGAATGAATGGAGGAGAGGGGGTGTAGGAGTAGGAAGGATTGTAGGCATTATTACCTCAAGTACATATATGACTCTATGACCAGTGGGATTCTACATCATGTAAAACCTGAAGAATGAGAAATTATACTACATTATATATGATGTATCAAAGTGCATTCTACTGTCATATATCATTAATTAAAACAAATAAAACAAATTTTAAAAATTTGCCTCTATTTTCATCAGGAATACTGGTCTGAAATTTTCTCTCCTTGATGGGTCTTTGTCTGGTTTTGATATGAGGGTGATATTGGATTCATAGGATGAGTTTGGAAGGGTTCCCTCCTTTTCTATTTGAGTGATAATTTGAGGACTATTGGTGGAAGATCTTCTTTGAAGTTCTGGTAGAATTTGGTTGAGAATCCATCTGGTCATGGGCTTTACTTTGTAGATAGGCTTTTCATGGTATCTTAAATTTAATTGCTTGAAATCAATCTGTTTTAATTTTCTATGTCGTCCTCATTCAATTTGGGTAGGTCTTATACCTTTAGAAATTTTTTGTTGTCTTCATAATTTTCTGTTTTACTGGAGTATAGATTTTTGAAATAGCTTCTGATTGTTGTATTTTTGGTAGTATCCATGATGATATATCCTTTTTAATCGTGAATTTGGTAATTTGAGTTTTTTTCTCTTTTTTTTTTCTTATTAGCTGGCTAAGGGTTTATCAATTTTTTTTCAATGAGTCCACTTTTTCTTTCATTGAATTTTTTGAATTTTGTTCATCTGTTTCAATTTCATTGATTTGATTCAGATTTTATTTATTTTCTGTCTTTTGCTTTTGGTTTGAATCATTCTTCTTTTCCTAGGTCTGTGACATATAATGTTAGTTTATTTTTAACTTTCTATTATTTTAATGAACGAACACAATGCAATAATCTTTCCTCTTAGAACCAAGTTCATAGTGTCCCAGAGATTTTGATATGTTGTATCGCTTTCCTTATTTAACTCTAAGTATTTTTTTATTTCATTCCTATTTTCTTCAGCCATCTGTTAGTCATTTAATGGTGTATTGTTAGTCTCCAGGTGTCAGAGTAGCATCTATTCTTTTGGGTGGGGATACCAGGAATTGAACTCAGGGACAATCAACCACTGAGCCATATTCGTGGCCCTATTTTTTATTTGATTTAGAGACAGGGTCTCACTGGGTTGCTTAGAGCCATGCTATTGCTGAGGCTGGCATTGAACTTGAGATCCTCCTTGCTCAGCCTCCCAGGATGCTGGGATTACAGATTAATTTCTAATTTCATTCCCTTATGATCTGTTAGAATGCAAGACATTATCTCTATTTTTTGAACTTGCTAAGGGTTGTATTGTGGCCTAAGAAATGGTCTAATTTTAGAAAAGAATTCATGTGCTGCTGAAAGCAAAGTGTATTCAATCATTGATGGATGAAATATTCTATACACTTACTATAAGTCTAAATTACTAGCTGTAGTTTTTAGTTCTGTAGTTTCTTTATTTAGTTCATGTTTGGAGGATCAAGTCAGTGGTGAGAGTAGTGTGTTAAATTCACCCAGTATTATTATGCTGCCTACTGTTTGATTCTTGATATTGAGAAGAGTTTTGATGTACATAGATTCTCCATTGTTTGGGGGATAAATATTTGCAATTGTTATGTCTTGTTGAAGTATAATTCCCTTAAGCAGTATGAAATGTCCTTGTCTGTCTCTTCTGATTATCTTTGGCTTGAAGACCACTTTATCTGATATGAGGTTGGAAACCCCTGCTTGTTCACACAGTCCATATGAGTGATAGGATTTTTTCCAAGCTTTTACCTGCACTCTGTGAATGTCTTTGCATATCGGTGAGTCTTTTGGAGACAGAATATTGTTGGGTCTTGTTTTTGGACCCAATCTGCCAGGCAGTGTCTTGACTGATGAGTTAAGGTCATTAACATTCAATGTTACTTTTGAGAAATGATTTTTATTCCCTGTCATTTTGAGTTATTTCTGGTTTTTAATTTGAATTGTTTTTTCCTTTGATTGACTATTCTTCTAGTGTAGTTCCTCCCTTTTCTGGTTTTCACTTTTATTTTTCATTTCTTCTTCATGAAATATTTCATTGGGTATATTTTGTAGTGCAGGCTTTCTAATTGGGTATTCTTCTAAATTTGTTTATTGTGGAAAGTTTTTATTTCATTGCTAATTCTGAAACTTAATTTTGTTGAGTGTAGCACTCTTGTCTGTCATTCATGTTATTTCAGAGCTTGGTGTATACTATTTAAAGACCCCTTGCTGAAGGTCTGAGTTGAGAAATCAGCTGAGATCCAGATTGGTTTCTCTCTAATTGTGACCAGTCATTTTTCTATGGCTGCCTTTAAAATTCTACCCTTATTCTGCATACTAGGCACTTTCATAATAATGTGGCTCATTGTGGCTCTGTTGTAATTTTGTATATTTGGGGTCCTGTATGCCTCCTGTATTTTATTTTCCATTGCATTCATAAGGTTTGGGAAATTATCTGATATTGTCTCATTGAAAAGGTTGTGCATTCGTTCGGTTTTGTATCTCTAAGTCTTCATTTATCACAATAAATCTAAACTTTGATCACTTCATGTTATCCCATATTTCTTGGAATTTCTATTCATGGCCTCTTAGCATCTTTTCTCTGGGGTGAACATTATTTTCAAGATTATGTTTTGTCTTCATTGCCTGAAACTCTGTCTTCCAAGTGGTCTAGTCTGCTAGTGATACTTTCCAATTAATTTTTAATTTGGTTTATTGATTCCTTCATTTTGCAGATTTCTGACTGATTCTGCTTCAGAATCTCTCTCTCCTTATTGAAGTGATCTTTAACTTCTTGTGTTTTCTCCCTAATTTTATTTCTTACATTTTACCTCATAGATCAGTTTAACCATGAATTCTGAATTCCATATCTGACATTTCTTCCACTGTGGTGTCAATGGAGTCTGTCGTTGAGGTTTTCTGTGCTGTTTGGGACAGTTTGTTCCCTTTCTTTTTGATATTGTGTGTGTTTACCCATCTATCTGGATGGATCTGAAGCTATAGAATTTCTACCTTCTGTGTTTATAATGTTGCTCTGTTACTAGTACTTCATGATCATGGAGGGGGAGCCCAACAACAAACAGTAATATTAGCAGTAGACCAGGTACTTAGTTCATATTTTATGCCTACAGTGTTGATTGATACAATATGTAGGAATAGTAGGATCAGCAATTTCCATCAGTAAAAACAGTAAATAATCATGAATTATGTCTGGAATAAAGTTAAAGAATAGGTGTTATCTATGACTTCCTGCATATTGATTATTTCTGTAGGATTGGCAGTAGGGGCAGGTGTTATTTGCATCAATTAGTATTAAGAGATATTAAGAATAGAGTTGAGGATGAGGAAAGAAAAAGAGATAGAAGGGTAGAAAAGTGTGTGCAATTTCAAGAGATGAATGGGGCAAACGCAGTGATAACTTATGATATGTTGCTAGTGAGAAAGGGGAAGATAAAACAGAAGTAAGAATGTAAGGAGGAAGAGAGAATGGAATTTGGCTTCAGCAATATCAAAAAGGTTGGGGGGACAAGGGAGACAGCGTAGTGGGAAAGACTTTGCAGAACAAAAGAAAATGTGCTAATCAAGAACCCTAACCCTCAAAGTACTGAGCATGGGAAAATCACACCTGCAAAGCAAAGAAACAAACAGAGGCCAGAAATGAGGAGAGAGAAACAAATGCATATGTATACAGATCCTTGAATTACTCAGTACACATTCAAATAAAACAAAAACAAACATAGGAAACCAGAACCAAAACAACAATAGCAAAAAACAGAAAGGGGGCAGAAATTTTGGTGAAAAGTTAAAAAATGGAGGAATTGTTTCCACTAGGGTGGACAGAACAGCCAGCGAGCCTGTGCGTTTGCTGTCTGAGCCCAGCTGATTTTCTTTTCGTTTCCTGTGTCTGCTTCCTGCTGCCGCCAGACACTAAGGATCAGAGTCTCTTCGGGTGGCTGGGAGCCGAAGCATTTCCCCAAGTGGATTTGGCTCACTTAAAGATGCCTTGGGAATCCCTCACAAATACAATGGTTTCCTAACTTAAGACCTTTCTCCTCACTCAGGTCCTTTAACCAGCCAGTAAGGTTTTCAACTTCCTGTGGAAATAATGATCCTTGCAGCAACTTTCTGATGTGACTAAAACAAGTTAACCCCTCAGGGTGCAGGTCAGCACAGAGGACCCACTGTCCCCGTGAGACCCACAGTGGAGAGCCTTCGCCCTTCACGATGCTCAGGAAGGCTTGGCAGAGGACAGGGGTTAAAAACAGACTGAAGAGGATGGATGGTCAGGATGCCAAGATCCTCAAAGAGAACTTGAGCAGAACTGGAGATGCACAAAGCCAGTTTCTGGTCACAGTTCACAGGTCAGCATGTGCTGTGACGGTCCCCACGTAGGGAGCAGGGGTGCTGTTGCTGAGGAAGCTCAGAGTAGCAGCAAGCTCTCCCAACACCAGGCTGCTTTTATTATCACCCTGAGCATGCAACTCTGAAACACTTCCGGTAAAATGCTTAATCCCTTATAACAATCCCTGGCTGTCCTCTGTTCTGTGACCAGGAAGCTTCAAATACCACTGTGTGAGCCCCATGGAGCATTTCTTTACTACTTACCAAGGACCAAGTTGAATTTCCACATGATCGTTACTCCCAAAAGCTCAGTTGTACGCACACACCTGTAGTAAATTTGCAAAGTTTGGGGATCATAAAAGCTAGTTTGGGAGGCAGTTCTCATCCTCAGCTCCTGTGTTTCATTGATAGACCTGACACAGACGGTGACAGCATGCTGGGAAAGCCCAGCCCTTGGGCTCTGCCCCTCAATCACTGGGCACTGTCCTTGCATTGAACAGTAGAGCAAAGAACGTCGGCAAACAGCCAGGAGTCATGTTTTTGTTTGTTACATGCAAATTTTAGTTCATGGATAAAATATTTGAATGACTTCAAGTAGTGTCTGCCACCAACAGAGTATAGTGAGATTCAGTTTTCAAAGTCTCTTAAAGATCAATGCACTGAAATTATAAAGAAACCAATTAATTGTGGCTGCAACAAAATACAACAAAACACGTTACCTAAACGGATCATATTTTGAAAAACAATGCCAGAAATAATGACCAAAAATGCTGGCCTTACATGGACAGAACTATTAAATGGGCAATGCTTGGGGCTCAGATAGCTTTCAGCAAGAGTGAGAAGCTCATTAACAGTAGGTAACAAAATGATGTAGGTTTTTGCTGTTTATTTTCTCTGATTTTTGGAGAAGAAAATGTTTGAATTTTTAACAAAAAAGTAAATTATGATAAAGTTTCTTGTAAAATTATTTAGTGAGGTTTTTTCCTGCAGAGATATGTAAGAGCTAGGAGAAACAAACCTGAAACAGTGGAAATCTGGATAGTATTTTAATTCCTGGAATTTAATGTATCATAGAAGTTTATGAATCTCTGACAATTTGTCATCTTGAAGGCTTTTCGTATATCTCTTCAACTGAAACGTTTAAAATTAAAATTAATAAAAAGTGTGTTCCTTGATTAGTTATTAGTGAAGACAGATGAACAGCCCTGGCTCTACTATCGGCTGCACATGAATATGCAATGAAGATCAGCTGCGCAAAGTCATTGATAAACTGCTCAGAAACAGGAATTGCAATTTTATGATTCTCTCTGTGACAAATTGATATGGTTATTATTTCCCTGCATTATTCCATTTATGTGTGTCTTTGAATAATGTATATTTCTGTTGTATATCTTAAAATTTCATCCTACCATCAATATTTCCACAGAACTTTGTTTCTTAATGCCATGCTCTTGGGAGGTGATCTATGTCACATACACGGAGCTGGTCTGTGTATTCCACTCCTGAATCACGCGTCACGGCAGAAACACATCTTTCATACACATTCTCCTCCAAGTATTTGTTTCCAAAGTGTTGTGGAAGCTATGAGCAGTTTTCTAGTCCCTTCCTAGGTCCTTGTCTACATATCTACTGGAAAGTGACTGCATCACAGATAGGAAATTTAAAAGACTTTAGTAGATACCTTGTATCATTCTTCCAAACACTTGTGCAAATTCACATTCTCACAAGCAGGGCTGACAGTGGCCATTGCAACCCGCGGTAGCAGGTGCTACGAGCAGGGGTTGCTCTTTGTGGAAGAGTCAGTGCCACACCGCTGCGGTTTCACTGAGGGTTGATGTCGCTTTCCTGACTCCTGCTGAGATTGGACGGGTTTTCATGTATTTTTGCGTGAATTCTGTTTTTTTTTTTCCAGACACTACCTTTGTTGTTATTGACAAAACAACAGCGTATTTATGGGATATAGTGCATGCATACAATGTATAATGATAAATTTATTAACATATACCATTTAAATTCAGTAAACATATATCATTTCTTTGTGTTGAGAACCTTTGAACTACTGCTTCCTATTTCTTTATAAAATACATAGATTGTTTCAAACTGTAGTCCCCCTACTGTGAAGCAGAACACTGGAAGCTGTTTCTCCTATACAACTGTATTTTTTCTTGGCTCTTTATATTTCTACATAGCAGTAGAGTGCATCTTGAAACAATTATACAAGCATGGAATGTATCCTGTTCTAATGGGGACATAGCGGTGGTGGGATTCACTGTGGTGTTTTCATATATGAACACAGGACTCTATGGAAGAAGCATTCCACTGTCTTTCCTTTTCCTATCCCTGCCTTCCCTTTATGCCCCTTTGTCTACTCCAATAAATTTCAATTCTCCCCCACCCTTATTGGGAGTCAGCTTCCACATATCAAAGCAAACAAACAACCTTTGGCTTTGGGGTCTGGCTTATTTCACTTAGCATGGTAGTCTCCAGATTCATCCATCCATGTCATGAATGCCTGCAAAAGTCATAAATTCATTCTTTTTTTAAAAGAAATCCACATGATTTTTATTTATAATGTATTTCAATACTCTTATTTTATACTATATTTAAAGAATTTAAAAGATAAATGTCCTTACAAATTTTTGCATAAGAAAAAAAAGAAGAAGACAAGGGATAAAAAAGGGAGAGAGAAAGAAAGAAAAGAAAAAAATATTTCCTAATTTTGTACTGATTTCCTAATTGCTAGTTTTACATATTTGGTTCTTCTAATATCTTAGGAAAAAATATGAGAATTATTTTATTTTTTAAAAACTTGTGAAATAGAAGGAAAATACTGCTATTTATGATGTTGTAGTCTAAGAATTAATAAATGAAAAGTACCCCCCCCAAAAAAGGAATGTAAATTACACAGTGTATAGACTTTCCTTGATGGGACATTGGTATGGAACTAGGCTCTCAAAAGCAAGAGAGAGAAAAAACAGCTGCAAAACCAAAAATTCCTGCCAGGAAATTTTTGGATTCAGATACAAATCTCATTCCAGTTTTATAGTTCGTAACTAATCATATTCTAAAGGTGACTAACAGCTCATTCTTCTTAATGGCTGAACAATATTCCATTGTGTATGTGTACCACATCTTCTTTATCCATTCATCTGTTGAAGGGCACCTAGGTTGGGTCCATATTTTAGCCATAGTGAATTGAGCTGCTATAAACATTGATGTGGCCACATCACTGTAGTATGCTGACTTTCAGTCCTTTGGGTATATGCAGAGGACTATAATAACTGAGTCAAATGGTGGTTCCATCCCAAGTTTTCTGAGGAATCTCCATATGGCTTTCCAGAGGGGTTGCACCAATCTGCAGTCCGCCCAGCAATGTATAAGTGAAACTTTTCCCCCCACATCCTCGCCAACATTTATCATCACTTGTATTCTTGATAGTTGCCATTCTGACTGGAATGAGATGAAATTTTACTGAAGTTTTAATTTTCATTTCTCTAACTGCTAGAGATGTAGATCTTTTATTTCATATATTTGTTGACCATTCATATTTCTTCTTTTGAGAAGTGTCTGTTTAGTTCCTTTGTTCATTAATTGATTGGATTATTTGTGGTTGCTTTTGTTTGTTTTTTTTATTTGCATGTGTGTGTGTGTGTGTGTGTGTGTGTGTGTGTAAAGTTTTTGAGTTCTTTGTATACCCTGGAAATTAATACCCTATCTGAGGTGCAGGTAACCAAGCTTTTCTCCCATTCTATAGGCTCTCTCTTCATATTCTCGATTGTTTCCTTTGCTGTGAAGAAGTTTTTTAGTTTGAAACCATCCCACTTATTGATTCTTGATTTTACTTCTTGCATTTTAGGAGTCTTGTTGAGGAAGTCAGTTCCTGAGCCAACAAGATGTAGTGCAAAGACACATCAAGACAAGAAAACTTCAGATCAAATATCCCTGATGAGCATAGGTGCAAAAATTCTTAATAAAATCCTGACAAATTGCATGCAGAAATATATTAAAAAGATAGTGCACTATGATCAAGTGGGGTTCATTCCAGAGTTGCAAGGTTGGTTCAACATGTGAAAATCAATAAACATAATTTACCACATCAATAGACTTAAAGAAAAGAATACATGATTATCTCAATAGATGCAGAAAAAGCATTTGACAAAATTCAGCATCCATTCATGCTCAAAACATTAGAAAAACTAGAGACAGAAAGAACGTACCTCAACATTGCAAAATCTATCTATGTTAAACCCCTGGCCAACATCATTCTGAAGGGAGAAAAACTGAAAGCCTTCCCTCTAAAACAGGAACAAGACAGGGATGTCCTCTTTTACCACTTCCATCCAACATAGTCCATGACTTCTTGCTATTTCTTCATATCCTTTAGCATTATGTTCTCTATTCTGTAAATATAAAAACTGGATTTTAATTTGGTAGCTGTTTTGTTTATCAATAGCTATTATAATGAAAAATTAGAATTTATTTTAAGTTAATTGTATATAATTTACCAGGAAGTTAGTCATTTTGCAATTCTTCACATAAATACTTAGTATTGAATTTAGTATAAATCTTTGATTTTTGTTCTGTTATTTTAATCATTTATTTATGTTGTGATATTTTATGGAAAAAACACTGAGAGATATTTATTACTACTATGCATTTTTCCAGAACTCAGAACTACCATCTTGAAATGCAAAACTAATTCACACATGCACGCACACACACGCACACACACACACACACACACACACACCTAAACTATTTAAACCTACCATAGCGTTTGTTTAAAAACACCTCATTGTCTGGACCTGTCTTCCATGAGACCTAAAGGGCCTATTCTGGCTCACGGGTGTTACTTTTCTGACCCTGTTTCCTCTGACCCTCTCCTTCCTAAAAAAGGAGGAAGCCGGTCCCTGCTGCATCTCCCTCTCCCTAGGGCTTACCCAGCTCACATCAGCTTCTAGACATTTCCACGGGGCTTCCCTCTTCCTGAAATCTGCTGGTATTTTCTCAGGGTCTGATTTCTAAATCACATTAACTCTAAACTTCAAATGGTCCAATTTCTCTCTCTCTTGTGAATTTTTATAAAACTTTGTTATGATCTGATACGGTCTTGCTTGTTCCATCCCTTCTTACCTTCTGTCCCCCATAACACAGCTCCAAGACCACAGGGCCTGGTACATCCTTGTCCCTAGAATAGCACTAGGGATGTCCCACACTGTAAACGTGACTTGCAGGCGGAGTCACATCTGTAGGAAAGGCTCACACATCTCACATTAAATACATCCATTCTTCCTTCCTTCTCTTCCTTCTTTCCATTTCCTGTGCAAAGCTGGCCAAGTTCAGGTGCAAAGCTGGCCAAGTCCAGGTGGAGACCGCAGGACTGTGAGGGCGGCTGTCATGACCATTTCAATTCAACTCAGTTCCTTCATTGTGCTTGGACTGCTGGGCATTGGCTTTTAAATTGAAGGTGATTCTTGAGTATCAGATTAATTAAAGGCAATTTGAATGACAGATATTATAAATTTTTATTTGGAGAAGAGCGTATATGTGGATACAGCTGCTAGAACACACCATCCGCAGACCAGAGGTTCCGGATATCCTTATCCCACAGTGATGCCTTAGCAGGAGCTATTTATCCATTACCAGCAGGGAAGGCAGCCCAAAGGAATGATCATCAATCATATTCGATTAATTTTTCTAGCTCAATCTAGAATGTGGATGCCACAAATAGTCTGGGAACAAAATCTCCTTTGAGGAAGCTTCACGTTCCCATTTCAAAGAGGACCCTTCCACACAGACCTGGAGGATGGTCAGTGGATGGGGTCTTTGCAGATATTGCTACAAATAAAGGAAACAAAAAGCACCTGCCCTGACCTGTTAGGCTACTATAATAGGTCACTCTGCCTGGGTGACTTTTTAAAAGTAGGAACTGATTTCTTACAGTGAATTGAAGGTCAAGGTGCCAACAGTTTCCGTGCCTGGTGAGGAGTGCTCTCTGCTTCCTGGATAACCTTCTTCCTGCATCGTCCAGGGCTTCAGTGTGCCGGGACCCTCTGGGACTCTTCCATAAGGACACCGACCCGCTCACCGTGAGCTGGTCAGTTCCCAAAGGCCCCAGCCTTCAATGCTGCAGACCTGGAGCATGGTTTCCATGCATGGACGCTAGGGAACACCGCCATTCAGACATAGTCCTCTGGATGGGGACTCTTGGTACCTTCAGAATATGAAGAGAAGTGGCCTCTTATTCTGAATGGTGCACAATCAATGTGTTAATAACATGCCATAGAAGAAAAGCATATTTTCAGAGTCTAATTCAAAAAACTTCTAACTTAGAGACTCTGAGTTGACTCGTGTTTGTAAAGACTTTATTCTAGATGTCAATAATTAGTAGTAGAGGCGTCTTGGCTGAGTGTGTTGTATTCCTTAAGAAAAAGCATAAGTAGCAAAGAAGCTGCACAGGGCTTAGCTCTGGGTGGGGAGAAGGCTGGGTGATGAGCATCTTGCCCTGATCATCCCCACAGATGCTCTGTGACGTCACCTTGTTGTGGGACTCTAATGCAGGGAGACAGGGCACCTGGGCATTCAGCAGGAAGCAGCATTTCATCCTTGTTGGCACTGCTCTGAGCATTTATTGGACACAAATGGACTTGCATCCCCAGGCTGAGCCCCAGTCCAGTGCAGGGGGCATTGCTGTCTGCCTGTCGTTAACTCCCCGTTTCTTGCTGGCTCTGGCTGCCACATAAGGTGATCCACATTCTGACTGGACACTCAGTCTGTGCACTGTAGAGTCGCAACAGTGTGACCACAGAGCCGTGGAATGTGCACAAGGACACTGAGCGTGCCATGCCATCTTCCCTCTGTTCTGAGAAAGTCCCTGCCACAGTCCCCCATCATCACCTGCACTTTTAGGATATACGTATGCATGTCCCTGGTGCTGTGAATAGTGACATAGGCTTGTGTAATGTCACCATAGCACTGAGTGTTTATTAACAAGGAAACCAAAGCTGTGAGGAGTGAAGACACTCAAAAAGGTCACCGTTTTCTTTTAGAATAATTAGAAAACGCAACTTCTGACCTAGAACCCTGTAATACCGAGGTGCGCCTTACTGAAGACCCTGGCTGTGCGTATATTCTGTTGTTCCTCCCAACTCACGAGGAAATGGAATCTATTGTCTGAAGAAGGCATAAGATGACACATCGAGTCATTTCCAACCTCACCAGTGTGAACATAGAGGGACCTTCGTCGCCTCCATAACCAAGGGCTGCTCCCACTCCCAGCACGCCTGTTTCCTGGGGAGAGCACGTGCGTTTCAGAGGCCCTGCGAACAAGCAAGCACATCGGCGATCATAACCTCCATGATAATCATCGACCAGAACAAAGTGCATCGGCAGCCAGGTGTGGGTCCTCTGCTCCCTTCCTTGAGGTCCTCCCCGTATCTCCTCCATCTCCTTGTAGCCCATAAATCAGAGCTGACGGAGCAGTCGTGGGAGTGAGCAGACACTGTTCCCTGCACCGCACATTCCAAACTCATCATTCACCAAAGGTGTCGTTGGCCGAGTACAAGCTGAGGTATAGAACTAAGAGAGGCAAACTTTGCCTCCTTGTGACAGCTGATAAGTATTTTGTATTATACACACAAATGACTGGAAAGAAGTCCCAACCTGAGTCCCCCATGGGGCACAAGGACAACACACCCCACCTGGCCTCCTGTGTCCCAGCCAGGTCTGCAAGTCTGCGGCTATTTCCATTCCCAGCCGCTTTCATTCTGCACACCAAGAATCTAGTAAAGCTCCAAACAAGCTTGCAATATCACCTATGCTAAAATTTCAAAGTAATCAGCCAAAGACATTTAGTATATTGCTTTAGCCAATCGAGTTTTTGAAAAGAAAAATAAAGCCACTGTACAGAGACAATTACTGTAGAATTAAGGGAGACAGATATTATATTATTTAAATGTGCAGTTTAAAACTACATATTGAAAGTTACGGCCCATTAATGTAAATTATTTTGCAGTGAAAATATCTAATTATCTCTTCCAGATAACAAATATAAATGTAAATGCTTCAACGTAATCATAATAACCTACAGGGAGAGAAACTGCACAATTAGGAGCCCAGAGTGTGCCCCAAAGTTGAAATGTCTACGAAATGTACCTGTTGTGTCTCTGGTGTGCTGTTTCTGGTACCTCTTTTATACATACAAGGAAAGAAAATGAACTAGGTTTTACTGTGTTGAAATTACATTTTTATTAAAGCAGTTATTTGGTGCAAATGAAAGCTGTGGTTTTTTTTTTTAATTTACAACTAACATTATTTTCTGTAAAACACATCCTTCAAAGTGAGTAGCTATAAATTAATTTCTAGGATTTTTTACTCTCTAAACCCACATCAAAATTGTTAAACTTTGTATAGTTAATGCAAGTAGAACATTGCAAGTTTTGCATTTAAAATGTATAGTGAAACAGATAATATTGTAATACAAGTACGTACCCTGAGACCTTTAGATGTTGTGACTCTCCATGATGGTTTATGCAAGGCATTTGCAAACACGGTGCAGGATTTGCTTTTCTTTCGGGCCTTGTCTGGGCTCTGTCATTGCCATTACAATAGCAACACCCAAGTTCAAGAAGGCTGAAGTCCTGCTTGTGCAGTCATGACCCCAAACATGCTTTCAGCTCTGAGAATACTGGGTTGCTACCAAACTAAGGGGCTTCTATAAGATGAGAACCGAAACATCTTTCCCTGTAAGAGAGGAAATTAAGTATTTGGGTGTACTCTTGCATAATTAATTAAGAAACATGTGGTCAAAGGGGATTTTTATAATAATGTGCTTCATGATTTTTATAATGGCTTAAGTGTAACATCAAGACTATGGACGATATGCCTGGATCGTCAGTTATTTGAGTTGTTTTTGACAGCAAGAGTGGCTCTCTCGGGTGTCCAACAGTGGCAGAGTTAGTTGTAAAGATACACAACTGAAAACAACTTCATCCGCACATCTGTTGGGGACACAAAGTCGCACAGCGTGGGGGAGGACTGGACGCACCCAGCTCCATGGCCCACACCACTCCCACTCCTGTCTCTAGCACCTGCCATCAAGCCAGTTCAGCCACTCTGGCCCCTCTGCTGTCACTCTGCTACACTGGCTAACACACTGTGGAGATCCCGGCTGATGGAACGCACAAGTGACTCAGCTGTCGCGTCCTCCAAGGCACAGGCTTCATCCTGGACTGCCTTTAGGCCCGAAAACCACCTCTCAGCCCCTCGACTGCAGCCAGGGTGACCACAACTAGGTTCAGACCACGTGGACACAGGGGCCCTGATTCTTCAGCAGAGGCTATCCAACATCTTCTCCAGGGACTGGTGAATTCCGAACATACCCATGTTTCTGGCATGCAAAATTCTCTCCAAAAGACAAGCGCAGCTTCCAAGCTCTGCCAGACTCCCCAGGACGGCTCTCTGGGATGGGATGGGTACCCCAGCTCTGGATTCTAACGTGCAGTACTCATGCACACTCAGGCATGGCAGTGATTTTCAAAGGTGCCTGCAGGTCTGTAGAAGCTCAGTCCTGTTGGGCAGCTGTGGTACAGCGGTGCTGCCACAGCTGTGTCGTACAGGGTCCTCCCTTCACCTGGAACAGCACCCAGTGGTCCTCCTCCTTGCATCTCTTCTGCTCTTCTTTCAAGATTTGGTTCAAGCAATGTGGCAAGCACATTTTGCTTCCTCCTTGCCCAACATCCTTCCTCTTCTCCAGGTAATTTTCCCCCTGGGAACCTTGTTCTTTTATTTTGAAATGCATTGTTCTGAAGCAGCTCACCCCACGTGAGGACCCCAGGGCTGAAAGGATGACGTTGATCAGTCAGTACATTTTCTTCTCTTAGCCACATGTTTGGAGCAAGAGTGATAGTGTGACGTAAGGAAGGCCAGGGACTTCCCACCATCTGAGTCTGTTTCTTAGTTATTAGGAAAGAAGGTTTGTTTGCTTGTTCATTTTTTTGTATACAGTTGATCAAGTGGTCAAATGTACATTTGGAGTTCCTAGTGTAGATATCTGTCATCACGTGGGGATAACAAGTGCACAAAGTCAACGCAGATGTCATTGCCGTTGCCTGGGGGTCGGGGGAGACAACATATTGGGGACCTGGATGAAATAACAGCTGAAAATAGAGTGCCCCTGAAGTTTTCCCTTTCATGAGAAAATTGATTTTCCAATGTTGGCACAAGTGAGAAGGATCTGTGTTTTCTTTTCTGCTACCTACAGAACGCAGACCTGGCCCAAGCTAGGTTGGTTTGATTAAGAAGAAAAATTTGGTTATTTGTAATCCAAATCCACTGTGCTTTTTGAATCCAAATGAACACATTCAATCATTCAGAAAATACCCTTATTAACCAAACTGCTAAAAATGTGTCCATCTTCCTTCCACGGGCCACACGTGGTTTCAATGTCCCTCCCCGTGCTGGACTAGGGCTGCAGGCAGTCAGGGCTGGGCCTCATCCGTCTTGCTGTGATTGGCAGCTGCTGCCTTCCAGGGTGCACTGCTGGAGTTCACTAAATGCTTGCTGAACAAATGAGAGGAAGATGGATAACATTTTAGCTGTTTGATTAATAACAGTATTTTCTGAATTGCTAAATGTGTTCATTTCAGTTCAAAAAACATATTGAATTTCCCTTGTAAGCAAAGTTTGGTTTCTTCATCAAACCCAAAATTTTTCTCTCTTCCAAATATCTCTATGAAAAATAAAAAATACAAAAGAATTCAATGAATTCAGCGATGTGTTTTCTCAGTAGAACCTAAGTATCATTTTTAAAACTTCAGTCTATAGATCCCATCTCTGTGGTTCAACAAGAGTGAACAAATTAATAGAGAGAGAAATGAGGTTGATGAGAGACTCAAGGTCTGCATCATGGAGGGTCTCAATCTCTATGCTAAGTAGCTTGGGTGTACTGCGTAGGCAATCCGGAGCCATTGAGCAGTAACTGTACAAGATTCGCATTTTAGAAGGATCACCTGTGATTGGCTCAGGGTGCAGGAACAAGGCCAAGAGATTCCTGAGCTAGCGAATAGACGGGAGCCGGCTGAGAGGTGTGACCGTCCAGAGGGAAGCAGTGACTGAGGGAAGAAAGATTTGGGGACTGGGTGCAGGGCTGAGGAGGCACACCAGAGGTGACCCCAGATTCCTGGCTTGGTGACAGTTCTTCACTAAGATTAATGAAATAAAATGAATGAGATAAATGGATCTGGAAAAGAAACTGATTTTGGACACAGCAAGTAATTAAATATAAAAGAAGAAAGAACTGGCAAAAGTGAATCCCATGGGCTCTCCTGATCTTTAGTTTGGCTCTTTAGCAGGCACCTGGAACTGGGCACTTGGTTCTTCTGCCTGTGGGCTGTCCTGTCTGTGGGGACCCAGCCCGCCCAAGCCCAGGAAGGAGGGCTGGCTCCAGGCAGCCTGTGCCTAAACCCCCCCAGGGGGCATTACCCTTGAGCTCCTGGCTGGTTGGCGGAAGCAGATTGCTGAAATCGTGGCTGTGTTAGCTGAAAGAATGCAGAAAGGGTTTTATTTATGAGGCTGGACACCAACATTTCCATAGTTTGAAAGAGTGTCCATCGCTGCTGTCCCGGGACGCCACGGAGCCCTGGGTGGAGATGCACAGACCGAGAATCCTTCATCAAGGCAGGGAGGACGGGGCCTGCCCTCAGCATAGGATCACCTGCCTCGATTGCTTCCCCTTTCACCGATAGATGTCCCTGTAGCAAACGAAAGGGCTTTGAAAGGAGTCCAGGAGGGTAATTAAGTGAGACAATACAGATGCCAGGATATAAGCACTGCCAGTTTTATGTAATTTAATTAATACTGTGGAGAGGGAAAGTGCTGGCCTGTGCAGGATTTTGTGAAGTGAAGAGCTGCTGACTAAAGGGCCCTGTTCCGATGGAAGACAGGGAGGTGCTTCAGAGCCGTCTCCATTTGATTAGAAGCAGCCACCAAACCTGGAGCCCTGTTTACGCTCTTATGTCTGACGTTTCACAAGTCTGTGTGGTGCGATCCTCGACCTTGGTTCCAAGGGCAGGGGATCATCCCTACAGGGGTACCGTCCTCCAGGCCGCCTCCCAGACACCTCGAGCCCGCCGCTTCCCCTGCAGGCGCTGCCCTCTCTCTCCTTCCAGACCAGAACCCAGGGAGGAAATTTCCAAGTGAAAGAACGGTCTCTTCCTTAAAAAGACAAATAGGCCAGTGTCGCTATTACCAGCTGTGATTTTTTTGTTGTTGTTCAGCCAGAACATTTTGATAAATATGTATTTCATCTTCCTCCGAGAAGTAGTGGATATGGCTTCAGATGCAGACTCAAAATCAATTTTCGTAATAACTGTGGGTGTAGCTCACAGCTCCCTAAATGAAAACCAGGGAACATGAAAAGAGAAAGCTGTGATCAGCAGAACACTCCAGTCAGATCCCGTGGCTCAGGTGGCTACTCGTTTACAGCTTATGGATTTTGAATGAGGGAAAACTATTTGAAATTTCAAAGAGTTTTATATTTGTCTTTATTTAAAATGTGCCTTTTTTCTCTTTGTGCTTCATAGTTCTTTAGAAAACTCATCCGCCACCCTGACTATATAGTGCACTGTGTTCTGGTGTGAAAACCAGGAAGGGGGGGAAGGACACAGTGCCAGAGAAGGTCGGGGTGCGGCCGCCCTCCTGGGCCTCCTCTGCCCTCCTGTGCTGTCGCCTGTCCCTGTGTTCTCTCTGGACACACGGTCCTAAGGTTGTTTCTGGTTGACTGTCATCTATCCTAATCAAATATGATCAGAACTAGGGGATGCAGTCAGATTAGCAATTTTAATTAGAATGCAGATTCCATATAACCAAAAATATATATCGGGGACATTGATCAGCTTTGGATTATTGGAACAATAATATGTGTGTCATGTAACTCAGAGGTGATGACGGTAAAGCACATTCCCTTTGTCTTCTCTAAGCATACACAAAAGACACACTCTGATTGTGTTCAGTGAACATGAAGCTGCAGGAAAGGTCACCTCTGAGAGGGGCCTGGCTGGGGTGCATGAAGCCCCCAGACAGGCGTCCTCCAAGCAGCTGTGCTTTGTCACTGCTGAGTAGGGATCTACTCCTGAACTTTGGATTTAAAACAACAACCATGGTATTTATTCACAACGTTGTGCATCAGAAGTTGAGGCAGTGCTGAGCAGAGCATTTTTATGGCCCTGGAGACATTGGCCAGTGACGTTAAATTGCAGTCATGCCCTTTACCCACTTGCCTGCCGTGCTGCAGGAGGCTGGAAGGACAGGCCCCTAACTCCCTCTCCACTTGTCCAGTTTGGGCTTTGTGGCGTGTGGTTACATTCAGCAGTCACCAAGATGAGCAGATGGCAGCTGCAGGTGAAGGCCTTGCTGAGAGAGGCCCAGGGAGTCCTTTGCTGCATGCTCCAGATCTGGCCCCGGAAGGGACCAGGACAGACTCGGGGAGGAAGGCGGACACTGCCTCTCACCAGGAAGCAGGAACTGCAGCCAGCTCTCCTCCATCAGAACCTGAACTCTGGCCATATTCTCTGACATGCAAAATACACTCAGCCCTCCCCAGACCCCGGAGTTTTCCCAATTATAGCATCAGGATCCAAGGCCACGTCCAGGATCTCATCAGGAGCCAAACACAATGAGTGCAAGAACTCTAAAGCATGTCCTCTTCTGTGCACCAGAGACTCCAGACAAGAACCAGGAAACAGAAAGCACTGGGCGACTCAATCCTGCTCCGCCTGCCTCCTCTGCTTCTCTTGCCCATCCAAGAAGGTCCATGTCCCCCACCCCTGGCAGTGGCTCCTCCTTCTGGGCTTCTGATTCCACTCAGAATCATCCTTCCTTTTCATAAGAAATGATCTATGTTCACAGCAGAGCAGTTTCCTGCCTGCCCTCAGAATGCAGGGAAAGGAGAAAGAAGACCTTGTGGCTCACATCGTCTTGGTCCCTTTCAATGCACACTGATAAAGTTCCTTTTTACAGTTTGCATCTTACGGGTCCCCCCAGAGGTCCATATGGCAAAGGTTTGACCCCTGGCAGGTGGATGGTGGCATCTTTGAGAGGCAGGGCTTAGTGGAAAATCATTAGGTAATTTGAGTCACGGCCTTGAAGGCGGCTATGAGGGGCCGTTGCCCTCATCCCCTGTCCCCTGGCCCCTGACCAGGTGAGCAGTTGTGCCCACCACGCACTCCCACCATGGTATGCCAACACAGGCCTGTAACTCTTAAGGGAACCAATCATGTACTGAAACCTCTAAAACTGTGGGCCAAAATAACCCTTTCTCTCTATGAGATGATTACCTCAGGTATGTGTTACAGTAATGGAAAGCTGACTAACATACTTCTTACGTTGTTTGTTTGGAGAGATTACAGTGTATACAATGAAAATATTTAATCTATTGGACAAAATTGAACCCACATATTCTTTGAAACCAGCATCTCTACTTTGGTGGTGAGTCAGGGTGCTGTGGGGAAATGCCCTTAAGAACATTAGGAAGAATTTTGTCTCTCTTGGAAGGAGCAACAAGCACCTCTTTAAACTTCCTGCAATCTTCACAAAGCGTGTGTGCCCTTAACATAACCTTGACCCCAAGGCTGTGTATTCCTGGCAGCCCCTGTCTTTAAATTTTTTCCAAATTACCCCTTCAACCTTCTAGAGGGGTTAGAAGTGAGAAGGAGGTTTGTTTTACAATCTTACAAACCTTGAGTTGGAATACTGCCTTTATGTTCTGCTGAGAAATCCAACACTTCCTTTAAAAATCCATCTTTCTTTTCACATTTTATCATCAAGATCGGAAAGAAGACTAGTAGGGTCTTGGACACTGTGCCTGGAGTGTCGTCAGCCAGACTCCCAAACCCCTGAGGTGCCTGTCCTGTCTTCTGTGCTCCTGTGAGCACCCATGGTACCAGACGTCCTTCAGCTGGGGAACCCAGGCCGCCATCTTCCTAGTTGTCCCTCCCAGTGTCCCCACCACCTCTCTCCTTGGCCCTGCAGTCTTTTCACTACCTTTCAGTTTTCTCTCCACCAAATCCAACAGCTTCTGAAACCAAATCCTGTTTCAGTTTTTCTATTGCTGTTTAACAAAGCGCCTCAGATCACAGTGGTTAAGTGATTCATGATTAATGGCAGTTCTTTGCGTTACCAGGCAGTGCTCCGCTTCACGTGGTGTCATGGGACACGCTGGGGTGGTAGAAGGGGTCAGAAGGACCTCAGGCACAGGGCTGTGGTTGTTTTGATCATTGGTTTCAGTTAGGCTAGGGCTGGGGCCAGGGCCTTTGGGACTCCTCCACTGCGTTTCTCCCTGGGAGAGCTTGAGCCTCCCCATGATGGGAGGCTGGATCCCTAATGGACCTTCTAAGAAGCGAAGGCAGAACTTTCTTTTACAGGTCGGACTCAGAGTGCCACGGCACTGCTCCCACCACGTTGGTGAGAACAATCCGGTGCAGCCTAAACCAAAGCAGGTGAGATACAGGCTGCCTCTCATGGTGGAGGTTACAGGTGACCCTAGAAGGAGGCATGCAGAGTAGCCGGTTTGTGGGGGTGCTGGGAGGGGCAAAGACGCTTTTGCATGTGAAGAAGATGAACTTGGGGGAAGCAGAGGGCAGAGCAGAGTGGGAAGAACGGTGTTGATCCCAATCCCTGTGTCAACCTTGGGAACCCAGGACCTCAGGTGTGGCCTGATTTGAAAACAGGATTGTTGCAGATCTAATTAGCTATGATGAGGTCATATTGCAGTAGGTTAGGTCCCTAATCCCCTGTCATCCTTTTCATACAAAAGCAAACTTTAGGCACAGAAATGCACACAGGGAGGATGTCACAAGGAGACAGACCAGAGCGAAGCAGTGGACGTCAGGAAACTCAGGAGATGGCCAGCAGACCAGCAGCAGCTGGGGAGAGGCTCAGAGCAGAGGCCCCCACACAGCCGCAAAGGCAACCACCAGCCACACCTGATCTCAGACTTCCAGCCTCCAGAACTGGGAGAAAATAAATTTCTGCTGTCTAAGCCCTCGATTTATGGTACTTTGTTACAGCTGCCTTAGGAAACTAATGTGAGCAGCTGTCGGCCTCTGTCGAGCATCTATCCAGGCAGGTAAAACAAGAATAATTTCCTGCACTTAGAATCTGCTGAATTCTTCAAGGAGCTAGGTAAACACAAGTAGCAGTATTTTCACAAAAGATGAACACTTTTCCTGATGTAGTTTCTGCCACACTTTATTCCAAAATCTTGTATGGTGTTATAATTAGGAGCTTGGCAGGGGTGTGTGACTCCGTGTGAGTGTATGCTTGTGTGTGTGTGCACAATTGTGCGGATTTCCTCCAAGACCACAAAGCGTAGCTGTTCTCAGCAGCCTGGGTTTTGAGGGCTGAATTCACAGGAATCGCTGCAATCTTTATGTCCGTGCTGCATGGAGAGGTGAGTGCTGATGCCTTGGCCCCCCTGGCACAGAGGAGCCTCCTCCAGAAAGCCAGGCTCAGCGGCACCTGTGCCACGTGCACCAAGTCTTCACCTGTGCAGGTAACTGGTGGTCGCTGCCAGAGTTGCAAAGCAAGGGGATTTGGGGACTGTTTTATTCTGGTTTCCAGGTGGCGGTTTTGCCAGGTTACCACAGCGGCGGAACTGCCGCCTCGTTCCCGGGCAGCACGCCACCCCTCCAGGCTGGGTGCTGGAATATGTATGAGGGGATGACGAAGATTGATCTGTCCGTGGAGGATTGAAATGTGAGCATCTGCTATAATGGCACTAAAAAGGATTAGACTCATCAACTACAGTGATTCATAATGATGGCTGTGTTTGCTCTTAGAATATTAAGGGAATCAACCATCCACTTAATTGCCAAAAGAACTTTCTTTTTTTCACCCTAAAACATCTCTCTCTCATTCTCTCAATATATAGATTTTTATATAGATATATCCCAAAATGGTATTAGTGGCTCAAGCATAAATGTAGCAAAGAAAAATTAAAATGAGCTAATATTTTTGATTAATGCTAGTTTCTATGGCTGAACCCAGAAGCATAAATATCCCTTTCAAAGTAATACTGTCTGCAAATAAGAGCAAATCAAATTTCAAGGCACTTTGTTAATGAAAAGTATCGATTTTTATAGCATTTGGTCCAAACCATTTTCAATCTATTTGATATCCCTCCTACCAGGGAACTCTCATCCTTGGGCATGAGAGGTCTCTCTCTTTCTCCTTCAACAGCCTTTGGCCTCAGCTCTTTCTCTTGATCTTCTCTTTGTGGATCTCATTCATCCCCACCAGAGCCATCCACTGGACAAGGCGACTCCTCCCTTTCCAGGGCGCTTGCCCCGGAGCAGAGCACACATTTCTGACCTGCTGCTGAGACCTCCCCCTCTTCCTTTCTACTCCTGCAGTTTTCTGTCTTCACACCGACCTCCTAGGCCTTCACCCTTGGAAACAGAGATGAACCTCCAGGTCTGATCAGTGGGAATCACAGACGCCATATGACACCTCACGTGTTTTGAATCTACATCTCGTGACCTTCCTTGTGTGAGTTCTGTTCCATCTCCCTGGTTAGATCATAACTCTCTAAGATCAAATCTCTGATACTCCTGATGGGGCAGGAGAATAATACCCAGAAGATGTTCGGTAGAAACCATGGAGGATTTGGTTGATCTCGTCCACCACCATCGCTGGAATGGAAATGATGCTTCACAGCGCGTGAGTGACGGTAGCAAGCCAAGAAGTACACCATGGAGGAACCTCCACTGTTGGCTACTTGAAACAATAGGTGTAGATAGGGGTGCACCCAACACAGGGCCTTGTTGTCATCATAGAAATGCATAGTAATAACAATCTCCTTTAACTAGCATCCTTCCAGCCACAGTGGCACACGTCTGCAATCCCAGCAACTCAGGAGGCCCAGACAGGGGAATCCCAAGTTCAAGGTCAGCTTCAGCAACTTAGTGATATAACCTGTCTCAAAATAAAAATTGCTGGGGATGTGGCTCAGGGGTAGAGCACTCCTATGTTCAATCCCCGTACCATAAAAGAAGAAGAAAACATTTTCTTTGGTGACACAGGAGCTAGACAGTGGTCTAACCTTGCTTCTGGAGTAGAACATAACCACACAAAAAGTCCCCTGCTTTAAAAATGACCACTTTTAGTTGAGAATAAAGTACAGAGGTGTTTTGTTTGACAAAAGTAAAGTGTTCTATGTTTGGGAAGTTGCTGTCCGAAAACAAGGTAACTAACTCAAGACAAAGACACATCTCCGAGCACAAGTGTGGGCTGAGAGTGGCCGTGGTGGGCAACCAGCAGGCCTTCCGGAAGCCATGTGAGGCTGTGTCCCTTCCTGCCATTCACTCAACGCGTTGCACAGATACGTGGGGTTTGGTCAGTTCAACCACACGAGTTCTGTTATGTGTCAGCATAATGAGGAGGTGTAATGTATTAGTCATCGTTGGTAGACGGAAGCTGAATGATGGGAATCAGGGAACCAGACTTGAAACAGACTAAATCCAAAGCCTTACGGGGAAAATAGGAGTGGGGAGGGGTGGGACCCGTGAATGTTGGGATTCCCCAGGCTGAAAGCCTCTCACTCTGCTTCCACCCTGGTGGGTCCAGGAACAGGAAGGCATAAGACCCTAGGAGGGAGGAGCTGTGCCCACAGCAATTGCCCAGCACACGGTGCTCTCAGCTGCCAACATGGTGGGCCTCCTGGGAAGATGTGCCATTGGTGAGGCATGGTGCCGCCAATGCCCACAGCCTGGCCACTTTGCCTGCACGTTTCTTCTGTGCTTT
Source organism: Glaucomys volans (assembly GCA_020662805.1). Taxonomy (NCBI): domain Eukaryota; kingdom Metazoa; phylum Chordata; class Mammalia; order Rodentia; family Sciuridae; genus Glaucomys; species Glaucomys volans. The sequence continues at coordinate 352,199 of JAJEJO010001842.1, read as the reverse complement.
GAGAACCTGTTGGACTGAAACCCCTGCTGCAGTCACTGGGGATGCCTGCCACTGTGCCCAGGCGAGGCCCTGCCACCCCTGGAGCCATCAGTCACGATGTCACACCTGCAGAAGAGCAGGGTGCCCGGGAGAGGTAAATCTCACAGACGTATGGCCTGCTTGCCACCTGAGGCGGAGGGACTCCGGCTTCCATTTTAACTCTCATAAAACATGTTTTGGGACGGAGACATTTTTGATGCATAAATCTCGGACACTGAAGGTTCAATCTTGTTCTCCTGACTCTGGAGTTATTTCAGGCCATATGCCACTGCCAATATTTCCACCACCAGACATGATGTGAGCGAGGCCGAAAGGGGAGGGAGGGAGCCGGCAGCTCACCCACAGGAGAGTCCGTGCTCTGCCCATCGAACTGGCTGCGCTTCCGTGTCTGGTGTTAATTACTCCAACGACGTGAGCAGAAACCACGGCGCAAAGCCGCGACCGCAGGATCAATGGGTCCCGAGGCATCACCAGCTCAAAGCTGTGCTCTCCCCGCAGCCCTCAGTGGGCCATCTGGTCCTGAGTGTTGTCCCCGCTGGGCTGGAAAGCCTCAGCAACAAGGAGCCCCTCGGCCCGCAGGCTCCCATTGGGGTCGGCACTCCGCCTTCCCAAACACTTGCTTTGGTTGGAAAAAACCCTCCCTTCTTCAGCTTCCTTTTCTTCACAAAATAGAAGTAAGTCCCTAATAAGAATTTGAACCATTCTTGCAAACAAAATAAATAAGGAAAATTTGGTGATGAGAGTAAAAGTAAAACACCGAAGAAGAACATAGAACTTGGCAAACTCCGTCCAGCAAAGAAGTCGCTCCTGCTGAATGCTGACGCCACCTTATGAAGATCGGCTGTTCTTCCAATGGAGTGGCCAGGAGTGAAGGAGGGGCGGGAGGCCCCTCGGATGCAGAGCCCTGCACATCCAGGAGGGGAGGCAGGGGTTGTGGGTCCCCTCCCCAGGCCTGCGGGCTGGTTTCAGGGGAGTTACTTTCCTTGATTGCCCTGCTAGACTCTTTCAAGGTTGAAGTGCAAGCCCTTTCAAAGTATCAGACCTGCCTCTTCACTCTGCCTCTCCACGAGTCTTTGACAGCGCCCTCTTCAAGGGGGGAAATCAGTGTCTATCAAAAAGCCCTCGAGGGGTCCTGCCATAGATACAGAATCCCACAGACGTGGAAGAGGCAGAAGGCAGTGAATTCCTCCTGTTGTGGCTGTCTGATCTCCCTCGGGCCAGCCACAGCCAGGAGTCATTGCCAGACCTCTGAAGGAATAGCTCCGATGACCTCCTCTGCCCTTCCTCCAAGAATACCCCATGCTGACAACTTGGGTCTCCTTAGACAATTATTAAAGTGGGAAACAAAAATCTATCTACGTCTCAGCCGGGGGGCTGTGAACCAGAGCTCACGCGCAGTCCTTGAACCTGCAGCATTGGCACCATGCAGATCCTCCAAAGGGCCCGAGGCCTTTGATCAGAAGCTGTGGGGCGGGAGCCTTCGTCCGCCTGGTGGCAACATCTAGGAGACTCGAGGACCCTCCCTCGGGAGAACAGCTGCGCCCGGCTGCATTAAAACTGCAGAAGGCATCTCAGTGGCGAGTGGACCACCCTTCTGCAATGGGTGGGCATTACACCTGGTGGAAAGCACAGGGTTTCCCACGCATGGGTCTGAAATTAAAAGTTGGAAACCTCACTGCAAATGGCCAGACTTTAAATGTAAATTCTCAGTCTTAATTTTATGATAATAAAGCTTGCCGCCGTGGGAATAATGGGATGTAGTTAACTGCCCCCGGTGGCAATATTTCATCCAGGCTTGATGGGACAATTTGAAAACATCATTAAAGAGACAAGTTGCACAATAGACCACGGCAAAAGTGTGATTATCTCAGGAGATTAAATCCTCAGACATCATGTGGCCTCCAAATGTGCATCCCCTATCGATTTCAAACTCGGGGCTAATAGCTGAGTTCAGAAGGAAAGGCACGGGGAGCCCTTCACACACTCTTGTAAGGGTTTCAAAAGTGCCTAGAGATTCTGAATATTCTTAAAAAGCATTGTCTGGTGCAACTATCTTCCAAATGGAAAATAGCTTTTTCCTTTGTGCATTTGCCTCACAATGAGAGGAGGAGGAAAGAAACCGTAGCAAAGTACAGGAAAGGTAAAGTTCACGGTGTGCTGCAATTCAGACAGGATGCTGCTCTTCTCCTTCAGGGCTCCCAGACAGCGCTGGGGGAGCGGGGGCGCCTGCACAGCAGAAGCGCTCACAGGCAGTCACACACGCTCTTCTCTGCGCCGCTCTTCCCTTCCCACGTGTGCGGGTTACCAGCTGCCCACCTGCAGCAGCTGCACTGACTGCTGGAGTGCTCCACTTCCTGCGCATGCGCCCATGCCCTGGCCCGTTTGCATGATTCTGTGATTCTTTAGCTTTAGCTGTTGTCAGTGGCGCTGGTGCGGCTATGCCCAGGTGTTTTGGTAGGTCTGCACATGCCCTAGGGAATTGGCATGGGAAATTTGGCAATGCCAAGTGATGTGCTGTTTTTAAATCTTCATGCATCCTGCCACGGGGCTTCTCAGGTCGGTGCAGCCCTGCCCGCGGCCTCACGCAGGCGAGAGCACGCGCTGCGCTCTGAGGGCTGTCGGCCTTGATCCTGATACCGAACCCGGGGCAGTGTGAACAAGGTTGTCTCTTTGTTTTTTAAAAAATAATTTCCAGTGCAGTGGAGCTTCTTTATTCTAACATGTGGGGCATCTCCAGTTCCCACTTTGGTTTAGAGCTTTATTCCTTCATTATCAAGTTGTACAAGCTCTTTGTTTATCAAGGCTGAGGTTCATTATGGTGCACATCCAAAATATTACTATACTGGCTGTCTTTCTGTTGAATTTATTGATGGTGTCTTCTAAATTAGAAAATTTTAAGGTATTTTTATATTTTAAATACTAGTTTTAATTTTGCTTTATGTTTTCAGATTTCTGGGTTATTTTGTGAAATTCCTCTCTGGTGTAAGCTGTCTTTCTTTCTGTTTTCTTTTCTTTTCTTTTTTTTTCTTTCTTTCTTTTTTTTTTTTTTTTTTTTTGTCTAAACCACCTGTGATAGTCTGGTAAATCTTAGGTTCTTGTTTCAAAAATACACTTTAATCAATTGCACCAATACCATTTATTAACTAGTCTAACTTGTTCGTTCTGTAACTTGAAATGATGTGTTTATGTTCAAGCCTCTCTATCTACATTGATAGGTTAATGGAACCATGGACGGCAATCAGCCTGTCAGTTCCTATGTGAAGATAGCACACAATTATAAACACTATGTGTTTCAAATGCTGTGTGCATTTTAAATAGCTGCAGAATATGTTTTATATGGACCCAGGGCCCCATCCACTGACCTTTCTAGAAACAGCCTGGGCATTTTGATGTGTTTATTTTCTAGGTACAACTGAAGATTGCTTTGTTCAAAAAAACAAATAAACTAATCCTCAACTGACGTTTGATTTGGATTATAGTGAATGTTCCATAGTAGAATTGAGTTCTTGTCAGAGAAGTATTATGTGGATTTGTTTCAAAATATTACCAACTTCTCAAGGTTGCTTTTAATTGCAAGTATAAATGGGATGTTTTATTCCATACTGTGCTACCACTGGTCACATGTATTCAGGGAAGTTGTTGGTGTTTCATCTTAATATGCTAAGGCTCAGCTTCCTGAGATCTGCTGCATTCCCTGGCAGTTTATCAGTTGATTTCTTATTTTCCAGCTACACAATTACACAATCTCCTAATACAGAAAAAGAGTCCTCCAGCTCTCCCTCCTCTGCCCAGTCGCCTCAGTGACTTTGCTTAATCCTGGCATGGCAGGCACCGCTGGTGCTTCATGTTATGTATGGTCTGGCTTTCAACTCAGATAGCTCATCGAAAGGGATCATATATTTTTCAAAACATGGAATAGATTTTAAATTTAATCAAATGCAAATTAAGCATTTATCGGAAGAAGCATATGGCTTTTAAGGCTCATTTTATTAGTTGAATTTTTAAAAGCAAAAGTGCCTGTTTTAGAATTATTCATAGTGATCATCCACTTATTGCCATCCTTTTTAAAATATTTAATTAGGCATTTGTACTTCAATAGTCCTGTAAGAAATTGTCTATCCGTTTCTTTTTGATTTTGCAATGGTTTGGGATCCATCATTTTGTTGAATGTATAAAAATACATGAGATTGTCTCTTTTTCTCTCTGAAAAGAACTTAGATAGGATGCATTTTTCTTTAAAGATTTGAAAAAATTTCACCTGTGAAACCAACTGGTCTTGTCATGTTTTTCTGGAATGTTGACAGTATTTTTAATTTCTTTAAAGCATTTTGGCTAATTTCAGTTGTCTATTTTTTCTTAAATCGATGTTGATCATTTATAATTTTTGCACATTTTAAAAAATATTTCATCTAGATTTTACTTTAGAATGCACAGAGTATTTCTTATTGGTGATTCTCACTAGTCCTTCATCATTTCTTGTTTTCTTTTTTTGTTTTCTCTAAAGAAGCAGATATTCAATGTGCGAATCCAGTTTACTCTCCTTGTATCTTTTAACTCATTGATTTCTCCTCTTATTGTTATAAATAACTTGTCTGCTGCTTAGGTTCCCCTGAGTACAGCTGTGAGTATATTTTATAAATTTTTATCTGTTTTCCTTATTATAATTATTTTCTGTGTAATTTGTCACTGCAGTTCCATTTCTGTTTTCTACCCAAAGTTTCCTGTTTTGTTTCTTCTTAGGGAGAAAACTGCAGTGTGCTCAGAGACCGGAGGACATTGTCATTGTCACTGTTTCTCCTTTTGTCACAGAGCAGCCTGTGCTGCACACTGGGTCAGGCGGCTGGAGAGCCTAACTCCCCCTTCTTCTAGAAAGACCTTCTTTCTCATCTCCTCCATGTCCAAGGTCCATGTTCAAGGTCCCACTCGGGATCCCCAGGCCAGGAAGAGACCCACCAAGTCAGACAAGCCCAGACTGCGTTGGAGCTGGGCGCTGTGTGTCCAGGAAGGAAGGGAGTGGGGACTGCTCCAGCCCAGGCCGCCGAGCCCTGGCCAGCCATCCTGGCTCCTCCGCCTGCAGAGCTGCAGCCCTTCCCTCCACAGTCCGCATGCTGTCTTCGGCTCCCACCCCTCGGTTCTATCCCCTCCCCTCTGTACACAGAGGCTCTGTACACAGAGGCTCTGTACACAGTGCTCCTTCAGAGCTGCTCTTTCCTTTTCTGCCTGTTCATCTTCACCTTGTGCTTTTAATTTTCAAATAATCCGAGTCATGCTATTGGGAAGGGGGTGGTGTTACACCTATTTTCCTCTTTAATTTGCAAGCATTTCTCATTCTTTTCTAGAATTTAAATTTGTTGAGAAGCTTATGGTTAGACTATGATTTTTATTCTAATTACTTTACTTTCATAAATAACCTTCTTTTGTCTGACATTTTGTGCATTTTTCTATAAACTTCAACAGCTTCACCAGAGCCTGTCTGGGTACTGAAGAAATTAAACATATTTTTCTTGGACATGTTGAATTCAGAAGGGTTAATTTTTCCTGATTATCTAAATATTGCTTTTTAAATCACTGGATATCCCAGTCAATTGTCAATCACTGAAAGTATCATCATTGAAATCTCTGTTGTCAATACTACCTAAATATCATTTCTTTGTATCTTGTGTGATTTTTTTTTTCCAAGAGACTCCTCCTCCACCAACCTAGTTTTCTGTTAGTTTCACTCTTGGCCAATTCTAGTTCATTTTCAAGTTCTATAGTATTGTTTTCTATGTGGTTTCTTAACTCAATCACATCAGGTTTTTAAAAATTATCCTTTATTTGGAACTGGTTAGAGTTTAATGCCTTTGTGCTTGCTGGTGCATCAGGGTTCTCCAGAGAGACAGAACCAGTTGGCTATAGATAGATAGATGGATGGATGGATAGATAGATAGATAGATAGATAGATAGATAGATAGGATAAGGGGGTATTTCTTAAGCAATTGGATCACAGGCTCCTGAAGACTGAGAAGTCCCAGGTCAGGCCATTTGAGCCTGGAGACCCTGGTAGTGTGGTTCAGTTGAGCTCCAAGAACCTGAAAATCAGGAAAACCAATGGTGACACTCTCAATTTCAGATTGAAATTCCAAGAAGCTTGAGGAGGAACTTCTGACCCAAGTCCTGGAGTCTGAGAGCTGGATTTCTGATGTCTATAACCCGAGAGCATCCCGTCCCAGCTGGAGGTGGACAGACACCAGTTCCCTTCTGCTTGTTCTCTCTGGCCCCGCCACCTGGATGGTGCCCACACACACTCAGGCTGGTCCCCCATTGACTCAGCCCCCTGCTCTCCTATGAGAATACCCAGAGGACACGTACAAACGAAAGCTCTTCCTGTCCCTCACTCCTTGCTACACTCATGTTGATGCCTAAAATCAACCATCCCACCTGGAAGAGGTGCTTCTTCATCTCTCACCAGTGCATTTTTCATTGGTGTCTTTTAAATGTAGAATTGGAACCTGTCCCATCCAGGTATTTTGCTTTTTCTTCTATCTACTCACTTCTGATGGTCAGGTTGCAGCTGGGCCTGCTGTTTGCCTCACCATAGTGTAAGGAAAAGCTTCGAGAAGCTTCCCATTGCTTCTCACAAAGCACCATTTGCCTCCTCCTCTGAGTCTGGAGGTGGAAGACTAGGTATTGAGGCTGTGCGGTTCCCTCCCTCTGGGCAGTCCCCTTGAGGGCCCGCAGATAGCTGGGGCAGGAGGGCCCCGCTTCCCAAGCTCTCCCAGAGCACTTGGCTGGGCAACTTCTTGGGAAGTAGACCCCACTTTTGTACTGTACCCTGCTTCTGAAGTGGGGAATGGTGCTGACTGAGTAAAGTCACGGTGCCCCCAAACCCATGGGCACTGGATTTAGTGAGTGGGTGTGGTCTTTCTCTGCCACCTCTGATCCCAGGCTGCACAGGTTGCTGGACCTTCACCCTCTTCACTGGGAAGACAGGTCAGAGGAAGCAGCCTCTTCCTCCATGGTCTCTCGGCCTGTGCAGGGAAGTCCAGGCCTCGGGCCTCTTCCCCAGGTGGGTGTCAGTGGGCTGCGGTCCCACTGACACCCGTCTGGAGCTCCTAGCTGGACTCCTTACATCCCCAGACATTTAACTCTGCCCAGTCCTGCACTGTGTCTAGAACACTCTCCTTTTATCTAAATTGTGTCTTTTCAAGTTTTCAGTTGGAGAGTAAGGACTATTTTTTTTTTTTTTTTTTTTTGGTACTGGGGATTGAACTCAGGGACACTTAATCACTGAGCCACATCCCCAGCCCTATTTTGCATTTTAGTTAGAGACAGGTTCTCACTGAGTCGCTTAGCACCCTGCGGCTGCTGAGGCTGACTTTGAACTCGTGATCCTCCTGTCTCAGCCTCTCAAGGTGCTGGGATCACAGGTGTGCGCCACCGTGCCCGGAGAGTGAGGAGTTTTATTCTATTCTTAGGTCTTTAAATTAATTTCAGAGGACATCGTTTCTGTAGGCTGAATAGAAGAGCCAGGGGACTTTGTAAACATGTAATTTAGCTGACACCTTCCCCAGAAGTTCTTGTCGCATTCGTTTAAATTAACTCAGTGTAAGCAGATTTGACTCTGTAATATGTAATTTGAATACGTGCATGACCATACTAATCACTTATCTCCAGGGGTCTTTTTAATATAAATATATGAATCTTCTCTGAAGTCATTTTATAAAGAACTGGAGAAAGGATCATTTGGCTGAAAATCTAAAAATTCCAACAGGTCAACACAAAGGTTGCTTCGTATTTATTTTGTATTTAGTTTTTAATCATGCAGACAGACACAGCAGCGTGCTCACGTTTGCCAAGCAATGCTAGCAGTTCATTCGGATCCCTGGGTTTGCTTCCAGCACTTGGGTAGATTTGAAACATGTCCTTGTGGAAACCAGTGGAATTTCTCCTCACATCCCACATCCCATCATTCCACATCCCACATCCCATGCATGTCTACAGCATCCTCAAGGCCGCAGGTACGCACATCCTCCACTCCCCACCATGCACAACGGGGTGGGGCGAAGGGTACAGACAAGCCCAGGAGCTTCACTCCTTTCCAAGAGTCACCGCCTCAACAGGCTGCAGGGCAGCTTGCGTTCTATGCCACCCTTCTAGTCATTATGGCTGTGCTTCCAAATGTAAAATAAGTACCTAACTGGACAGGACATTGAAGGAAAGCATTTGTCTGACTTGGAAAATTGTCAGACAAACACTTTTCCAAGGACCCAATCAGCCTCCAAACCATTGCTTCTAAAGCTTCTTTCAATCTTCCCACCCACATCTGACAAATTCAATAAAATGAGCAAATTAATGCCTTATTGCTGTCTCTAAATGTTGAGATTGAAATGGACAGACTTTAATAGCAGCATTAATTTGGTATGCTCTGGGAGATTAATGTAAGTGAGTCCCACTTCCATGGACCACAGCAATTAGGTTAGAGTATTACGAATAGAATCATCCAGGTGAGAAAGACTTTCAAGGGAAGTACTTTGCTCTCAGTCCCTTAGAGCAAAAGCTAGGTGCCTTGTCCTGCTCTGAGACTCAGATAATATAAATCTGACTGTCACCAAATCTGTTTCTTGGATGTGGCTGGAAGTGCTGCTCAATGGTGGAGCCCTTGCCTTGCACATACCAGACCCTGAGATCCACCCTTAGCGCTGCAAAAGAATCAGAGGTGGAGGAGACAATAGTTACCTTGCTGAAAAAATGTGACTACTCATCATATGAACTGTAGGAGAGATACTTCTTAAGAAGTGTGCACACATGTCCAACAGTGTGATTTCCCCATTGATTTCTTTATGCTGTATATATATGGCATACATATATTTGCTAACCTGAAAACATGTATGTTTAAGAAGTATGCTTAAAAGTCAGTATATTCACACATTTATATATTCAAGTCTGCACTGACAAAGTGAGCAGAGACTGAACTGAAATCATGAAACTGCATGTAAATACCCTTTCTCTTCGGAGTGCTCCTTGGTTTGGAAAAAGGCAGGCTCTATATTTCACAGGGCACAGAATTGACGCAGAGAGGCTGAGTCCCTTCTGGTGACTCTGTTGCTGTGAGCTTCCCTCTTGTCTAATTTCCTGAGTGGAAGCAACGGAAGGAAAACTGAGATTCCCCAATCAAAAACACACCTGCAAATGACACATTCTAAGGAGGGTCCTTGGCGAGGACCCTGTTCCCCCTCAGGTTTATGGGATGGCCTGCAGTTTGCAATGCACTTTAATGTGGATATGCTACTGTCCCGGGTCTGCAGTGTAATGTCTCCCACCTCCAGCTGAGGTGGAAGGCTGGCCTTACTACTCCACACACAGGAAGGGGTCTGAGGCCGACCTGGCAGCTGAGGAAACTGAGAAATTGCTGGGTGTCCTCGCAAGTACCAATCCACGGAGCCTCATGGTCTTCCCTGGCTGGAACTCACACATCTGTGAACGATTTCCGAAAGGCTTCCCTGTACTAAGAAGAGAAAATGCAATCTATACCCTATTCTTTTGATCTCATCTAATACTCTCCTTTAAATACTGAGGTATTAGCAGATAAACCATGTGGAAATGAGTAAGTAGATGAATTGCTTCTTGTTCTGCATTACACGGGGGATTTGGATGGATTAAAATTTCATCATTCATCTTCCCCAGCCCCCAAACCCCAGTGTGTTTTTACCATTTTATGTAAGCCAAGCAGATATGCTTACATGGCTTATACTTTTCAGCAATGAAATCTATTTGCTTTATCCATTATACCTTCAGGATGATTGATAAAACAAAATGAACAGAAAAACTAATAATCATACAGGAAAACATTCCTTGTCCAGTTAAGGCTAAAGTGGGGTGCCCAGAACATATTTTAACAGTCTTATAAAATGTTTGATTAGCATGTTGGAATGCCCAGGGCTTTGCCAGGACTGAATGCAATTTGATTGGCTAGTTGAGTCGCACCTTCGGCCTTGAACAGGCCACCTGTGCTCATGCTGGGCGCCATATTGACTTCTCCTCTCCCCCAGCTTTTCATTAAAGTGGTGTGTCAGGAGCAGCATCCTTACCAGAGTCCTTGAGGCAAAATGACTTCTCCAGTGTGCCAAAGAGAAAGCATGGGTGCTGATTCCTCTCATACCTCTAAAGTGTAAAGGTAGCATGAAGACATCAATGGGGAATCACACTGTTGGACATATGTGCACTCTTCTCAGAGTTTTAGAAGTCATTCTCAGCTTTGAAAATGGAGAGAGAAGAGGCTTTGCTTCCTTTTTAAATCCCCTCAAAGTCTAGTGAGTCATGCAAATGCAAAAATAAATAAGTAAGTAAATAAGACAATGAAGTAGAGGCTAACAGATATTTATGTCCTAGCATTCCTGTTTACTATTGAAATAATTGTTTTTGTTAACTCACCATTTTCAGACAATGTTATACACAGAAAGGAATTCCACCAAAAATCAGCTTAGGATTTGTACAGAGAAAGAGTGTAAGAACTGTTATGTATCATGGGGCTCCAGGGCCCTGCAAGCTCCAGGCCACACTGCAGCGGGAACCACAGGAAAATAAATAAAATCTAATGGCACTGTTATTCTCACCTACCATCCTCTCTACTCATCCTTTTGACTTAGAACTGAGGCTTCCTGGGTCTCAAAGCCCACTGACCAAGGCATTCCATGCTGCTTCTCTGTGGTATAGCAACCCTGTGACCTCTGCCACCAGGTGACTTCCCATTCTTTCCTGCATACCTGAGCGCTATGGTCAGAGCCACAGTGCCTGCTTCTGGAGTGATCATCCTGAATTTCCAGGGGAAAATTGACAAATCCTACACTGACGTGCTTCAGAGCTTCTGTCTATCACAGGCCTGATGAACAGCCACTGTACCATCAGGGAGGGAGGGCCAGGGGGAGGGGACGTGGCCAATGTCAAAGGGAATGCATTTGTCCTGCCAGTAGGAAAATGAGCCAGAAGGAAGGCAGGTAAAAGGCCTTTCTCGCCTTTATGTGGTTAGGTTACTCCACTCCCCATTCATTTTAATTTCAGCTTTTCTTCTCTTAAAAAACTAATTCCAATTTCTAAAATTTGTGAGAAACACTCCCCAGGAAAAATGCAAATGCTTTCTTTCTTCGTAAGTGCAATTTGCACTCAAATATTTTGTAGTTTGGCAAGCTGGACAATCTGCAATTTGTCTTTATTGCTCACGTTAATTTCAAGTCTCTTCCAAGGTCATGCATTTGGGGAAGCGTGTACATTGTTAACACTGCCAACAAGGTGAGAAGGGAATCACCTGGTCTAAACACATAGCTTCTTGCCACTGTCACAGATTGGGTGACAAAGAAGAAAAAGAAGCCCTTTCTATTCCTGCCCCTTGTTCTGGGCTTCAGCAGCGCTTTAAGGACATTGTAATGAGTGACAGCTGCTGTCCTTGGGCCCAAACATTGAGTGTTCCTCAAATTCTGTGAAGGAGGTCTGCAGTCTGCCTCCATGCCCTCACAGGACAGAGTGAACTGAAGAGACCTAGCTAACTGGTGGAAACCCAGAGACCAGGCCCCGCACCCTCCGCTACAGCCAGATTACAGAGCAAGCTGCGGCCTCACCACGAGCCTCAGCCTCAGGCCTTGAATTTGCAAAGGCACTGAAAAGAGAAGTTACTGTTTTAGTGCTATTGACCCAGCGCCCTGATGAGATTCCGAGGTATTGCCAGATTTATTATAAGGGGGTAAACTAAAGAGGGCTCTCTTGCACTAATTTAGCATTTATGACCTGTCACAAACAGACTTTGTTCATCTTTTAATGCATCACCCAGAAATATAAGTTCTCATTAAAAAATTTATTAATCTCGAAACATGGTAATAAAGCCAAAACAGAGTAAATATGAAGTATGCACCAAATGCTGGTCAGTTGTCTCCAGTTTGATAGCCCAGACAGTAATATTGTTGTCCAAGTTAGCTGAGTCTGCAATTGGGTAGGTTTGCTGGGTCTGCTCTTCTGGCTTAATACCTTCATTCTTGTGCTAAGTTGATCTTTTCATTCACAGTATTTAGAGTTTATGAAAATAAATATTTCTACATATTCTGAGTCAGTGTACAGGAAGAGGGAAGAGGTATGTTTTTAAACCATGTGTGTCTGTGTGTGTGGTGCTGGGGATCAAACTCAGGGCGTCAGGCATGCTAGGCAAGTGCTCTACCACTGAGAGCCCAGCCCCCAGGAGGTATCTTTTAAATTGAACACCAAAAGACATAACGCCATTGCTTCCCTGTTGAGTCCTCACTAAGTGGCAAAAATAAGTAAAACAAAGCAAAATGCTATAGGCAAGAAGATATCTAAACATTGTGCAGCCATTGAAATGAACCTATTAAATCTGTCAGTGAACTTGAAGAATTTTTAAGACATTATTATTTAAAAAGACAGCTAGATGCTGAGATGCAGAGGTAACACGTCCTATTTCAACAAGAGGTAGGTCCTCAGCCCAGAAATGCAGCCACAGGCTCTAATAATGAGCATGAACAAGCACTGGGGTCCTGGATGCCTGCACTGAGCAGGGAGGTGAGTGTGCGGAGGGAAGAACCCAAGGATCCCCACAGAATGAGGGCACTGAAACAGGAGAACACCCAAGACACGTCATTGGTGAAACCAGGCCTGCGCACACGTGTATGAAGAGATGCGTGAACGCATTGGCCAAAATGGTGGGAACACTTGGGTGCTCCTTCTGACTTTTTGTACTTTTCTGCATTTTTAAAATAAGCATGCATGATAGACCAAAATAACTATTCCACTGCAATAAAAACAATCAATATAATAAATATTCACTTCTAGCTATTTTCTGTTGAGTGAGCATATCTATAATTGCAATACATGCTCCAATATGTGACAACAGAAAATCATTCAATAGCCAAAAAATTCACATCTTTTGTGCAAATATGTCCCAGACATATATTATAGCACAGAGAAGTTCTCAGGCAATGTACCTGAAGTACATACTTAATGCCATTAAAAGAAAGTCACCTGAAACAAAACTGCAAGATGGCATACGTGTAGGTGCATGTACATGGTACTCAGTAAAATCCATATGTCCCGACACCCACTTGCCACATGAGGACATGCAAAGAACACTGGTTCAGACATGAGGACCATGGGACTGAATCCTAGCTTCTTGGAATTGTGCTTCTGAGCTCTTATGGGCCTCAGTTTCCTAATCTATAAAACTGCTGGTGGGAACAATCAACAATCTGCAGTATGCCATTGCATGGGAGGGACTGGAGGGGCCAGGCAGGAAGGAGCCAGGCCTGGTGAAGGGGCCACAGGGACACTCGGGGGAAGTGCCAGTCAAGCAGACACCTGTGAGAAGAGTGCTCTGATATTAAAGGGATTTCAAAACATTATTCCCATCAGAGGAAACTGGACATAGGGATGCTCAGGAAAAAAAGAGTGCGTGGCAAATTTAGAAACCAGACCACAGAAGCCAAAGCATAGGAAGACACTGGATGGAGGCTAAGTGACTCATCTATGAAGAATCGTGTTTAGATGCAAATGACTCAGGTACGCTTACACTGGCCTCCTCATAACTGTGCTTGAGTTTCACATTTCAAAAACAAAGTTTGTGAACTAAATCTTAAAAGGAGGAAAATATATATCTCTAGGGAAATTCTCAAAGATGAGTGAAAAAGTTCCTTGTAATCTACAAAGAATGAAAGTGCATCATTTCCAAAGCTGAAGCTGATAGTAGAATTTTGAATAACTCAATCAAAGGCAGGCGGCCCTGGAACAACCTAGTTCTGTCTACCTTCATCCCAATTATCATGAATTTCAGAAACAACTGGATACAATTATTCTAAGAAGCTCTTTTAGAAACAAGATACAGCAACTGTATTGTTGAACCAGAAGTTGATTAAACAATTGACAACTGGTACATATTCCAGAACACTCCTCAGGTAGCTGTGACTAGCTCTTCCTTAAAAGTGCCTATCTATTGCCTATTAATATTGAATATCTCAGAATCTGGAGAAAATTGACTAGAAGATAAGAAGTAAAACTTACATCCTAGATCTTCTGTTTCATTGTCAAAATTGCTTTGCTATCACAAGCTACTCGGAGGTGTGAACCAATTCTGCTTAATTACTTCTATAGATTTGACATGATATTAAACACTTAGAGATTACTTTTTGAGAATGATGGTGAGATTAAATGCAATAATCATAACAAACCTGAACCACAGCTACTCAAAATGAGCTGCTTTCAGCAAATAATAACAAGTGTAAAATGAGTCAGGAAATCTGGGAAAAGTTGGGTAATAACATAATCAGCCACTGATATTGACAATAGGCAGCTGGAGACTTTACCCAAGAGCAGTATATTTGTACATCTTCAGCAAGGTGGAAGTCAGCTCAGCAAATATTGCACAGAGCCACAAACTGCTGTACTCAGTTTTTCCCACACTGTATTTTTAAAGAGATCATGTCTATTGTTTAATACACTCAGAAGGATCAATGGGTCTCAAACCAGAGGCCCAGGAGCACACTACAGGAACGTGTCTCCAACTTGAATGCTAAAACTTCTTTTCAAGATGGTACCTACTTGTCTCTCCAGGTCATGTGCACACCTGATAGAGCACGCACAGATCAAACACACACACACACACACACACACACACACACATACACACACACACACACACAGAATATTAAAACATTGCAAAAAGGTAAGTATGCCAATAGTGTATCAGAAATTTGGGGTGATATTTAGTGAATATAAGTGGACAGGTTCAAACTGAGAAGAAGTAGTGGAGATCAGAGATCTTCCTGTGGGCCTCTCTTGGAAACATCAGAGAGACTCAGCACATGTAAACCCAGGGGGTTTCAGGACCATCCATTAAGAAGCCTCCGTACAGTCTCCCTTTTCAGGTCAGTTGTAAGGTCAGGGTCAGTGACTTCTGGCAGAGTTTCCATCCAATTACTCCATATAGAAAAGCTGCCTCTGTCTAGGAAAGGCTTCTAGCACAGAGAGACGAAGGTCAGAGTTCAAGACAAAATAATGTCCCAGCTCAAAACAAAGCCATCCCTGCACTGAAAGTCTGAAAACCCTTTGATGGAAGTCCATCCAGAGGAGCAGAGTGAGGTGGCCAATGCATGAGTCCCCCTGAGCCCTGGACAGGAGGACAGCGATGTGAGGATCAAACACCATGGCCAGCAGAACTCACGGAAGAAAAGCATCCAGAACTAAAAGGACAGTGATACCTTCCTCAACAAAAGAGAGACAGATGGTAGTATTTTCAAGCAGATAATAAAAGATATGAGGGAAAGTAGCTGCTTCAAAAAAATATGATTGATAGAGAACGCATCGATGGGAGAAGCAGAGACAGACAGCACCCAGCCCAGGTGAGAGACCTAGACAACAGACACTGCCCACGGATGGCAGAGGAGAGGTGCCACAGAGAGGATTCAAGACCCAGGAGACACAGAAATAGACTTGCCATACAAGAGCATCGGGCCTGAGTGAGCAGACAGGAGAGAAGAGTGACAATAGCCATTCCCAGAATTATAAATGACTCTTCAGAGTTCAGAACTTCTCTAGTTCCAAACAAGTTAGGGAAGGTTCACACCAAGATATTAGAGAGAAATTTTAGGGCAACAAGGGTTTTAAAAATCTGAGTCCATCAGAGGAACATTTGATTGATAGAGAGATGATAGACGGACAGATAGAGACATACGTCCACGGACTTACAAAAGAACAGAAAATTGCCTGACATCCAACTGCCCTCAGCCACGCTGGATGCAAGAAGATAATGAAGTGCTATTTTCAAAAAATTACAGGAGAGAGAATAGAAGAAAAACGGCCCCTGTGGACCTGTGTGTGAGTGGCAGTCAAGATCCCCCTACAGGGGGTCCTGTTGGCTCTCCTCTGCGCCCACCTCTAATCTCCCAGGAAGCCTCCCGGTTCTGCCTCCAGGCATCTCTCGAATGCCACCCCTTTCTGTTTGCAGTGCTCAGACCCTGCTTTCCATGCCTGTACCACAACCCCCCTGCCCAGTGCTGCCCAGTGTCTCCCCACTGACTCTCCTGCTCCAGTCTCAGGCCTCTGAGTGGGCCTCAGGCCTGAACTGCCCTCCGCTGCACCTGGCCCTGTCCTTCAGAGCTCTCATGGGCCTTCCCTGTTCTACAGGGCTCCCCACCTCACCAGCAGTGACCCCACACTTCCCCCTGTAGTCACAGGAGGCTGTCCACTTCCGGGTCAGAGTGCAGCACAGCAGCCTTGTATTCAGCCATGCGTTAAGCACCTCACTCCATCTAGGTGGGAACCTCGGGGTGGGGGGCGCCCCTGGCCTCATCTGTGGCTTTGATTCACTGAAGTGAAGGACTTCCTCCTGTGCTGGCGCGGTTGTGCTCCAGAAGTGGACAGAATGCTTTTGACAGGCACTCTGTCGGAGAGAGACACGGGGACTCTTCCCAGGCAAGGTGTCCGTCTCCATGAAGTCCTGTGCAGAGACAAGAGTGTTCCGTCGTGAGCGAGGCCCCGCACAGCGGAAACGGGGAGAGCTTCTGGTGTGGTCACTCATCTGCATGCAGGGGACATGAGAACATGGCAAAGGAGATGCCGTAAATCACCCAGGAGCTGGTGACAGGGCCTCTCAGAGTGCCTGGCTCAGAATTATTAATTAACGCTTCTTCGAGGATGGTTTGTTTGCACATCAGTTGAGCTAAGCCACACTGGTATCCCTGTACATAATCAGACAGCCCGATTAGGCCTAGTCATTAATTAAGTGTCTTTGCTGTGAATAAACAGTGAGATCTTTCGGTCTGAGAGGGCCTCTGGCGCTGTGATAAATACGCAGCTGTTGACACTCCCCTGACACAGTGTGACATCTTCATCAGTTAACAGGCGCTCCCTCCCCAGGGACACCAGGCTCGTGTCACGCGAAGATGACACTTCTGCCTCACTCGGCCCCTAAATTTATGTCATAGGCAAGTTTACAAATGATCCTTGCTGGGAATAAACAAGGGGAAGATGGTTCCAGCCCTTAACTGTGACCCTCGACTGTCACACTTAATTGTCTGGGGCACTGGCGTGTTTTGGGCACACAAATTTGAACAAAAATAATATAGTGTTTTTACTTTTATGAGAATGTACAAGTCTAGCATTGTTTAAAAAAAAACAAATTTGAGGCCCAATTATGGACTCTTCTGAAACTGTAGGTTGTTTTCTAACTTTTGGTTAGAAAATGCCCTTAGACTAATGAACGCATCATGGTTATACTGTTTGAAACATAGTCCTCTCCACATCAAACCTTTAAGTTCCCTTTCGTTCTTCTACCTGTGGAAGTGCTTTGTAAACTGTGAAGGGCTCGCAAAATAGAGGGATTGATCCTCTTTCACTGCCATTTCCTCCATAAGGTTCTACTGCTCATGGGGGTTAGGTCAGCGCGTTGGCAAATCAAGCCAACTTTATGGAACTGAGGAATTCTCACATTCTCTCAATAATAGCCTCCACCCCAAGATTGTCAAGGAGGTTTAAGCAAGAGAGCGCCCCTGTGTTAGTAATCACACAGCTGCCTGTACTCCAGAGCAAGGCCACTGAACACCCTCATTAGGGAGCGTGGAAGCCTCCCAAGGACTAGCTGGACCCTCTGTCTCTGTCTGCAGAGCCTAAAACTTGCTGACTCTGGGCTGCAGCCTGAAGAGGGTTAGCAGAGAGGTGGGAGGTACAAAGACCCACCTAGTTGTTTAGGATGAAGTAGGGAGGGAAGAGGAGAGGATGGCCAGCCCATGCACAACCTGGTCTCCTGGTCTGACTTGCCAATAACGCTCCCTCTACTGAGGCTGCAGGACGGGGGCACTAGATTCTCAGCCATCAGTTTTCCATTGGTAGTTCAAGGGGCAAGACCAAAATTTCAGTCACCATACCAGATGTCTGAGAATCTCCTTCTTCCATCTGCACATCTTCTTGGCTCTCCTTTCCCTCCTACCTCCACTGGCCTCTGCACTTTGTGTGCTTGTTCCTCTCATGATTAGCTCACAGCTGTTCACAAGTTTTCTGTAATTACAAGATTCTGAAAAAAGTGTTTTGTTTTGTTTTTTATTGTTGTTTTTGTTGTTGATTTACCATGGCAAACCGTGTGAGAGGAGGAAGTGCCTGGTTTTCCAAGCAGGAAATCTTTTCTTCAGAGAGGTACGATGTCTCCCCTGAAGTTGCACCCTCAGGCTTTGAACTAAGAGGGGTTGTCGGAAAAATAACACCAGGGTCACACAGGGTGTGTCTCTTCATCTTCCTCCAGACACAGGCACACCAAGTGTGTGCACTGATTGTGCACCACGGACCTGAAAGGGAGCTCCAACCAGTGGGAACCAAGTACCTGAAGGTCACACAGGTTGAGAGACCAAGGCAGAAGAGGCCCCCACGCATTCACCCTGATAGATTACCCATGACCACTTCCCACCACCAGTAGTCCCAGCACTAAATACAGCCACTCCCCTTCCATGCTGAGAACCCAAGGTTTTACCCTGCATGCTGCACCCCAGCGAGTGACGGCCAGTAGGTTACAGTCCACCATGTTTTCTCTGAAGAGTTCCCACTGACGGGATGGCTGGAAGAAGCTGGATTCCGTAGTGCAGTCAGTTTATGAACTCCTCTTTCTCAAAGGTACGATTTCTTCCAGCAGGGCAGATGGAGAGGATAATGCAAGCCGCACTCCTTTCACCATTTAGTTTGGGTTCATGTTTCACAACTCAGAATGCAGGAAGAGAGAGAGAGGTTCCAGCGTTAGTTGACCCAATCCTTCCTTCAATTCTCCTGCCATTTATCTCTCTTGTGTATGAAAAGCTTCTTTTGAAGTCAGAACTGCAGACATGAAGGAAAAAGAAATTCGTCAAGGGAACCAAATTCAGAAAGATTAAAATGTAGAGTTTTAATATAGCTGTAGCTGACACATGTCAAGGAGATAAAAGGAATAGTTTGGATTCTAAGAACAGTTCCAGGACCATGAAGCCGTACTTTAAAAATACATATTATTTTGATTGAAATTTTCAGAGAAAAAAAAATCAATATAGTCAACCACTCTAGTAAATGGATGCATTGAGAGCATGTTCTTGGCCCTGCCTTGCTCATTTTTAACAAGGAAAAGGAAAAAAAAAAAAAAAAAGCTTTCACTGAACACATTTTTTATATGTTTTCTAACAGGCAATTTTTCTAAGCACACTTAAACTAGAGAATTTCTCCCTTTCTGACTTTATCTGGTAATGTTCCCACACACAAAACTTTATCAACTCCAACTGAAAGTTGAAAAGTTACCCCACATCACTGACAGCTGCAATAGGATATTGGAGTCTAAAGGGGTTTGATGAATAGAAATTTGGAAATGATTCATTAATTGCTCTCCACAAAAGGGATAATTATATTAAAAATTCACTCTTATCTAAAAAAGAAAGATGAATTTTGAGAGTGATTTCAGCACTAAACCCTCCTCTTTATTATATGCTTTCACACCCAAATACTAAACTACAGTAGGCATTTGCACCAGTTTCCCTAGCAAGTAAAAATTCCTCCATGAATGTCCCTGGACATGGCTGCCAAGACAGAGGTCAGTATGTGTTTCCCAGTCCTGGATAATACCAAGGTGTTGTCAATTCAGCTTGCTCCGAATTTTCTGATTTGTGTAATTTCAAGGGACGTTTGCTTCCAAACAATCTTTTACAGTTGTAATTGATACATCATTAGAATTATTATTACATAATATAGTATTATAAAATATAACATGTCTTTAATTAGATTAATCATGCACAAATATCTTGAAGCATGAAGTTTGGGCTCAGTAGATATTTCTTTCTGTTGCTTCATGAACTCATTGCTTAATAAATTATGATTGCCAAATAAAACCTCAAGGTTGATACTTTTTTTTATTTAGTCTTAGGAAAAAAATAAAGAGCAAAGATGTGAGTTATTCTCTCCCTCACTCAGTACAGGAGTTTCTAAAGGACACCAGAGGAAACCTGATCCTAGAGAGAGGCTATGGGTTCACTTCTCTGGGCAGGGTCTGCAGAGCCCTGAGCACTCCGTAGACACAGACTCCTGGTGATCGGCAGGTGTGGTCTGAGCTGGAGGACATCTGGTCCCATACATGCACTCAGGGTCCTGGGTGTTGGGGAGGCTGGAACCAAAAGAACAGGTGGGATGTCCACAGCAGACATGAGGACCTGAGCCTGTGATGCCCTGCCTGGGAGGGAAGGAGGGAGAAGCCAGGGAAAGAGACGGAGGAGGGAGGGCTGCCCTGTGGTCAAGGAAAGGGAGCCTCGAATGGGAAGAACATCCCATTCAAGAGATTCAAATGCAATGCAAATCAAAGACTGCCTACAGAAATTAAGGAAGCATTGCAGTGGCACCAGAGTTGGTGAAAGCAAAGCCAAATTCTGGGCTAGGGCTGGAGAAAGCAGTTCACAGGTGGGCGTGGATATACACCACATATTATATATATATGTATATGTATTATATATACATATATCTGTACATATATAAATAAATATATATGTATTATTCATAATACAAATATATTTGTTATATGAAGAGTGGAGTCTCTCTCTGCTTCCTGATCATCATGTGAGCTGCTTCCCTGTGCCACACTCTTCTGCCATGATGTCCGCCTCACCTCGAGCCCTGAGGAATGGACCCTGCTGTCTATGGACTGAGACTCTGAAACCGTGATCCCGTAAGTACACTTCCCCCTCTACAGTTGTTCTGGTTGGGCCCTCCAGTCGCAGCAAGGAAAGAGCTGACTAAGACAAGTGTGAAGAGCCAAGAGCACAGTGCTGGCACACACCAGCCCTCAGGGGGTTGCCCTGGGGCCAGTGGACAGTGGGTAGGGTGTCACTGAGGCTGGGCGTGGAACAGGGCTAGAGGCACAGGCCAGCCCTCATGCCTGTCCCGAGGCCCAGAAGTGGCCGCCACGTTGTGTTAAAGACAAATTAAAACTACTGGGTTGGGGTTGTGGCTCAGTGGTAGAGCGCTGGCCGAGCACGTGGGAGGCACTGGGTTTGATCCTCAACACCACATAAAAATAAATAGAATAAAGGTGTTTAAAAATTAAAACGACATGGAGCTAAGGGAAAATTAGAATACAAAATTCATGGTACCCATCAAAAGCAGTGCCTAGAGAAACAGTAACAGCACTGAGTGCAGGGGTCACGTTAGTCAGATTTACATTGACTTAACAAAGTACCTGCTTTTGTAATAAAAGAGATCTACCCAGCTCACAGTTTCAAAGGTCCCGGATTATGACACCAACATACTCTCAGCTCTGGTGAGGATCTCTGGGTGACACCAACATGCCCTCAGCTCAGGCGAGGGCCTCTGTGTGACACCAACCTGAACCCAGCTCTGGGGAGGACCTCAGGCTGTGTCCCAGCATGACAGATGGCATCATGGTGGTGGCACATGTGAGTGAGAGATCCCATGCTGAAACAAGCCAGAGAGGCCCCGGGTTCAGGCTGACCTTTCACAGACACTTGCTCTGGTGAGTGCTGACTGGGGTCCCACACAAGCCCCTTACAACAACAGGCCCCAGCCACCTAGCCACCTTCCACCAACCCCTTCCTCCCAAGGGATCCACACTCATCCCTACCTCCTAAGCTCGAAGCCTTGGGGACACATGCACACCATATCCAAACCATAGCAATGCATATGTTATAAAGACCCATGCAGTCGGAAGCAGGCAGAGAGTAACGGAAATCAATGACCTCTGAAGCTGGTTCTTTGACAAAATCAATAATATTAATAAACCTCTAGCCAGGCTAACAAAGGGAAAAAAGAGTGAAGAAACAAATTATTAATGCTGAGAATGAAAAAGGGGCCATCTCTCCAGACCCCATGGATAGTAGAAAGATAATAAATGAAGCCAGGCACAGTGGCACTTGCCTGTAATCCCAGTGACTTGGGAGAGGCAGGAGGGTCACAAGTTCAAGGCCAGCCTCAGCAACTTAGAGAGGTACTAAACAGATTAGTAAGACCCTGTCTCAAAATTAAAAGTAAAATTGAGCTGGGAATGGAGCTCTGTGGCAAGTGTCCCTGGGTCCAACCCCCAGTAATTAATGAATTAATTAAATACTATCAAGAGCCACTGTCTACCTGTAGGTTCAGTAACTAAGAGATAGACTGCTGTCCACCTGATGCAGGGGTCGTGGCGGGGTCTTTCCCCCATGGTTATTCTCTCAGCTCTGTGCAGGTCTGAGCTCACGAATAGCAAGACACGTTTCTGTGCTTCCCTGATTTGCACCCTCAGCCCCTCACCCACCATCTCAGGCCTTATTCATCTCACTGTCAAACACTGAAATCGAAGCTGGTGCCGTGGCGCACACCTGTAATCCCACTGGCTCGGGAGGCTGAGGCAAGAGGACTGCAAATCAAAGCCAGCCTCAGCAAAAGGAGGCACTAAGCAACTCAGTGAGACCCTGCATCTAAATAAAATACAAATTAGGACTTGGGGATGCAGCTCAGTGGTCAAGTGCCCCTGAGTTCAATCCCTGGTACTGCCCCCCCCCCAAATTAAAATCGAATCTCTGTAGATAATCATTCAGTATCCAATTTCTATCCAACTTCGTAATGGAGTTTTGACAGAACCATCTGCAGGTCCCTCAGCCAGCGCACATAAACAGCCCCGGGGCTCTTCCCTCAGCTGGCTTAAGACCCATGTTCTCGTTCCCCAGCACAAAGCCCTGATGCCCAGTTCCTTTTCCTTTAGTGTTCAGATCCCCGATGATTGTTTTTTCTGACATCATGTGCTGTACCCTATTTCGTTCCCGTTGATCCTGGCTCAGGACTTCATGTCCCATGGGAACAAGTCAACAGACCCCAAAATGTCATCCTGCCTCCCGATTCCCCTTGCACAGCACCCTGTATGTAGGTGCTGGCAGGAGAGTGAACCTGTCATAAACAGGGTCAGTTGAGAACTGACGGAGCATGCCTGTCGGCCTTCTTTCTCCATCATACCCAGGTCCCAGGACCTGCCTGTTCTCATCCTCATTCTCTGAACCTGAGACTGAACTTTAAGACTGACCTGGAGTTCAGGTTCCCCACAGATCTCCTGCTTGATGGACATTGGTGCTGGGCAGCTTCTCTCACAAGAAACGCATTGGAGAGGAGGATTTCATCAAAATTCTTGCGTCATTCTCACTACTGTTAAAAGTTGCAGGTCCCAACACTTGAGTGCGATGATGCCTTTGGGTCTAGTGACCAAGTGGTCTGTTAATTTCATCTCCCCTTTATCTCCTTGTCTTTCCTTCACATATTTTTACTTAAGCTCTATCAATTTCATTGATCTTGTCTTCCTCTTTCACAATCCTGAAGAGTCAGGTAATTTTTATTTCCTTGAATGCAATAAGGAAAAGCCAAATTATTATTTTTGTAGCTACATGCCAAAAGGTAACAGAATGCTGCCCTTGTTCCACAACCCACTGTCAATTCTCACCTGACGCCTGTCTCTCTGCAGCGACGGCCACTGCCTCTGGAGGTGACAGGGCTGCTTTGCTGGCAACTTCTCTTGCTCCACCCACTCTGGGCTCTGGGAGGCAACTTGAAGCCAAACCTGAGTGGCCTCCTGCACCCTGGGCTTCCGGTGGGGGGTCAGCCTTTGGTGCTATTAGTAGAGATGTTCCTGCAGCTCCTTGCAAAGAGAAAGGGCTTCCTGTGCTCTGGCTGCACCCCTCCATCTTCTCTTTAGTGGTCCCTTTCCCCTCAGTAGTGACCGCTGTCCAGATTCCAGTAATGACACCATCCCTTTGCTCCTGCCCTGGGGGGGAGATGATCCTGCTCACCATTACGAATCCTGGGGAAGTACAGGTGGTTCCCTAGCACTGTGTCCACACCTTAAAAAACTAGTTCCCTTTTCATCAAATACCAATGCCAAGTCTGACTGTGCTCTATGCTTCCCACTGGGACCCTGATGGGCAGAAGGGGTCAGTGAGAGACCCTGTGCAATTTGGTCAACTTTTATAGCCTGCATTCCTCATTGGCAGGATAGGGATTACATTATATATATTTCAGAATTTTTGTGACAAAAGGAAGAAACAACAATGCTTTTGAAAGGCAGAAAGTTCACCCTCTGTATAATTAAAATACAATAAGTGTAATGTCATAAAAGTAAATTTCTGCATAGACAAAATAGAAAAAATAAAAGACACACAGGGAACAACTTGTATATATGCAAGGAGGACACCTTCCAAGCATGGAGTGGGTTCTCCCATCCACAGAAGAATTGGAAAGCTAATACAACAGAAAAAGAGCCGAACCCTGCAAGGAAAAATACAAATGGCTTTAAGATTTTTAAAGATGCTCAAACACATGTCTTGGGAAAAGAAATGCAAATCAAAACTGTGATTTTTGTCTTTGTTGTTGTTTTTGCCTATTGAATCCAAAAGGATCAAAAAGTAGAATAATGCATTCCGTTGATGAGTGTGTCAGGTAGTCTGAACTCTCACATCATTGACAGGAATATGAATTGGTACAAACTCTTTGGAGTGAAATTTAACAATATGTAATAAACAAAAATGCACAGATCCTCCGGCCCAGCAATTCCACTTCCAAGAATTAATTTTCCAGCTCTACCTGTACAAGTGAACAGAAATGAAGGTACAGAGCCATTCACTCCGGGGCTGTCCAGCCCAGCAGGCAGAAACCTGCACATTCCCACCACGTGGGACCAGTATGGAGGCTTTGGACTCTACGGCCCAGGGGAGCTGGAGTAGGCTTCCCTCCCTTCCAGGGAGGTTTCTGAATCTGAGCTCACCACAGAGACAAGTGCCAGCTGTGGAGGCGGAGGGATCCTTCACGGAGCCTGAGAGCTGGAGCAGCGAGGCGCGCCCCTCAGAGCTCACTCGCTGACCTAGGGGCCTGGGCAGCAGCCAGGCAGGCCATCACACCACCGCTGTCAGGGCTGAGCTGAACCCTGGCCAGGTGTGTGTTGGCTCCAAGCTAAAGGGCACCAGCTTAGCAGCCTGCAGATCCCCCAGTGGTCAAAAATAAGATGGTGAAAGAAACGTGGTCTACCCCACCCTCACGCGTCCCAGTCTGCCTGGCCCCTCACTCTGCGAACTGCGGCCTCTGCTGACAGCAGACGGAGCACCAGGCCCCAGCTGGCGGCCACGCACAGGCTGCCGGTTACCCCAGGCTCCTGGCTGCCTCAGCCATCGTGCTTCTGGGCCCCGGACCAACCCCCCACTAACACAATGGGTTAATAACCACGAGGGCTATGCGGCCATGAGAAACGGCAAAATGGTTTTATATATAACATCACACAACGTCCCAGATGACATAAAATGAAAACAAGTTCAGAAAAGTGAACATAGAGTATTACTCTTTGAGAAACAAAAAATGTGAAGGATGAACATCCATACACTTATCCATACCCAAGCCCGCTTCTCGTGATGATCACACTAAAGCTGTAAGATTTTCTCTGGGACAGAGAATCCAAGAACGGCAGGGAGGATAGTCGCTTGTGGCATATGGTTTCATACTGCTTGATTTTTCATGCATGTGTTATTTTTTTAAAAGAACAATGAATTTCATCTTCAATGAAATAACCCCTGGACCTCTCCTTGCACACACCTCCTAGGCCTGAGAGACACTCCTGAACAGGAGCACCTCTGGGTCCTCACACTGCCACCAGGGCAGGGTCCTTGTGCCATGCTGTGAGAGGGTCCAGGCCATGGTGAAGGGAGCAGGCCAGCAGGGCTCTGTGGTGGAGCCCTGGTCTGGCAAGCACAAGGCCCTGGGGTCAATCCCAGTGCAGCAAGAAAGTAAGAAGCAAAGAGAACAGGCCAGGAATGAAGTGGAACATTGTCCGAGTCCTTCAGCCCACTGAGAGTTGAGGACATCTGAAGGCAAGGGCATCGCCGCGCATGAGTGCAGTCCTTGGAATGCCAGGGCAGGTGGTCAGCAGCTGTGAGGAGGAGAGAGAAGGAGGGTCTTGGGAATGACCAGGGTCAGGATGGAGGAAGTGCCCCCGGGGCCAGTCAGCTCCTCACGTCTTCCTTTTGCTTCCCTGAACAGGGCAAGGGTGGGCTTGTGTGCATGGGAAACCGAATAGTAGAAACCCCAGAGCTGGAGTCTGCTATACTCAGACCTACAGTGTCTAGGATGCACAGGGGTGTGCATGCACTACGAGCCAGTGTGGGGCACGCCCTTCAGTCTGCAGGTGTCCCCACAGCAGCAGAGTGGAGAGGGGCCTTTAAGAGGTGCTTAGGCCACCAGAGGTCTGCCTTCCCGCAGGGACTGGTGTCACCACGGGAAGGTGGGTTTGTGACAAGAGCCAGCACAGGTCCCTCTATCTCTCACACCTGTGTCTGCCTGCTCATCATGTGATGCCGTTCACCATGAGGTGGCCCAGCAAGGACACCCTCCCCAGATGTGGCCCTCAATCTCAGATTTTCCCACCTCCCGAACTGTAAGTCAAAAGGACCTCTACTGTTTGTGTGTTCCTCAGTTGTGGTATTTTGTTGCAGTAGAACAAAACTAAGACTGTGTGTGTGTGTGCCTGTGTGTGTGGGCGTGCACAAACAGGAATACGTTTTTTAAAGTATAAGAATAAAAAGAGGTTCCCTTGAAGTCACAGAGAGGAAGCTATGCAATCTGGTTTAATGTATGCTGGCAAAAAATATTTATAGCAGATTATAAATTTTGTGAAATATTCACACACAAATATAAAATACTCTGGTACAAACATAAGTCTTTGCCTTGAACCAGGCGTATTTTTGGCTAGCTGGTTGTGGGAAAAGAAATCGCATCTCGTGGGCTGCAGGCTATGGGAACCAAACTCTCTCCTCTACCCACTGGCTGCATGGGAACCTATCCATGTTCAAGTCACCTCCTGAGTGCCTCCAGTGGGGCGTCAGCTACTGGACCTCCACACCAGCCAGTCCTCCTCACTCTCACTCTTCCACAAGTGATGTTAGATTTGAAGGGAAGTAGGGCAGATAGACTCCAAGGATTGCCCGGGAAACAGGAAGGGCAGACAGGAGAGAGGAGAAGCTGCGCCACAGACGTGAATTAACAATCAGCAAAATGATGAACGTGACTGAAGGCCAAGGTCACTGCCTGGCCTCTGCCTGCAGGGCCTCCCTTTCAGCCTGGTCTTGACCACAGCACTCAAGGAAAGCAAAGTGTTGCCTTTCAGACATTTCGAAGGCCTGCGACACCACCATAACAGTTCTTTCAAGACCAAAAGGCGTTTATTCCTGAACATCCAAACTACTGCCTGTCCCCTTGGGTGCAACGGGAGAAGACGTCAAACCCACCAACGCCCACCTGCAGGCAACTTAAAACAACTGCGGGTCTAAACAAACAGCTCGTGCACACCAGACAATCCTCAACTCCGTTTAGATGCACGTGGTTTTTCTATGCTGATTAGGACTGGCGATCAGACTTCCAGCTTCCAGAGGGCGCTTTCCTGTTTTAAATATCAATTGGGCAGAGAGCGCGTGAGAAGAGGGAAGCGGAGGCAGGCTGCTCTGCCCTGTGGGCGCCTGGTTATCTTTCATCGCTCATGAGCCACAGTCATTATCATCACCAGGCTTTTATAGACCACCTTTCCTCCCCAGTCGGCTTATAAATGGTTTTACAAATGGATTAGAAACAGCAGAGATATGGATCACTTCACACAGCGCCGAGCACAGCCACCTCAAGGGGAAATGGGGGAATTTGTGTATAAATCAGGATAACATTATGCTAAGACTGAAGACCAGCCATGAAGAATGGCTTATTTGCTTGAAGCCATGGGGAATATTAGGTAAGCAAAGGACATTTCCTTTCTCTGGTTACAAAGTCAGTGTCGCCTCGCTGGCTGAGGTCTGAGGTTAAAGCATCCTCCGGCATCAGGACGGCAGGAAGGTAGAGCTGTCGCAGGACCAATGGCCGCACTTCTGCCTTGGAAAGGGAGAGGGACCAAGATGCGGCCAGACTTCCCGTGTCTCCCAGGCCAGCTGATAGTGCAGTGCCGGCCTTAAGAAGTGACTCAGTGACCCCTCTGAGGCTCTCACATGCACCAGAGCTGAGTCTGTGACCCGGTGTCTTTCCTGCAGGGTCACTCTGGGCCTTCCTCTGCAGCACCAGCAAGGAGACCCAGTGGTTCTGTACAGAACCTGTCACGCTCACAGACCCGAGCTGCCTCCAGGGAGCTCACGAGCTGTAACTTGGAGAATCTCCACTGTTCTTCTCGAAGTTCGCATTCACAGCCATCAGGAGAGGCATGGCTATGCCTTCCTCTTCACTGCGACTCCCTCGAGGCCCCGCAGCTGTATTTGAGAGGACCCAACAATCTCCTGTCAGCTTGCTTTGTGGTGGAGACAGAGAATCAATCTCCTTTATGTAGTCTGGGCTATTAGAAGTGGGTTTCCTCAGGGCAGTTATGAGAGATGCCAATTTTTAAATGAGAATTGCACTTGATATTTGCTATATTTAGACTTACACGGGGAGAGCTTTCCTCTGCGGTGTTTGGTGAATTTGGAAGCAAGTCTCCGTTTTTTGGAAACATGACCACGGTGATAGCACTGGCTGGTTGGACACTCATACAAAGGTGGACACATGAGTCACCCTCGGCATCTGTGCGTTTTACCTCCATAACTCAACGAACTGTATATGAAAACTACTGCTTTAATTGGGTCTGTACTGAACATTTACAGACATTTTTCCTTGTCATTTTTCCCTAAACAATACAACATCATAGCTATTCACACAGCATTTGCATCGTATTAGTTATTACAAGTATCCAGAGATGATTTCAAGGGTACAAAGGATGCATGTAGGTCACATGCATACCCTGCACACAAGTGACTTGACACCTCTGGATTTTAGTATCCTGGGACTCCTGGAACTGACCAGAGGATACCTGGATGACTGTACTTCAGAAGACCTTCTGAAAACCTTAAAGGTAGCTGGCTTCTGACTAGCTTCATGACAGACAATGCAATGCTAGTCAAGTTCAACACCCAGGGACTTCTGCACCCTGTGGGTCCTGCTCTGTCTGACCAGGGAAAGGCCTGACAGTCTGGGTTTCTAATAAGCACCCAAGGTGCTGCCAGCACTCCAGGCACCTGTGCCTTTCAAATGCCACGTCTGAGAAAATTTTGAGCTAGCGTACTTGCATGCCTTGTACCCAATCCTCACAGCCCACGATCGGATGCAAAGGCAGCAGCACAGCTCCAGGCCCCTGCTGGGGGCAGGAGGAGGAGGCTCTCACTGGAGAAGGCATCCGTGAGATACAGCGGCAAGAGGCCAGCACTGTCTTCCCTCCACACCTCTGCCCTCTGCTTCAGCCATCTTGCCTCGGTACAAACCGAATGCAGAGGAAGGATTTGTTGTTAAACCCAGAGCCAGTTCTCCCGATTTTGGGACAACCCAGAAGCAGAAGCACAGGGAACGGGGACCCTGCGGGGCACTGGAGCAGCATCCTCGAGAAATCAAGAGCCTCGTGATTGAGCCAGCAAGAGGCGAACACTGAGCTGGCAGGCTCTGGGCCAGGGAGAGCACAAGCAGGTGGACGGTGCAGGTGTTCACGGCCTGCCAGGAGGAGGCCCTGCAGGGAGGCCCCAGACACTGTTCATGGAGGAAGGCCAAGCGCACAGCACAGAGTGAGAGTGTGGGCACGGCTTTCACCAGGGAAGCCTGGAAGTTCCAGGCAACCCTGTCCTGAATTGAAAGAATTGAAAAAGAAGGAATGGAGGTAACAATGAAGGGACCCCACCCAGGGCAAGAGCCATGGGCCTTGCTTCCTGGCTTGCTGATGGCTCAGCACGGCCTGGCTGACGGAGCCTATGTTGGTGGAAGAAAGGACACTGCATTGGCGTGTGGGAGAGCCAGGCAGCTATGACGAAGGTATGCAAGTGGGTGGGGCCTCTAGGGAGATGCACCAGGAATCTGCAGGCTTGGCTGGGGGCCTTGGCGAAGTGGGAATGGCAAGGATTTCCTCTCCTTACCGCATGCCCTTTCAGTGTCTCCCAGGTGGGTGACCCTGCATCAAATGCTGAGAAAGAAAGGTCTAAGCCACTACTGGGGTGCATCCACTTGACTTCTATCTGTGCTCCGACATGCAAGATAATCTGCAGAACATGATGGAATCCCAAAACACGCACCAAATGAAAAGGAAATGATTAACATTGTTGGCCACATGCCAGGTGCTGTGGTGGAGTGCTTCATGCATTATCTAAGGAGAAAAAGCGATTAATAGAGAGGGAACAGCAATCCTTCCTCTGGATTAGTCGCTGATTGGACTGAGCCCCATATGAAATCTCCTGCAGACTTTTTTTTTTTTAAGCAAGCCAAGAGCAGAGAGGATATATCGGCCGACCAGATGGGGATGACATAGACTCGCAAATGTGTCTGCTGTTTCCGGAACATCCTCCCCAAAGCCTTCACATCCGAGGCTGCTCCAGAAGGGTCCCGTGGGACGTCTGTTTTGGTCTGTGAGCCTCATGCCCCCTTAGGAGCCAAGCACATAGACAGCTGCTTGGAAGAAATCCTACTTCCTTGTTATGACTTTTCTAAGTTATTAACAATACTGAAAAAACTGTGGCTAGCTTTCATTTGTAACAGACCTGGTAACTTGAGAGACTATGACGGGCTTCCTCTGCACATAGGGTCAAGCATGTGCGTTAAAAGTCATAAGCCGATTCCTAAACAGAGGGTCCAGGAAAAATACCTAAAATCAGTTTTCCCTGTAGGAGCAGTTTCAGGTTAAGCCTGTTGCAATTTTCCTACTTGGCTCTGCTGCCCCTTTTCTAGAGGTTTCTATTGACTCACACCCCCAGGATGTTAGAGAAAGACTCGTTCACTGCCTCGCATGCTCCTAGTGCTACCTGCATCCAAGAACTCAAGGAGAGAACTAAACAGCTATGCGTAAGAATGAAAATTAGCTTCAATTATTTTCTTAATAGGGAGGAAGTGGAGAAGCTTAAGCTTTCCTGCTGCAGCAAGCCAAAGTGTGGGCTGGTGAACAGCTTCTTCTACAATTTACTTCGCTGAAGTTCAGAGTTGTTTTGTGATAGCCCCAGATTCCTCCAGAGGGATTTTGCAGCAAATACCATTTGCCTTTGCTCACTGAGTCACCATCCAGCTTCCTGCGGGCACTCTGAAAGATCCTCGCATGGGGCAGGAGCTGATGACTGCACTCCCCAGGAGTCTGCTCACAAATGCCTTCCCTGTGATGACTTGCAAAAGCTCCAAGCCTCGCTCTTGGAAAAGTCTCCAATGTGATCATTAGAGCAATAGG
The DNA here is from genome assembly GCA_020662805.1 of Glaucomys volans. Classification (NCBI taxonomy): domain Eukaryota; kingdom Metazoa; phylum Chordata; class Mammalia; order Rodentia; family Sciuridae; genus Glaucomys; species Glaucomys volans. Next base: position 320,926 of record JAJEJO010001842.1, on the reverse strand, counting down.
CATTTTCCTACCATAAGGAGGCACACACAGTTCAGTGGCAGGCCTTCCCAATCCTGTCATTTCAGAATGCAAACTACAGTGCACTCATGGGAAAACAGCTTCCTAGCACAAGGCCAAGCTGAATTTTAAGGGGTAAATAAAAGAGCTTTCTAGTTTAACCACGCCAAGTCTGGAACTCAGGCCTTTCATGTTGGGAGCTGTTTGCTATAAGACTATTCTATGGGTGCAGCTAAGATGGCGCCTGGTGTTTTGCACCGTCACTGTTCTTGCTGGGTAAACATATGATGTTGTTTTCAGGAAGTATTTTTGGGCAGCTTGCGCGTGCTTAATGTTATACGGTTAGCACGCATTGTACATGTGTACTAGGTTGTGATTGGTTGCTTGTTCATGTGTACTAGGTTGTGATTGGTTGCTGTATGCTTATATGCTGGTCATTTCCGGTTAACGAGAGTTGTAACGAGATTGTTGGAAGAAGAAGTAAACCACGCTTACTACCCTTTACCTCTCCGAGTCGTTCTTGCCGGTCGAGAGCGACACTTTCAGGAGAACAGCTCCTCAGGCTTGGGTGGAAGGAGCAGCATAGGGAACAAAAAGCGGATTTTGCAACTGAGATCAGAGTTTAAATTCACTCCGTGCTGACATTTTCCAGCATTGTGTCCTTACAGAGGTCTCAGCACGTCTGAGCCTCTGAAACTTCATTTGGATAATGGAAATAATAATATCTAGCACATCTATTTTGCTCATATGATGAAGTGGGAGGTAAAATGGAAGTTTCTTAAGCAGGGTGGTTCTAGGGGAAGAGCTCTTCACAGGAGGACCTCTCCACAATTCTCCCTTCTATAAAACAGGAAGGTGAAGCACAGTAATGAAGGCACATGATCATATTCATCTAGAGGCATGGAAACTTGACAGAGCAAACATCTGCCTTTGCTTTATGGCGGAAGTGGTAAGGGATTGGAAAGACCCGAGGGGACTGGCCTGGGCCTCTGACGGTAGACCTCGGCCGGCTTGCTTGTTTGGTTGTTGTATTGTTGCTGTTGTTGTTTTGCCTTGACTTTTCAGAGCTGGAAATTTTCATAGAAGTAACTGGGCACAGATGTCTCATCTGCCATCTGAAAACAACTCCCTGGGCATCATCTCGCTTGGTCATGCGTGGCAGAAGGTGGCAGCAGTGTCCAGCTGCTTCTGATTCCCACGAAGTGTCATTCTGTCGCAGCTCTCCTTCTCACTGACTCACCTGGAAGGCAGCTTTGGGAACGAATGGTGCTGGGATGCCCATGAAGGTCTGGACAGATCTGAGTTCTTGTCCTCACTCCAGCGCTAAGGGGTATTGTGACGTTGGCAATCTTCTTAATGTCTCTGGATCAGCTATCTCATCAACTTCCTATTTAGATCACCCAAGTACTTAAATTAACAGGAAAGAGAAAGAAGTGGGTGCGGGGGGAGGAAGGTCGGCAGGCCAGATGTGGTGCACTCTATCCATGATTTGACCTTAACAGACATTACTAATGCATCACAGCACTATCCTCAGAATTCTTTTCAACACTGAGGTTGAAAGATACAATCCATAAGGTATGACAGTGAAACCTGTTTGACTTCTCTAGATCAAACGAGCTCCCATTCTCAACTATTTTGATTTATTCCTATGACTGATGCTGGAGGATTAGCTACTGCTGATTTCCAGGACTTGCTGTCTATCTGTATTCATGGTTTACTTCAAGGGCCACCACTGCACCTGTGGCCAGTGACCAGATTAGGAGGTACTGAAGCATGGCCCCAGTTCTTCACATCGTTGCCTTTCATCTCTGATTCATTAGTTTTCATATGTGTCAACCCCTCTGAATCGGTATGATCCCCAGACTTGGAACAAAACAAAACAAAACAAAAATCTCATTTTCTTATGCAATGCTCTTTGGGGTAAATGCATGATTTCCATCAGGATCTTTGAACATCAATGGGGACTTGAAGTTCTTCCAGGATGTGGTCCATAATCCCTCCAGGGTCTGACAACCCAACTTGGAATCTGCTTTCTCAGACGGCATCCTAGAAGGCTGCCATGAAAAAATTGTGAAATGAAGAACCTGATCTGAAACTGACAACAGACTTGGTGGTAGAATTAGGAGGAATCAGTAAGGCCACGCGTCTGACCAACACTGAAGCCAAGTCCTGTAGAACTGGCACGGCCCAAGAGATCCGCATGCCAAGTGAGCAGCTTTTCCTCTCCTAGCCAAGTGTGCCCACCCAGGTAAGTGCCACAGGGGAGTTGCACCAGAAAGAAAAGCTGTGTTTGGGTCTCATGCCATTGGACACGTGGTTTCTCCTTGGGGCCACCACCGATCACCAGCCAGAGTCGCCACCTCCTCCTTCAAGAGTTGGCTCCTGGTCCCTTCATTCCCCCAGCACTGTCTCGCTCCTGCTTGGTGGCTTGGACATGCAGCTGGATGACCTTGGCTCGGCCCAGCCCCTTCGTCACTTGACGGTGTCCCAGCACCTTCTCCACCACACTGCTGTTGACTCACGCCCTCGCCAAGCCCCAGGAGTTTGCAGAGCAGGGACAGCGGCCCTTTTGCAACCTAAGTTCCAGACATCCTACTGCCTGCCCCCTCTAGTTGTTCAGCTCAGTCTCAGCACTAGAGGGAGCATTAGCTGGTGCGTTAGCTTTTATTAGCCAGAACTTACAAGTCTGTTTTTTAAGTGTCTTTTGCTCCCCTGAAATCCTTAATTTTTTTACACAGCTTTACTTTATAGGTTGCTGTTGCACTCACTTCCCAGATTTCACCCACGGCTTCCTTTCTCTCTATCAGCTAAACCAAAGCCACGGCTAAACCCAGCGGTGCCTGCACTTCACCTGCACTTCACCTGCACATCTGCGGCTGGACACGATGGAGAAGCACCTCCGCACGTGGCCTGGTGTCTGACGTCCACCACCACAGTCCTACTCAGGAGCCCGTGATCGCAGTTGGCTGTGATTTGCGTTCTCTTATCCAGGCCACTCTTATTCTCTTATCCATTAATCCACTCTTCAAGATCAATCATTGCAGTTTGGCTCTGGACTGTCCCCCAGAGGCCCAGTGTTAAAGGCCTGTTTCTGCCCTGCTGTCCTTGGACACTTGAGGCACACTTCTGGCTTCTGCCTCGGGTCCTTGACACTTGCTGTCCTCTCTCCTGGAATGTCCTCCTCCCCAGGCCTGGAGTCTGCCTGCCCCTCTCCCTCGCTTCCTTCCCATTTGGTTGAGATGGCTTCTTCTCACTGAGGCCTGTTTGCTTACTGGGTCTAAACTGTCACCATGTACAACTTCCATCCTCTCTGTTGCCCCTCCCTACACTGATTTTCCCTTATCCCCTGATATATTCAGATTGATAATGTACCTTTTACCTGTTTGATTTAGTTTGGGTGTTTCCTGCCTTGAGTATCAAGGACATGTGAGATGAAACTTGGATGTGTTTCCCCATCTGTCTAAGAAGGAATTTAGCCCACAGAGAGGTCTGGCCTTAAACCTCAGCCTTTGGGATCAACCTCCACACCTGTCTGATTTCTGGAGTGAGGGCTGTGCTTTGCTATGCATGGTGTCCTCTGATCAGGACTGTGGTCCAGGCTCACCAGGTGACTCACAGCGGACCTCTCAGATGCATGCTATCAGCCCAACCTCCAAGGTTCATTACTCAATAAACCATGTCTATGTAAGGAAGTCCCATGAGACACTCTGGACACCAAGCCTGAGTGATCTGTCAGAAGGCAACACTCCATGCATACTGTCACCCATTCACCTGGGACAGTCACACATTGACATAGAGAACCTTCTAGGCTTTGCCCTTGGTATCTCTTCTCTTGCTGGTTTTTTGTATCCATCACCTGTGATTAACATAACAGTGGGTACAATAGGTTTCAGTTAATTTTGTCAGTCCTTTAGTGTGTTAGTGTTTTGTTGCTGTGAACAAAATATCTGACAAGAACAACTCAGAGAAGGAAAAGTTTGTTTTGGCTCATGGTTCCAGTAGTTCAGGCCATGATCTGCTGACTCCATTGCCTTTGACCCAAGGAGAGCCAGAATATCATTGTGGAAGATCATGGCAGAGGAAAGCTGCTCAACTCATGGCAGTCCAGAAACAGAGAGAGAGAGAGAGAGAGAGAGAGAGAGAGAGAGAGCGAGCTAGAGAAAAGGGGCCAGAGACAGATATGGCCCCCAAGGTCATACCCCCAGTGATCTACTTCCTCCAGCCAAGTCCTACCTGCCCACAGTGATCACACAGCAGCCCATTCAGCTATAAATGGATTAATCCAGCAAATCCTTTTTAGAGAAATTGTCATGTTGTATGACTTGCTTTTGGAGTGAGTAGTTTCAGGTAAAAAATTAACATGTGCAGGATGCACTAGAAATAAGGAATTTAATTATCTTATTCCAGAAGGGACACATGTATGAAACAAAGGTGCTGGCACCCAAGTTATAATTTTTTCACTTCCTTTTTAAATGGAAATCATTTTACTCCATTCCCATTAAGATTAAAAATTCTATTTCTCGTTTTAAGAAATACTGCCTTTCAGTTTTATCTGCTGGTACACCATAATCCTAGAAACTTGTAGACCCTAATATCAAGGGAGAGGGCATGGGACCACAATTAAGAAGCCACTAATGAAGCCCTCTTCCCCTGTGTGAAAGCCCTCAAGAACTTCACAGGACCTCATGCTGAGAAGATTCCCTTTGCACTTTTAAAAATGCAGCAAATACTGATCTGCAGATGAAAGGAAGAAAATGGAGTAACATCATTGCCATTAGAATTAATGGCAAATAAAGGCATTTTGCTTCTACACATTTGACTTCTGCTTGAAAATCCATGGCCAAAGAGCAAGGGGGGAGAGGGTGGGGAGCCACAACCAACCCAGCTGGAGATCCAGTGCCACAGGGGTCTGCCAACGCTCCTGGCAGAGCTAGAAACCCCTTCATACCCTGGGTAACACAGCACAGGTTCCCCTGAAAACGTAACGTCAGTAATCAATGGTGAAGTACTCAATTATGGCTGGGGGCAGAGCAGGGACACTTCATCAATTTTATTACTTGGGGAAATGTACACACCCACACACACACATTAATATTTTTCAGGCCCTTTTCCAAAAAATGTCCATCAATGAGAAATAGATAAAATCAAAACACAACTTTAGCACAAAAAAATATTTTGGGGCAACCAAACAACCTCATCTTTTGAAACCTGCTGTTACAGTCTGGGTCATTCATCTACATTAGAAATCTGAGCTTGGATAATGAGATATTCCCACAATGAGATCTGAACTGAGTAAATCTCATTCAAGTTGTAATTTGAATTTAATGCCTTGTCCGTAAAATAAACAAAGCATCATAAAATGTTTAATGGTACACGATGAATCAAGAAAAAATGCAGAAAGCAAGCGCGGAAGCTGGTTTAATCCCCACAGGAGCCTCCCCTGTCTGCCACCATGTGGACTTGGAGGAGCTGACTTGTGGTGGTATTTGTGCATCTCACAACATGGGCTTCCTAGGAATCTGCTGAGCCAGTTCAGGGTACTTTTTCTCATCAGTTTTTAACACATTTTACTGAGTATCTGTGCTTGAAAGTGTAAGAGGGATCTGTGCACCCTTGGCACAAAGCCTTGGATTTCACGAGAAGCAACTTTATTATCCAAGACAGATTTCTGAAGAACATGCCTAGCACCTCCACTTCTGATGGATAAATCCTCACTCTTCCATGGGTTAGGTGCCTCTCATGGCTCATCATCTCCTATAATCACTACAGGAATTGCACTTGGGTGGCAAGCTGCAGGCGCACCTTGTTTTTTGTTGCAATAGCATAGGGAAAAAAGCATGTGGACCTTTAAGATTATGCCCGCCCACATGGGCCTCTGTCCACCCCTTATAGAGGCAGACCTTCTGTTGTGGTTTGGATGTGCAGTGTCCCCAAAAGCTCACCCATGAGACAATGCAAGAAGATTTAGAGGAGAAATTATAAGGTTATAAGAGCTTAACCCAATGAGTGAATTAATCCCCTGATGGAATAACTGAGTGGTAACTGAGATGGGTAGGGTGTGGCTGGAGGAGGTGGGTCATTGAGGGCCTGGATTTGGGGTATGTATTTTGTAACTGGTGAGTGGAGTCTCTCTCTCTCTCTCTGCTTCTAATCATCATGTGAGCTGCTTGCCTCCACCACACTTTTCCGCCATGATGTTCTGCCTCACCTTGAGCCCGGAGGAATGGGGCAGGTCTTCTGTGGACTGAAACCTCTGAAACCAAGAGCCCCTAAACAAACTTTTCCTCTTCTACAGTTCTTCTGGTTAGGTCTTTAAGTCACAGCAGCTAAAAAAGCTGACTAAAACACCTGACAAACCCTGGACACCAGTGAGGCATGGGCATTTTTCACCCCATAAAGTGAGCAAGCTATGGAATCCTAGGATTCAAAAATCAAGACCACCATTCACTGCACAGACCTGCCTAAGGCACGTGGAAGAGTGGGGGTTTCAGTTTTCTTACCTATGAAGTTAGGGTTACAATACTGCCCTCACAAGAATGCTATGGACATGAAAGGAGATGATGAATTTAAATCAGCTAGTACTGTCCCTAATCTATAATTCCCAATAGGTGGTCAATAATTATTTTTGCTAAAATACACATGAGAAAAATGTACCTATCTTCCATCACTACTTAGAAGCCAGGGGTGTGTGTGTGTGAATTTTTTACAACTCAAAGATCATAAGAAATTTCTGTACATATTGATCATACAGTAAGAAGTCCATTTCCTCCAAAGGATCTGCCTCCTCTTTGGACAGCAGAGCTTCTGACCTGCAGAGACTCGGAGCCCGTCGAGGATGACCCCTTCCTAAGAGAAAGCTGCTGTGTTTGGTGCCAGGCTGCGAAGACAGCAGAGAAAATCACCTTTAGCCAGCCTAGCAGTCCGGATGGCGTTGGACGTGCACAGCGCACCAACTGTCAGTGGAGAAGATGGAGCTTCTCTCACCCATGAATTAACGTAGCTGCTGAAGCACAGCCCCTTTCCCTATAAACACAAGTGTAAAGAATGTCTTCAGTGTTTGCAGAGACGACTTCTGTGCCTTGGTGTTCTTTCTCATGCACTTCCTTGGTGGCAAGGTGCCCTGGGACAGTGGAGGGGGCATCCTGGTAGCTTCCAACTTCTCCTCCCCCCAGATCTTCAACGGTTCTGCTGAAATCCCTCTATTTAAAGGTGAGATAATCCACTTTTGTTCCCTTGGCTTGGATCAAAGACAATCTCTGAGCTGAACACAAAGGCAGCCCTAGGCTGGGGCCCTCAGTTTCTGTATTGCCAGCAAAGAAAAGGACTGTTTTTGTGGGGTGTTTTTTTTTTTTTTTAATTCTTTTTCCAGGACTGGAAATTCTCATGCCCTGGAAACCCTAGCAGCAGAACTTAAAGTGTTACCCAAAGACAAACATCCCTATTATGCAGGGGACAGGACTTTGGCAGCATCTGCGCGCCTTGGTGGGCAATTTGGCAGCAGCAGCCAGATCCCCATGATCCCTTTGTGCACCAGAGGGCTCGGTCAGGAAGCGCTCCCGCCCCCGCCTCTGCATCAGGCCCTCTTCCTCCCTGTGCCTCTCTGCCTCCTGGCTGCCTGAGAAGTGGCTTCCCAGGTGTCCACCGTCCTGCACGGGGAAGGAGAGGATGCTGGAATGCGAACAGGCATGACCACTGTGTGCAGGGAAGGTGACCTTGGGAGGACACAGCCAACGCTGAGCCCAATACCTAGTACCCGATCGCCAGCTGTCCACAAAACCACCGCAAGTGTCATGCTCAGGAAATCTCTGGTGTTTCCACACTCCCTCAAACCAGGAGACGAGTGACGACTGGCTTGGAACGCCTCCGCGGCTCCTCCGTCCTCTCTGGTGTGTTACTGTCTTTACAAGGCACTTGCATTAAATTCCTTCCCTGTGACTTAAAAAAGCCTGGAAACCCTTCGGGCCTGGTGGGCAGCGTGCCTGGGAGGCCCCATGGGCCAGCACTGCCCTGGTGGGCAGCTGAGGAAGCACAGTTTGGCCCTGGATTCCCACGGGAGTCCTGAGGAAGGCCAGGAGTCCTTCAATGCCTCAGAGAAGCCGCAGGAGGCACACTTGCATCCGGTGAGCTGAGTTCGCAGATGCGCCTG
>JAJEJO010001842.1:136293-307783 GCA_020662805.1 Glaucomys volans | reverse complement strand
GTCCTTCCCCAGGTCACCAAGTTGGGATAAGCATTTTGGAGAAATTTTTTAGCAGTCAGTAGGAAACTTTAGGAACTTTCTAAATGCCTCCACAGGATACGAGATGAGCAAAGCAGCCCAGATCCTTTGATTTTACGGCCTTCTCTTCCTGTTCCAAACACAGGGCCTGGCTGCTCACTAGTCACCAAATCTCACCTTTGCTGAAATCTACCTAGATTTCAAAGCAAGTCCTACTGCTCATTGCTGCCCCTCTGTCAGATGATCAGTGCAGCGTGGAAGGCCTGAGACTGCAGCATGAAGCCCCTGCAACTGAAGACTGGGCTTACGCCCCTCCTGGCAGGGCAGTTATCTTCCCAGAACAGATGTGGGCGCATGTGTGCCTGCTGAAGGTGGATCCACGGATCCACCTTCTGCCTCTGCTCCATGGATTCTGATGTATTGCCACCAGGTTCTTAGGAGTTAAAATGAACAGTCTTCCACAAACCTAAAATGTCTTCATTTTCTTAGAATATACAAAGTACAGCCACAAAGCTCAAACTCAAAACCATGCCTTCTCAGTTCCAGAAAATTCCTCTCTCTTCATAATCTAGTGCAGGGTGCAATAAATGGAGGCACACCGAAGGAAATTCATTGTCAGTGAAGAACGGTTGGGACAAAGCGATGAGTGGAAGGGAACAGATCAGAGAGGGCCCTACATGAGGTGCCTGACTCAGAGCATGGTACCTGGGGGCACAGGAGGGAGGAGGTCCCTTCCACAGAGCCCTGGTCCATGCACCCTCCTCCAGAACTACGCGTCTGGACACCGCACAAAAGATCCATTTCTGATAGATTTCAGATCAAATTGGGAAAGGGAAACAATGAAGCTTTCAAGAGGAAAATATAGGGGAAGGTTTTTGTGACCTTGGAGTAGGAAAGATTTCTTAAGAGGTACACAAGTAGGTACTGACTGGAGAGGAAAAATTGGTGAAATGTTAAAGTAAAGTACCTATTGGTCCAAAGAGTGGGAGAAGAGGATCAGAACACAAACGTAGAACCAAAGGTTCATCTCCACAATATGGAAAGTGCTCTCAAAAATCCAAAGGGGGAGATGTATGGACAGCTTAGTCAAATAAACGAGTGGGAAAGTGCTACTGAGCAGAGAATATCCAGACAACCAGGGAGCTAATGAACACTGCTCCGCCTCATCCACCAGCACAGAAATGCCAATTAAAGCCACAAGGCGATGCCACTGCACACCCAGCTGGACAGCTAAGGTGAAACGATGAGACTGCAGTGTTGGAGAAGAAGCCCTCGCATGCTGCTCAGGAGAAAACGGACGCTCCTACACTTCAGAGCACCATCTAGCAGTTCCATATAAACTAAGCACACCCGCACCCTCGCCCAGCAGTTCCTCTCATTCTCTAACCCAACAAGAATATGTCCGTCCATTCACCAAAAGTTGCCAAGTAGAGTATTCATGGCAACTCATAAGGACCCCAAGGGTGACTCTCCACGTGGTGGTTGGCCACAGAATACATGAATGAGTTGTGGCATAAACACGTTGAAGCATTGCTCAGGGTTGAAAATAAATACTGCACTGAGGAAATAAGACAGACGCAGAAGAGCACATGTGAGAGCTCTCTAAGGTGATGATCAAGACAATGAGTCAAGGCTGATAGAGGCGAGGAAAGGGGTTTGTGTCCTCGGTGTGGGGCCGGAAGAGCTTGGGCTGGAGGCCTGGAGTGCCGGATTGCAGGCGGCGGCATCTCCTGCTCCCTGCGCTCCCTGCACGGTGCTTCATCTGCCCAGACCCTCACCTACGTACTCTGTGCATAAGAGGCTTCCTCAAAATTATGAACCACAGTAAAGCCAAAAGCAAAGTGCAGCTGAGTCACCTACAGACCCTGAGACTGCAAAAGGACAGCAGCCTCTCCCTTCATCCAGTGAAGGCTCAGGCTTTTGTTTGTTTGATTTTCGTTTGTGTTTTTCTTGGGAGGCAGATACTAGGGATTGAACCCAGAGGCGCTTATCCACTGAGCCACATTCCCAGCCCTTTTGGGTTTCTATTTTCAGACAGGGTCTTGCTAAGTTACCTAGGGCCTCCCTAAGTTGCTGAGGCTAACTTTGAACTTGGGATCCTCCTGCCTCAGCCTCCCAAGCCACTGGGATTATAGGTGTGCGCCTTGGCACCCAGCACAGCCCTGGTTTGTGCATTCAATTTTTATACCATTCAGTTGGTCACCTGGAGCTTCAGTTCTGCACAGTGTTGGGAGTGGAATACTTACTGAATGTTTCTGGTGCATAGGTATCTGGGGGGAGTTTCGTCACCTTCTCCTGAGGGTGTGAAAGCACACTTGCCCTGCCCTTGCGTCCAGAGGTCTGTGGGGCGCCTTAAACTTCTTCCAGGGCTGCACAGGGTGATGCTGGGCAATGCTTTTTCTCTTCCATGCAGGGAGAACCTTACTTTCTCCTTAAGCATCCAGCACTTTGTCTTCACCACTGTGAATCGTGAATCGTGACATGCTGGGAGAAGAGGAAACACAGCTTTATGCTCAGTTCTGATTAAGGTGGAACCGTCTCCATCCCTCGCATGAGCTTTTCATCTCTGAAGCATTTTCCTCAGTCAGTCATGTGATCATTGGCTTGCTGAAGTTGCTCTGAATCCTGGGAAATACCCCTAAATCTCCCCTGTCTTTTTTGTGACCTGTGATAGAGCTTTAAATCCTCCCTTGAAATCAACTAGGTTTTCCAAAGCCTGCTTTGCTCATACCTGCCTTTTGTCTAAATTGTGATCCACACATTTGTCTCCTAATTTCATCTGTTTCCCCTTCACCTTGTAGCATCCTCTGCACATGCAGCTGCTGCAAACTTCATTGGCCCCTCTCTACCTGCTGACTTAATTGGCGGGGTCCCACTCCAAGGGCAGAGCCATCCTTAGGCATCCATTCCTACTGTCTATCCTGCTATTTCTTGGAGGTACAGTTCCCAAGCTGTTATGGTTTAGATATGAGGTGTCCCCTAAAAGCTTGTGTATGGGACAATGCAAGAATGTTCACAGGTGAAAACTTAGATAATGAGAGGTGTGATGTAATCCATGGTGTCATCCACTCATATGGATTAACCATAGGCAGGTAGGGTGTGGTTGGAGTAAGGAGGTCACTGGGGGTGTCTCTGGGGTTTACGTTTTGTCTCTGGTAAGCATAGCACTCTCTCTGCTTCCTGACCACCATGTTCTCCTGAGCACTATCCTCCACCATGCCTTTCCACCATGATGTCCTCCTCACCTTGGGCTCAGAGAGATGGAGTCCGCTGACCAAGGACTGAGCCTCAGAAACCGTGAGCCAAATGAAGTTTTCCTCCTTTAAGTTGTTCTTGTCAGATCTTTTAATCCCAGCTGTGAAAGCTGACTGAAACATCAGCATAAATAGGAGGACAGAGGAATGTACAATCAGAAGAGGGCTCTGGCTGCCCCAGCAGCTGCTGCCTCCTAAGTGCTATGAGATTAGAGAGAAACATTGGAATATTATGTGAACTTGTTATGAACAGTTTGAGGCCAGCTCCCCCCACCTTCTGGGACCTTGGAAAAAAATCACTTAACCTTTCTAAGTCACAGTTGTACCCACAAAACAGGAGTAACATTTGTATCCACAATGTAGTATTATTACAGGCATCACCTGCGATAGCTCATTCACAACACCCGCCTGACTACATTTAGAGCCCCGTCATTTAGTTTTCTTGAGGGTGCTATTTCAACTTTTTTGCTGGACACGTGGGTGAAGGAAAGAGGAAGGTCTCCAAACCTCCAAACAAGATGTGACACGTTGGCTGGGGCTGGCAGACTCCAGGAGAGGGTCACCAGCCTTGTGGGTCAGGGAGACCCTCCTTCATTCTGGCAGGAGGCTGCCTGTGCCTCCTCCGTTTCAGTACCACTGTGGAACTTTGCAGTTTTCATGGATATTTTTGCAGATACGGCAAGGGGTGCATAAGTGGCTATTCAGCAGACGCCAATTCAGACCATCAAAGCAGAAATCTCAACCAGAAATACAAAAACAGAAACAAAGTAGAAGCCGGAGAAAAAAAGAAATATATGGAAATGCAGATTACCCAGCAAATGTGGAAATGTCTTTTCAGTCATCATCCAGGGAAAAATAAAAACATTACCATTCAACATGGAATTGATGAGGATGTTGTCTTGATGTTATTTTGTAAAACTTCAGCAGAACAGGGATGGAAGCTCATTCTTCATAAGCAAATGCCAAGCAGCAAACCATTTCAGGTTCATATACAAGAAAAAAATCTAAGGAAAGTAAAGCTTTCCTTTTCAGAAGGGGAAGTGCCAATTTAAATGGAATCCTGTAGATTAATTTTAAATAAGCAAATGTTAAATATTTTAAAACTTTTCATAAATTTATTATCTACACTAGAATTCTGATCAAGTAAGTATATTATAAATTCAGACAAATTTGGTTTTGAAACGAATAATACATCATTCCAAATATGCATGAAATATTTTTCGATATTATGACATTAATGACCTTTATTAAATGTACTATTTTTAACATCAAATTTTTATATGATGTAACTTAATTTTCCCTTAATACATTAATCTCATAATAATATCATATGCCCTTGGAATGAGTTATTTTAGTGTGTTCTTTTTAATGATTTGTGAGCCCTTAGAAGTATTACTCAACTTACAATGGAAATTATTAATTCATAATTTGTAAGAATGGTTATGCTAAAAAATGTGATTTGATTTGAGTGTATAAATACATTGTTTAACAATTTTTCTTAAAATGCAGATGTAGAATATAAATGTTTCATTGTCATTTCCTAAGTGCACTTTACAGGACTTACTGATTAAGAATGACCCAGGCGAGGCTGCTGGTTCAGGGCAGTGTGGAGAACTGCACTCTTCAAGGCCACAGAGTTAAGTTTCCCAGTGAAATGCCGTTTGTGGAATCCTTCCCAATTAGGGCCGTCAGAGTATGGATAAACAGCTTGCCAAGCATCTATATTGACAGTTCGCACATAGAAATGAGAAATTTCCATTCATCTTGTCTTATTTTTCAGTTTTACTCAATTCCATGTTACCATATCTTAATACATCTTTATAAAATATTGTATTAGAACGAGCTGGGAAATAGAGATAAATTCGGGCAGGCTGAGAGAGAGAAATGGTAGAAATTTGGGGACCACTGAGACAGAGTCTAATGTTATTCTGGAAATGTTTCCAAACAAAAGCAAATTCTTGGATTTAAAAATAGGACTTTATTCTTGCAAAAGGAAAGAGGCAAGACTCTGCTGTTTCTTTCCCTGGAATGAAAAGCTAAGCAAGAGAAGGGTGCTTCATCCCTCCAGACCTGCAGCCCGCTGTTCTCAGGGTCCGCTCCTGGCCTCTGACCGTCCTCCGCTTCCTGGAAAGAACCAGAGAAGTTGCTTAGTCTGCAGGGGACTGGTGCCTTCCCTCCACACTGTTTTCCTTTAGGGCAGAGGAGGCCGGCACAAACACCCTCTTAGAGCCAGTGATTGTGTAAAACACTTATGAAGTTACTTCATTTACTTTTACAAATAAATCATTGTCATTAAAGCACGATCATTGTCAGTTGCTATTATTACTAATGGCAATAATATCCCCAACTTTCTCCCATGAAAGTAAGTTTTGCTCACTCCGATTCTACCTGCAGGTTTACACAGGGAATGATTCTGTCTCCGGAAGTGACGTGCCTACCCTTCCTCTCGGTCTCCACCAGATGACAACTTTCCCCCTTGCTAGTACCAGTCTTTCCAATTAGGTCTGTATATCCAAAGAAAATCAATTCTTTGTTGTTTAAGTTTGATTCTTATGGCTAATTTCCCATCATTAAAATGACTTAAAATATAATTCAGAGATTTTTTTTCCTAAATATTCTTAAATATCAATCTCAATAAGAGCAGCTGATTTTATAACACTTTAATACACTTTCTGAGCATCTGTCAGAAAACAGTTTTGACTTAAATAAAATTGTGTTACTTATCTGGTAGTGTCTGGACCAGTCATGGAGACTCAGGTTTGCCTGCAAATCACCCACATACAAAAATCACAGCCTTTCTTGTCACCAATTCTTCAGATCCACAAGGTATCCAAATGAAGCTACTGTCTGCTGCAGTTATTGATCCAAGCTAGACTCCAGGCTTCTGGTCTTTAAACAATTTACTAGCCACAATGCTTATATCTCAGCATCTCTGCACATCGGGGTTCTTATGTGTGAAATGAGCAGCATAATGTTATTTATGCTTTCAAGTTTCGGAAGAATCATATAAATAAAGCTCTCGCCCTGTATACAGAAAACCCTCACAAACCACCTGTTATTGCTCCATTAATGCTGGCACATGTGTGATTTCATGCCAAGAGATACAAGGCTTCTCTGTTTATTAATCTTATAATGGTGTGTAATAGAATGGAATTCAGGCAAAGATAAGATTTATAGATCGACTCTAATATTACAATCATAATGACAATTTTCATGTTGCCTCTAAATTGCTAACTACCTTTCCTTTCCTTTGGGAAGGTGGGCAAGGAACTGAAGCTGCCAAGCTGCAATTGACTAAGGAACCCTCATGTTAATGCCTGAAGACCCTCAATGGTCCCCAAATAATTGTTTCCATTTTAAGAATCTGGAAACTTCCTTTGGCCTTCCAGGCTTGCGGTGTCCTCCCACCCTGTCTTCCTCCCCTTCTAACCTATCTTTCCTTCTCTCTCAGACCCAGGGCTGCCATCTGGTCCCTCACTCCAGCCACAGCAGCAACAATGACACAACAGTGGAAATTCAAATTTCACCTAGAAGCTGTTGGAAATTCCCCATTTTTTTTTATTCTCTTTAAATAATAGCCAGAATATTTTGTAGCAGTCATGAGTCTTCCAAGATAAAGAGACAGTCTGCAGACCAAGCCTTAAGGCTGCAAGGTCCATCAGGGTTTGGGGCTAACTCAAAACTGTCTTTGGGCAGAACCTGGAGGAAGGTGCTTGGCATCAAGTCCAGCTTCAAATGTCCGAGTGAGACTGCACCTCCTCTCTCCTGCTTTTCACTTAGGTTTGAATAGTTTCATTTGGGTTGATTTGATCCGACATTTCCATCCTCCTGAACAAGGGAAAGTGAACCTCTGTTTTAGTTAATCCCATCAGTTGCGGTAACAAAACGCAGGACTTTCTGAGCCACCCGGCTAGGAAACACTAGGAGGCAGACTCCATAAGCCACCATTCCAGGACAGAAATCCTTCAATAGAAGGTTTTGGTTGAAGGTAAATGGTATTAAAAACTCCAACTGAGAAGAAGCATGAGGCACAGCAGTTAAGAACGGAGAATGGAGAGCCAGTCTGCTCAGAATCCTAAGAGTGGTGCACCTGTGCGAGTGAGGACCTGTCACTGCCTCCATTTCCTCTCTAACAAATGGCAGTCGGATGGCCACCAACCTCCAGGCTTGGGGGAGGACCAGGTGAGTTGATGTACTGTGGCACATATTCTGTGCCTGGCGCCTGGCGATCACTCCATCCAGGGTTAGCCGTTACTATCACTTAGAGCTGCGGACTGCGCAGGAAGGAGCTTTCCTTCAATTGACCGAGGTGAGTAGGCAGCAGAAGGCACTCAGGCAGGAAGCCCTGTCGCTCACGTGCACACGTTGGTCACCAGTGCTTGGAGTCTCCCATCCTGCCTACTGGCAGCATGGTGGCCCAGCGGTGAGTGAAGGTGGGTACATTTCCATCTGAGCTCTGTGCTTTTTATTAGAGGAAACCCATTTCTGCAAGCGCCTGCAGAATCGACAACTTGATCATATTGGATTTTAAAACACATGATGTGACTTATTCCCTCATTTATTTATGTTCTCTAGCATTTATTTACTTTCTCTAGCATTTTGTAATTTTCAAAGTAGAGCTCTTACATACCTTTCATCAGATTTAAATCTAGTCATTTCATTTTGTTGGATACCATTTCAGATAGTATCATTTAAAATATTTCAATGCTACACACATGTACATTTGACCAATTCTTGCATATTGATATCATATCTGAGAAAATTTAGTATACTTATTAATGCTAATAATTTAGCTTTCCCATTTTTATGACTACATTTTGTTTTCTGGTCTTATTTCTCTGTTTAGAACCTATGGTGCAATTTTGAATACAAATGAGCCTGGAGATTATTTTATAGGAGATTTTAAATTGTGTGTACAAATTAATTTTACTCTACAGAATTATTTTTAAAAATTATTTCTGTTTCAGCTGTCATAAGTTATTATCCTAGAAATTTGTTCATTTTGCTAAATTTTCAGGTTTATTTCCATAAACTTGTTTATTATATCCTCTTAGCATCTTTTAAAACCTGAAGGATCTTCAAGGTTATATCATTTTTTATTCCTAACAGTGGTCATTTTTATATATACTTTGATTATTATATTTTTTATGAGTGGCCTGCTGATTATTTTGGTCTTTTTAAAGAACAGACTTTCAGCTTATTGATTTTTCCTTATTTTATTCATGTTATTCATTAAATCTTGCTCTTAATTTATATATAATTTTGTTGGTGTAATTTGTTGCCCTTTTCTTATTCATAGTATAAGTATTCAGATTTTTTTAAAAAACTATGTGGTTTTAAGAACACAAATATCCTTCAATGTATCATTTTTCAGCATCTCCTGTGTTTTATATGTAGTATGCTTTTTGCCATTCCTTTCTAAATACTTACATGATTTCCACTGTACATGTATTTTGCTCATCAATTGTTTGGAAAATTATTGTTTTAGTTAGTGACTTTTTTATTTCTATACTACTTATCTCTAGCTTAATTTACACTGTGGTCAGAAAACATATTCAGAATAAATTCCATAATTTAGAGTATATTTTATGACCCATGGATCAATTTTGAAAAATACCCCTTCTGGAAAAGTCTGAGTGCCTTTTCTTTGAGGTCTCACTGTGACTGACATGGTGACTTGCAGTCCATTACTTGTGCCGAGCAGTTCTGCCACAGCCTCACCTGACTTTTGTCAGTTTATATTATCAGGCATGAGTGGTGGCAACATTGCCTCCCTCTTATCTTGGTTCTTCATTGTTTGCTCTATGTATTTGGAGATGATACCTTTGAAAGAACAGATTCCTTTTCTGTTCATTTCTTTCTTTGTTTTTGGCAGTGCTGGGGATGGACCCCAAGGCCTTACACATGCTAGGTCAGCACTCTACCTCCCCAGCTCTGAGGATATTTAAAATTATTAATTCTATCAGCTTCTTTTTTTATGAGATATTTAACTTTGATTTTGATGGATACAGAATTTTAGGTTGGTGGTTATTGCCTTTCAACATTTTAGCACCTTTCAATTTTCTTAAGATTTTCATCATCTTTATCAAAAAATCAGCTGTTCACCTTCACTTCTTTGAAGGTAACATTTTTTTCTTCCCCTGTGACTGCATTTTTAAAATCCGCACCCTCCCAGCACATAGTAAGCACTACATTAAGTGTAAACCACAGTTATTACTTAAAAGGGACAGATGGTATAGGAAGGATCTTTCTTTCAATTTATCAAGGTGAGCAGTCGAGCATAAGAGCACCTCAATGAGAAAGCACTATCATTCAATCTCAGGAAGTTTGTCACACTGTACTTTCTCTCTCAACTCTCCCCTTTCTCCTTTTCTCTACCTATATCTTTCTCCTTTCTATTAGTCTTCATAAATATCCAGCCAACAGTACACAGAACTTGAATCTAGAATTCCAATAGTTTTAGAAAATCCTCAAACTTTCTCATTTTCAATATTGCCTCTGCCGTTCTCTTCTCCATTCTGATTCTCTAATCATATGTATATTGAACTATTCCCACTATGTCTTACATATTTCCTACATTGTCAATCTTTGTAAAATTTATTCCCTAAGTTAATGTGTGTATTTTCTATGGATCTATCTTTAAATTTACTGATCTTACCTTCTTCTGACATACAACTTAATTTCAAAACTATGTTTTGAATATAGAAATTCCATATTTTTGTTGTTGGTAGTAGGTTGAAATTTTCTAGTAAAAACATGTGTGTATATTTTCTTCATTTTCCCTCTAGTTTATTAACTACATTAAGCATAGTCTTTCCAAGATTCGTATCTGTCAGTTCTAAAATCTGTGATTATATTGCCTTTATTTTCTCTGTTTTTAATCATTTGCTCCTGTCTCTTCATGTGACTTGTGTTCAAGTCACATTTTTCATCTCTGTGACAAAAAGACCTGACAAGAACAGTGTAGAGAAGGAAAAGCTTATTTGGGACTTACAGTTTCAGAGGTCTCAATCCTTAGATAGTCAATGTCATTGCTATATGCCCAAGATGAGGCTGGCCATCAAAGCAGAAGAACAAAGTGGAGAAAAGCAGCTCAGGCCATGGCAACAAGGAAGCAGAAATTGCACCCCACTCCTCAGGGACAAAATATGTACTCCAAATGCCTGCTCCCAGTGAGCCACCTTCTCTAGCCACACCCCATCTGCCTACAGTTATCATACAGTTAATCCATTCAAGTGGATTCATGTACTGATTAGGTTAAGGCTCTCATAGCCAAAATCATTTTACTCCTAAATGTTCTTGCACTATCTCATGCACGAGCTTTTGGAGGACACCATGTTCACAAACCATAATAACTAACAATATTTGATTCCAGGTGTAATGTTGTACCCCAAAATCACAGTGGCTCATAGTCACATTTTCCTTCACACAGTTCCTGCCCTTCCCTCCAGGCAAATAAAGTAAGAGCTAGCAACTTTAATTCATTCAGGAGCTGAGTTGATGGAAGACATCATTGCTTTTGCATGATCACTCCTCTCTGGTTTATCCCTCAGTTCTAGGGTACAGTGCATCAGGATTTCCAGCAAGATTAGGACCATGGCCCCTCTCTGCTTCTGGTTCCTTGTTACTACTCTTTATCTTCTGGGAACTTCAAGTGCATGGAAAGCTCTGCTCATGGTTCAGAGATGTTCTAGTATTCTTAGTCCCTGTTACAGCTGACCTTGTTGAAGGGAAAATAGGTCAGGTGTCAGCTCAATCATGGATTCTGTTCTCCTCTTAGGACTTTGGTCCCTTGTGTCTCTATTATTCTGGCAATCTCTAATTTTTTTTCTCTCTCAAGCACGGAAGTGGTCAAAAGCTCTGCTAGTTGCTTTGTCTCTCTTTTGTTACTGATCGCCAAAGAAGCCTAGATTCCTGCACCCACAACTGGTGAGTGCCAAGGGGGGAACCTGGCTGTGCCACATCAGCTTGCCTCTGGGAGGTACCCACACAAGCCCTGGCTGACTCTGAAACACTCTGGTGTCTTCAGACAGGTGATTTGGAATGTTCTGTATTTTTCCCACTTCTCTGTGGAAATTGTGGTCTATAATAAGTCACTTGGAGAGTCAGAAGTGGAAGTCCCCTAACCCAATTTATTATTTTCTGAAATGTCATACTCATCATAAAGAGAAAATGTCATATCATTTGTACTTGAGAATATCAGCTATTGCAAATCCATTTTAGTAAAAAGATGCCCTTTTGTATTTAGTCACTTTTATCTTTTTCAAAGTTTCTTACAATGTCAGAATAAAAAAGACATATAAAGTATGAGTGGTATCATAATGCTTGTCTCTTATAGTTAATTTTCTACACATAAATATATATAGTTTTGCATTTATTTTGTATTTTACAATTCATTTTACAAAATGCATTGCTTTCAGGAAATAAACATACATAATACTGAACAAAATTCTCAAACGATAGTTAAATGAGCAAAAAATCTCAAAGAGAAAGTCCCAAGAATCAATGAATGTTAAATAAATTGAGAGATTTGGACTTAAAATATGCATTAGCTATAATGTAGCTAATTTGAAAAAAATGTGTGACTTAAGCAGCGTATCACTTAGTTAAAACTGAACACTTTTTAGAATAAAGACTGAATGAGTTTGGTATTGAAGAATATTGCTACCCATAAAATTCAGTTGTGTCTCTTAAGATGCTACCCAGACTCTGAAAAATTAGATGCAAGGGACTGTCTCTTTATGAGAGCACCCATAAAAATCATAATTAATAAACATAATATGCAGCAATATGTGGCTAATTCTCAACATGCTGTAGTTAGACATTGCAGCAACGCCAGGCGCCTTGCACTAGTAAACAAAGGCGGAATGTTCTCCTGTCCCTCCTCAGGCAATCTCTGATGACGGGTGGCTATACACAAGTGCAGGAGACTTAATTAAAACTACAGATTGCAATAATTGTGAGTTGAAATATTATTGGAATTAAACCCCATGAATTCCCTGAGCATGCCCACTTTTAATAAATGTAAACAATTACTAATCACAAGCCCAATATAAGCATGCACAGGACAACTCCTGCATTAAGATGATTGGCCCGGCCTGTGGCTGCCAATCATATTTGGTCCATTTTCTGAAAGAATGGATGGCAGGAGACCCTCCAGCTGCTGGAACACCACAGCATCATGGAGTATCCTACATACAACCCAGTAGCCATGCAGGCGGACGCTCAAGTACAAGGGGGGACCTCCCCACAGTTCATCCATCCGCAGGCCTGCAGAGGAGATGAAGCCAAGGATCCGGCAGAATCTCAAGTGTGGTTCAAGAGAAATGCAATGCAAAACACAGATGCAAAGAAGCTTTATAAAACAAAATTAATTGAAATGACTTATTGCATTTAACCCAACATTTCAAAAAGTTTATCATTTCAACCTGAATCAATATAAAGATTATTGACATTTTTGCATAGTTTCTTTATGTTCAGTTTCTCGAATTGATTGATGTGCATTTCACACTTACAGAACAGTTCGATTTGGACTAGCCACATTTCAAGTACACAGAAACCACATGTGGTTAATATCTACAGTATTTGGTCAGCACATATCTAAAGCTACAGGAAGTTTCTCTTCAGAATGGTTGTTTTCTATCAGTTGCA
Source organism: Glaucomys volans (assembly GCA_020662805.1). Lineage (NCBI taxonomy): Eukaryota > Metazoa > Chordata > Mammalia > Rodentia > Sciuridae > Glaucomys > Glaucomys volans. Next base: position 294,860 of record JAJEJO010001842.1, on the reverse strand, counting down.
GCCTTAGGAAAAATAACTAATGTCTGTTGCCAGGAAACACAACTAATGAATAAATAAATCATCCAATTTTGTATAAGTTGCAATGAGCATGTTCATTTATGGAGTTTTGAAACTTTTACTATATGAAGTTACATATAAAAGTAGACTATAATGCTATATGTTGTTGATTAAAAACAAAGTATCTTTGTAATTATAAAATTTTTGAAAGATCTTTTTGCAAAAGTAAATATGCTATATTTCAGATTTTTTAATGATACAAGTCTTTAATCATATTCCAAATAACCAAGTTAGCATGTATATTTTCCATCTTGAAAAATACCTCTAGTAGATCATAGAAAAAGAGATTTAAAAATTTACATTTAGTTTAATGCCTTAAAATATGAAAATCAGAAAGAGTTCAAAAGAAAGAACCCATACATTCAATCCGTGCCGTTAACCACACATGTGAACGTTCTCAGCAGGGACTAGGGAGCACTCACACATTTCGGGTGAAGGAGAGATGCAGGTTGGCCCAGCAACGCTGGTCTGTCACAGCTGAGCAACACAGCTTCATGCAGACGGCAGCAGCCTGGTGGCCGGGGCTCGCCTGTCACACACCGACGCAGTTCTGCATCATGTCTTCACCAGGGCCCACACACCAGCTGCGGGGCCCCACAAGCTCTTGTGGTCTCCACTCATTTCACTTAGTCTTCCTTTCTAAACTTGCTGGTGTTCCCTCTTACTCGAGGTTCATTCTTTGGTCAAAATGCATTACAAGAAGAAAGAGGTTCTCCTCAGTGGGAGCCCCTGTTATCAGTTTGTTATTGGGTGGCTAAAATGTAATGAGAATGAGAGAAAAGACAGAAGATTGTAGTGTCCCCAGAAGTGTGAAAAATAGCTTGAACATCTATTGCCTTCACCCTTATCCACAAAAAGTGTTTTGTGTATGTGAATTGCCTTTGCACGTATCTGCACAGGCCAGCATCCTTTCAAGTTGCCAAGGAGACCTGAGTGCAAGTCAGTCACGCTCCCTTCCTAGGGGTGAGAGGTCCAGGTGCTCATGTTCTGTCCCTCCTAGACACACGGCGTCTTCTGGATATTCAATACTGATAAACTTCATTCAATTTTTTTGAAAATCAAAGAGGAGATGGGAAGAGGATATTGGATTTAGCTTTGTTTTGTATTAAGGACTAAATAAACCCTGAGTAATTTAGGCATTTATTTATCCATATTAAAATACAAGGGATAGGTATTCTGCCAACATGATTAAATCACAGTAATCATAGTTTTCATAAATCAAGTTGATAATTTCCTGCATTTTAGAACTTTCGGCATCCTAGACCATCTTTCCCAGTAACAATTCATTAAATAAATTATCCCTGTGTTAACTCTGCTCATTATGACCATTCATCAGAGGGAGATAGGCGAGTACCTAAGAGAAAAAGTGATGGCACACCAAGGCACCCTTGCTGAACAGAGGGTGCGAAGTCACATGCAGTGAGCTGGGGACGTTGGTGTCAGCCTTCTCTCCTTCCCACTTGGGGAGATTATAATTTGCTCCAGGACACAAGGTCGATGACCATGCTACTTCCTCTGAAAAACAAAAGGACACTCGGCGTGTCCTTGACTCAGTCCCTGAGCTGCCCTCCCTGGGGAGTGATCCTGTCCACAGATGCCACACTAGGCAAGAAAATGTCTCTGCCATCAGAAGCCCTGGCTGCTCTAAGAAAACTAGTAGTACTGATTCTGAACTCATTGCAAAGAAGAAAGAGAAAAAGCAGTGAGACTTTTCACATGGGCTGGTGGGCTTAGGAGCGACCTCGCCTTTGAGTGAGGCCCGTCCATCCAGTTGATGTCCTAAATAGACCGAGAGCAACGTTTCTCCCATGTCTTTTATTGAATTCAAAGGTGTCTCTCAATTAAGATGATGGCGTGGTGGAGGAGGGTTGCTTTTCAACTCAAGGTCAGCTAATATTCCAATTCCAAAGATTGGACAATATTAGAAAAGGAAGCAAACCCACTGTCATTAATAATAAGATGGAAAACAAGCAACTGGTGCTCCAACGACCAATAGTCACAGGAACTGCTTCTGTAGAAAGTCCTGAGAATAATTGATTTAAGGAAATGCAACTGTCAACAAGTAAAACCGTGTGATTATTTCGTCTGGACTTCCAGCTGGGAACAATTCACATCAACAACCTAATTATTTTTTTCTTCAGTCTTTAACAAGTGTATTATTCACGGGCAGGCTCAAACCTGCGAAATGGAAACTTGTGCGAAGCGTAGATATTGATCTCTGTTTCAAAGGCAGCGATTACACTCTGGGGATTTGGGATGGAAACGTCTGTGCACGATCCCTGAGGGTCGGGATTACCACGGTGGCAGCTGAGGGCACCCCGACTGGGAGGGCTCTGCTTGGGGCTGTTAGGGGAGCCATGGGTTCTCAAAGGGGAGGCTTGGCAAGAAGTGGTCTCCCGCCCCCACCTCCCCCAGATCTCTTGAAAGACAAAAGAGAAAGGATGGAGGAGATGTGATTGGGACGAGTCTTTCATAAGATGAAAAACTGCAAAGTGTTGCTGGCATCCTGGGTGTGTGTGTGTGTGTGTGTGTGTGTGTGTGTGTGTGTCTGGATGCAATAGTTAAATAATCGATGAGTGAAATAAAATAATTGGGTGTAACTGCCCCCCCCCCCACACACACACATCTTCGAAGTAGGAAGCAGAGGCGGGCAAGAGAAATTTGGGACGATCTGCTGGCTGGGCATGGGTGGCTCTCTGATCTTCAGGATGCAAAGGAAACCTGCCTTACAGCACATTGGCATGAGTAGGAGCCTGTGCCTATCAAATCCTCTGTCCTCAGGGTGGCTTGGGTGTGGCTGTGCTTTCCAGCATTCCGTATTTCAGCCACCCACCCATATTCTAAAACTGGCTATCTTGAAACTGACAGGGGCTATCAATTTACAGATGGGAAAATTCCCCAAAGGGAAGGCTAAGATCCAAGGATTAAACCAACTAGGAGCCACCGTGAGTCTTATCTCCAAGGTCCTGCTTGCTCCCAGGCCCCTGCCCACGGCACTGCTGGTTTGAAGGCAGCTCATCTGACGGCCATCTGTTCTGTCCCCTGGTGTTTAGAGCAGGTAAAAGACTTCAACATGGCTGACACTGGGCAGGTCATAATCTGGCTTCCCAGGGGGCAGCCAATACTCCCCAAGGACTGGGGACACAATCCCTGAGCCCAAGAGCAAAGTGAAATGAGAAACCTCTTGTTCAAAAGAACGGGAGTTGGGCCACCCTCAGGCCTTCCTCCAGTCTGCCCCCATTCATCAGCAAGCCGAAGGCAGGTGTCGGCGGGGCTCCTTTGTCGGCAGATGAAGTGAAGGTGCCCATCAGCTTCCCACAGGGTTTCTTGCTCTGAAACAAAATGCGCCTGGCCGTGGGAGCCAGGAGACCCAGCTGCAGGCTGCAGGGTGCTGTCACCCAGACTCCTCGGGGAGTTTCCCAGGCGAACCCTCAGGACTGAGGCGATGGTGTTGGAAGACGGGCCTGTAGGAGGCGACCAGGTGGTAGGAACAGACTCACAGAGCTCTTACTAAGGAGGCCAGGAGAAGGCGCCATCCTTCATAGCCACCCAGGTTCTGGGACTTCCTTACAGACAGGCAACTTATTTCTCCTGAATTTAACACTGTGCAACATAAAGATGAACAGTAAAATTGATGTTAAGAATTTAAAAAAATTTTTTTTTTTACTTCAAATTAAGGTACACTTATCCAAACTAGGTTTTGGATAAGTGTCCACAAAAGTACATATGATAAAGATTTGGTCCCAGCTCAGTGCATTGGGAGGTGGTGGCACTTTTAAGAAGTGGGGCCTAGTGGAAGGAAATCAGGGCCCTGGGGACATGTCCTTGAGGTGACAGTGGGGACCAGCACCCCTCTTCCCCTCCCTCTGCTTCCCAGATGACCCATGGACTATGGGCCCCAAAGCACAGGGCCAACCAACCACCCATTGGAACTTCCCCAATGGAACCAAAGTAAGCCCTTCCTCTTTTTAAGTTGATTGATCTCAAGTGTTCATTACAGCAACGGAAATTGACGTGCTGTTAAGACATTAAATACATATCGAGAAATGTGTTCTAACAAGTTGAGTGACCGTGGAAAAGGAAAAACAGCTCTATATTTTTGCACATTTCCAGAGACACCTTCTAGATTTCTGAACCAGAGCTTCTGAGTTTTCATTTGCTCTGGACAAATGATCAGAATAGCCCCCGAGGGAGGCCGGGCCAACTACTGAGAGCTGAGTGGGTGTCAGTGTGTGATCGGAAGTTTAAAGAGGGAACTGTAGATTTAAAATAGTTGCTGGGAGTAAGAAAATAGTACAAAATAAAGTAGTCGCTCTGGGAAACTGAACACAAAGTGACCTGGTCGGATCTCTGGAGCCCGTGTGCTCAGGGAGACCCCCCAGCTGTGTTCAGCACCATATCGGGTAGGACCCAGCGCACCTCTGCACCTGGGTCCCTGTGCCTTGCTAGGCAAGTGTAAGCACAATGGTGGGGGGTCACAGAGGCCCACAGTTGAATGCTGCCACCTCCGTGTGGACACAGGGACGGTGTGAACGGGCCAGAGTGGGGGGAGGAGTTCTCTTGAGACTGGAAATCAAGATGTCGAAGCGAGATTTTCCTGGTCTCACTCTCCACTAAGGCTCCAGGGCCCCGATCAAGAGTCGTAAGTGGGGGCACATTCCATGAAGGACTGTCTGGGCAGTGGTCCTCTCCCCAGAAACCCACCGTCACGTCCCAGGGCTCCAAGTCCACAGGGACTGGGGAACGGGAAGCAGAGGGAACTGTGCTGCCACCCCTCCCGCTGCCACAGCCCCAGGGGAGCCCCACACCTGCACACCAGGGAGCCCCTTCCCCACAGCACCCCATTCTGTGAGAGCCGGGCTGCCACCAGGTTGGAGTAATCTGGAACCACGGACACTCAGAGATATCTGGAATGCCATTTCCTGTGAGCCTAAACTTCAGCCCAGGGCATAAGACAATTTGAGCCCCCCCAGAAATTTACTTACTATTTTATTTATTTATTTCCTGCTTGAGCATCTCCAATAAATTGCTTGTTCATTCAATTTTTTTTAAATGCTACTATGCTCCAACATGTGACAATACAAAGGATATAAGGACAAAAGCACTGTCCTAAGAAACTTGCAGCCTAGTGATGAGATGCACAAGCCCTCAGCCAGCCGCTCTGAGGATGCTGTCAGCAGACTGCATGGTCCCCAGTCTTGTCGTCAGCTCTTCCCAAAAGAAAGAGGCCCAGGGGCGACTCCAGCCTCCTTCTGCACCTAACTTTGGTCTTCCTGGGCAAACACCTAACCACTATGTCTAAATCAACAGAAAGAACTTTGTTTCTGCCTGTCTGAAAACCAGTCACATAACGTAAGAAACACACAATCCCACGATGACAAGGTGGGCCACCAAGTGCAAGACTACATCTAATTTCTTAAAAGGGAAATAGAAATAGGGCCCAGCTTGGGCACTGCCTGGGAGTCATGTTCTCCCGCAGGCCGTGGCTCTGGTCCACCTGTGGGAGGCAGGCCACTCCGTCGCGGGCAGCTTTAATTGTCAGGAGGTCCTTCTTCCTGCAGGGAACTGGAAGTCATTCTCTGAAATTTTCCTCACTGAAACCAGTCCTGCCTCCTGGAGCTCGCAGAATGCCTCCAACCCGTCTTCCCCTGGTGGCCTGTAGGATCCGGGCAGGCGCTGCTCCCTGCTGGGCCCCTCTCTTGCCCAGATGCAAAGTCCCAGTCATCAGGGCTGCTCCTGTGCCTGGTGACCCTGGTGCCCCAAGTCCGGAGCTGCCTCGGAGCCTCCAGGTCTTCAGGCGCAGGCGCCTCCCATCGTCCGACGACTCTTTCACACTCTGGCTATTGGGCTGTCGCTTCCCCTCTGTATTTGCAGCAGGATTTCTTTTTTCTTTTTTAACATTTACTCTATTGAATTCCTTGCTTAGATTTGGCACATTTTCTGCCTCTTGGGAAACCCTGACCCTGACGTCGTTGTGTTCATGCTGGCCCACACTGTCTAGGCTTTTGATAAGCACATTGTCTTCATCCAAGCAACTGGACGTGTTAAATCAGATCGGGGAGGCTATCTCATAAAGCCCACGGTGTCCCTGAGGCCCGCTGTAGTGTCCTTGGATCCATCACCATGTCTCATTTCTGAGCTTATGCACATTTGTGAGCTTGCCCATCTGCCGTTGCCCCTTCCCTCTGCAGTTCCCCAGGCCCGACTCCCACCTGAGACCACCCCTTTCTCCACTAGACTGAGGTTGCCTCGGGGTGCACTGGCGTGGAGGGTGCTGGGCTGAGAAATAGATAGTTTGAGTTCCAGCCCTGCTGCTGGCTAGCTGAGTGAGCCCCTACTTCTGAGTCCGTGTCCCCACCTGTAAAATGTGGCAGTACCATCCTGGAGGGTCATGGTGAGGGTTAGAGAAAATGTGCATGATGGGCACAAAGCAGGGGCAGTCCCTGAATTTAAGTGGCAATGGTGGAGGTGGCTGTCATACAGCAGTTATTTTATTAAATAGTCACATTTTGAAGGATCAGCTCATTTGGCTTCTTTTTTTCTGCTCTAGTGCAGGGAATCAAACCCAGGGCTCATGTTTGCAAGTGCTCTGCTGCATCCCAGCCCATTTTCTAAGCTGTCTACAATCTCTCCACACTCACGGCCTGTATGGCCTTTCCTCCTGTCCACCACCAGGTCTGGATCAAGGGACAGAACCACTGTCTAACCTACATCATCCCGAATGTGTCAGCCATTTCATGAACTCACCCTCTCTCCAGGGAGGGAATTGAAGGGAGAAAGGTCCCCACTTGCTTTCTAAGCAGACACTCCAGTGCTGGGCACCTCTAGAGCAGTCGACAAATGTTCCTTGAATTAAAAATGAGAAATCCAAGTTGAAGTAAAAGAATTTTAGAACTCAGAGGCATGCAAATACTAGAGAGTGTCACAGGTGTGACACAGGACAATTATGCACCACAGAAGTCCGTGCCTGCCAGGCGATGATAAGACATGGGAGAAAGTACAGGGCTTTCCCCCTTTTGCTCTAATGCTATCTTATTTTATAATAACCATCTGTTTATACATCTGTCTCCTACACAAGGTCATCATGTTCTCCCTGGCAGCTCAAGTGTTTTTCAGATTTTTAAATTTTTTTTGTCCCTAGAACCTATCACGATGGCTGGCATGTATTAGGCTCACACACATGCAAATAGAATTCATTTTAAAATAATGAAATAAAGATGACCCTGAGGGGAAAATAACTTTTAACAAATAAATTCGTATTTGTAGCTTGTTGGGAGAATACATTTTGTCCGCAAGTGGACCAAGAAGGCAACACAGATGATAATATTAGCACACAGAATGTCTATGGCACTTCACAGTTTGGATTTGTCCACTCCAGATCCTTTTACATCCCACACTGTCCAGGAGAGTGGCAGCCACACCCCGGTACACAGCCGAGCAGGAGAGGTGACGCAGGAATAGGTGGCTCCTGGTAGCTGAGCGCCTATTGAGTGGCAGAGCCTGGACGTAAATCAGCATCTTCTGGGGTTTCAGATAGTCCTCCAGGGTCCCGGTGTTGGACTTAGTGCTCAATGCGACAGCTGGCAGGTGGGACCTGTAGGGGGATCAAGTCGGCGAGGGCTCTGCCCTAAAGTCCTTATCAGGGTCCTGGTGCACTGTCACAGGGAAGGTGTGTCATGAGTGAGTCTGGCCCTCTCTTGCTCTTTCTCATGAGTGCTCCTTCTCTTTGTCATGGAATGACACACCACCGAGACCCTCGTCACAGGACAGGAACTGGTTACTGGACTTCCTGCCCCCAGAACCATGAGAAGCACCTCTCCTCCCTTGGTAAATGGCCCAGGCTGTGCCATTCCGAGGTGGCAACACCGAGCAGACGGCAGCAGCCTCTTCCATGCCAAAACATACACAAAACAGGACAGCCCAGGCCAAAGCCTTCCCACTTCTGATCGGGATTTCTGTGAAGGTGTATCCCTCCACTGTGCCGGCGGGCTCTTCAGCCTCTGTTATCTTTGCTCTTTTCAATTCTGCACATTTGGAATTATGCACAGAAAGAAGGAAGTTCTGAACAGAACAGTGGAATATGGCCAAGCATAAGGAATTAATAAAAAATTCATTATCTAACTCAACTTAGATAAGGGTCTGGGAAATCACTGTTCTGAACCCCCAGGTAAGGTGGACATATACATGATCAATGACGGACAGGCGGTTTCCAGGAGGGAAAACGTGACATTTCTGAGAAAAGCTGGTCTATGGAGGCTCACGACAGTGATCCAGCGAATGCTCGGGCTTCCGCTAGCGAGGGGTTCCCATGAGAGGAGAAGCAGAAGAGCTGCCGGGGTGAGGAAGAACCGGAGCAGAGGGCTGACCCTCCAAGGAGAAATGGAAAACAAGAAAAAAAGGCAAACCTGGAGGAGAGGAGGCAGAGGAGAGGGCCACCCAGCCTCCATGAGGGGCCTTCGGGGTCCCGAGTTCACACTGTTCATGCAGAGGTGACGCAGTGACCTGGAAACATTTGGCCCACATTTATTTGCCTGTGAGGTAATAAATTGTGAATGCAGAGAGAGAATTTCTAGAGGTAGGAAAACAAGAACATCCGACCATTTGGTTTGTTTTCTGGCCTAGGGAAAAAATAATGTTCTCACAAGTTAAAATGTAGGCAAATCTCTCTCTGGACACCAATACAAGCAAGAAAATAACAGAAAAGCTTCAAGGCTTAAAAACCAGGCTTCCTGGAAAAACTAAAGGATGTGTAAATCACATGTGATATTTTTTATCCACATCTCCTTAATTTTAGGGGACTCTATAGCATAATATCTTCACTTTCCAAGACTCAAACACATGAAATAGGCTATTAATGGGCGCCTTGGGGACTCCATACAATTTTAAATTCTCCCTTCAACTTCCAGGCAAATATAAAATAACTTTCCACTGACTCTTCCCTTTCTAAATTGCATCCATTCCTACAATATGATGTTTTTTATTCAACAAATTCTGCTCAGAAATTCATCTTCCACTGTCACACGCATGCCATTGGAACTTGAGATTCACAGGCAATCAGAGATTTTCATCAGTGGTCAGGGAAACACTGCACACAGATCATGTTATCTGGACAAGCCCCTGAGTGATTCCCCACCCATAAGAGGCCAGGATTCCACAGGGTCTCAACCTTGGAAAATGAAGACCATGGGGAGCTGTCTCTGAAGTTGCCAAGAAACTTCCAGACAGGTTGGGAACTTTGCATATGAAGAGGAGGACCCTGAGGCTGAGAGAAGTGGCCTGAGTAGCCAGGGCATCATGATCTGCAGAGGGGACAGCTGGCTCTCCGGTCCACACCCCAGTCTGCAGATTCTCCCCCTTCCCTGCGCACCCCTCCGCACACCCCTACCCAGGGAAACAAGGAGCACTCCTGGTTTCATTCCAAACCTTCAACCCAATGCGTCCTTGGTAAGGGTCTGCTCCACTGAGCTCCTGCTTGGAGAATCAGCACAGGAAGGACAGGGGCTGTCGCAGGACGCAAAGATCACACCATTGGAGGTGGCAAGACAGCATGAAGTCACAGGCGCTGCACACGCAGAGTAGGCCACGGCCCACTGACCCGGGGCCAAGTCAATGTCCAGGTCCAGGCTCCAACCTGGCTCAGCTTAAACTGAGCGAGTATCCGAGGGACACCGCTCCCCAGCTGCTCGACGTCCTTGCAGTTCACCACCCAGAGGCACGTAGGGCTACTGAGAGCCTGTAGTGAGCTTATGAGGTGTCCCGGGGTGTCCCACTGTGACGCAGTGTTGGGGTGAAGTGTGCCGCAGGTCATCTGCAGCTACCATACTTGAGACAGGGCTTTAAAGAAGTAATTAGGGTTGAGTGAGGTCACTGGGGAGGCCTTGTGTGATCCCACTGGTGCCATGTAAGCAGGGACTTGGACCCCACGCACAGAGGGAAGACCTCAGGAGAGCGGGGACTTGGACCCCACGCACAGAGGGAAGACCTCAGGAGAGTGGGGACTTGGACCCCACGCACAGGATGCGCACCTGACCTGGGACTGCAGCTCCCAGGGCCCTGGGCAATGGAGCCTGTCACAAAAGGCCCACCCTCGACATTTGTCGCTGCTGACACTTGTCGCCGTGGGTAGGAAGGCTGCTGGCTCCCACGAACACACAGTGACCTGAGAGAGACTGGAGTCACACAACCAGAGCTGCAGTGCCCTGGGAACCTGATCGAGGAGGGAGACCACGCTCCCCTGGCCAGGCTGTTCTGCTCCCTTGCTGGGAAGCGCAGGCGCCCACACACAGGGTCAGGGCCCAGGAGTGAACACCCATCACTCCATGAGGGAGGCGCAGAAAAGTAGGTGCTCTTGTGGCCAGGGGTCATCCAGGTCGAAGGACCTGCCAGGCAGGTACACTGAGTGACCAGTCCTGAAGCACCAGGGGAGGCCGAGCCTCATCACAGCCCTGGAGGACGGAGGCGGAGGATGGCCAGGAAGCAGAATCTACCCCTGGGAGGAGGCGGGAGACACCGCGAGTGGGCTCTCCTGAGAGAACGCTTTGGGCGAGTTCCGATGTTAAGAAGCAGGAGTTCTCTGATCTCCCAGGTCATGTACGTGTCGCTTAGAACAGTGTAACCATCTGGCGGTGTGCAAAGGTAATGAACGACCCACGACTAACCCGTAGCTCAATTAACAGAACCAATGGGAGCCAAGGACATAGACGTCTACTTATATTAAAGCTCCGGGTTAAGTTTGTTTTCACCTACGAATCTCCCTCTTCCCTACCCGGAAACCAACATGAAGTTCCCAGAGCACAAGTCTGATGCAGACATGCCCCTTCCTAAAACCTCCACCCGCGATGAGTCAAATTCCGTGTGCCGCGGGCATTCATCTTGGAGGGCTGTCAGTGGAGAAGTGGCCCCAACCGCCCGCCTCCCTGTGCACCTCCATTATTATCCTGCTCGCACTCTGCGCCACTTCCCTCCCTGCTGGACCTTCTTGCTATGACTTCCACAAGCCAGGCTTCTTACCCATTGGCACCGTTGCCAGAATGTTCTATCGCAGCTCGGATAGGATCCCATCCAAATGTCACCCACTCCCTGCTCAGAGCTGGTGTCAGGAGCCTGTGACCAGCACAGTTGCACAGTTTGGCTTGTGGCCAAAGGACTCAGCACCTGGTTTCACTCTCAGCTGTGCCATTTGATGTGATTAGCAGTGTTTTCACTGGACTCCCAAATGACAGAGCCAGCCCTTCCCTTGGCCCTGAGCGGTTCCGTTTCATAGAACCCATTTGGTTCTGGTCATGGCACTTACCATCGTGCAAAGTGACCTCTGGTTCATTCACCCACTTTCCGAGCTGTGAGCCAGGCTCAGCCTGCACGCTGCGTATATGCTATTGAATCTTCACTAATATGTAATATTTAAAGGTAAACGTTATCTCCTTATTTCACTTATTATGTCTGTTATCCCAGGGTCATTTTCAGACAGGGGACCACAGTGAGGCAGCATGGAAGGCCATCAGGAGTACACCTTGCACACCTGCCCTGGCCTCATCTCCTCTCACTGGAGCCCGGGAAGCCTGCGCTCTCGCTCTCAGCCTCTGTGACGCCACGAGAGGACAGGAATATTAGTGATACACGTGTCATCAAAGTTCTTGGGAGAATTGGGTCAACTGAGCCACATGGGGAGTTGGGCCAGTGCCCGGTGAGCAGTGGAAGGTCCACACATATCCCCCATCACTGTGGTGGCCGTGTTGCTGTAAACCAGAGGAGCCTGCCAGGGGAGATGATCCAGAAGGGGCTGGGTAGCCATCGTTTTCAAGGATAAAAGATGCAAAGTAGCATGAACTACAAATGCCAGATAATTCAATGGGCTGAACTGAGGAGGACCTTCTGGGGAGATGGACAGAGAGGCTCCTGGAGGGAACCTGGGTTAATGAAGAACCTGGACCCTAGTCGGTAACAGACTCGGCCTTTAAACTACAACTCGAGGGCAATTTTTAACATTTTCTGAACAGAGGCAAAAACAGAACAAAAATTTGTTTTGAGAAAATTTGATTTCATTTTAACACTATGGAATACGAGTGAGGGGACAGAATCCTGAAAGCAAAAGATGAGTGGAGAGATTTGGTGTTCAGGTTGGAGGGTCAAACACATCCCAGTGAGACTTTGATATAGTGATTATAATGATAACAGTAGTGATACTACAATCATCAATTTTTCTCACTCTCCCCAGTCCCAATTAAAACTAAGACTAAAGTCTACTTTAAAAAAACTAAGAACCACTATTTTTTACTCCAGAAACTTAAGAAAAACAGAAAACTCGAGTTAATGTTTAATATATTAAACTTTTAAGTTCCTAAAAGAAAATAAAAAGACAGGAAGGAAAGAGATAAAGAAAAAGAAGAAGAAAGAAAGAGAAAGAGAAAGAAAGAAAGAAAGAAAGAAAGAAAGAAAGAAAGAAAGAAAGAAAGAAAGAGAGAAAGAAAGAAAATGAAGTCAGCCCACTGAAGTTCTTCCCACCACAAGAGGGCGCTCCTGGACCCGGAGCTGAACTGCTCCAGCAGGGGGTCCACAGGCCCTGCACCAGGTCTGCCTGAAGCCAGGGTTGAACACTGTACCTACTCAGTTACAAAAGGAGAGAGCCTGACCTTTCCCACGCTCTGTGATATTGCACAATCTAAGATCACAGAAGGCATGCAGGTCTTATCAAATCTAAGCACTTTTTAGCAGCAGTTGGGGTTGGACGTTTTCTCTCAGTGGACAGTAGATGTGTAGGTGTAGCTGGAGTGCCCAGCTCAGCCCACTGAAGAATCCCGTGCTTTCCTTCTGCAGGCTCTGCGGGGAAGGGGCCGTTCTCCTCCGTTACACCAGTCAAGTGAAACCTGTTTCCCAGCCGGCCAGCCGAAAGCAAGCCCAGGTTACCAGATTAAAAATAGGATGTTGCTGCAGAGTCCTGGGACCAGCTGGCAAGTGACACAGGAATCTCAGGGGAGCCTGGCCCCAACCAGGCTGGCCTCGTCCTCTGTCACCCCACAGTGGGGACGATCACAGGAGTCCTTCCAGAAAGGTCTGTGAGACCTGCAAAGGCAGAGAGATGGCTTTCCTCTGAGTCAAGAGACAGCAGCTGTCACCACCAGGAGAGAAGTGATGGAAAGCTGGATCCAGTCCTTCACTGGGCAGTGTCGGCTGACTCCAAAGAGGCTCTCAGAAGCACAAGGTCCTTAAAACTACAGCAGTTCATGTGACATCAAAGCAGTGCTTAGCCTGGCACCCTGGCCGTCTCCCCTGTTTATTTATGGCTCGTTGCACATTTCCATCTATTTTCATAAGGTGCTCAGCTGCCGCCGCTCCACACTGAGTGACAGCACTGCCTGACAAGCACCAGGGTTCCTGGGTGCTCCAACCCAGCAGTGTGCCAAGCCAAAGACGACCATGAGAGCAGTCACCACCCAAGAAAGAGAGCAGAGAAAGCTCCCAGGGCCTCCATGCAGAGGGAGGGTGCGCTGGGCAGCTCAGGCCTGCCTAGGCCCTTGGAGGGACAGACACATGGAGTCCCTTGCTGACGTCTCCCTTTCTCGTGGCACAGTAACCCTGTCTTCGTTGGTGGGATCATTCCTTAACCTTCCTCGGTCACTGTCCTTCCCCCACACTGGCCTTATTTTAAATGTGCATTTGGGTCCCCATCAACCTCAGGGACAGGAGTCAGGAGACATAAGTCACCACAGAGCCTCTTGCTCCTCCCTGGGAGTGTCTTCCTTGTACAAGGGTACAGGGACAATAAGAAAGACCTGCTAGGAAACAACTGTAGCATGCCATCCTCGATCAACAAGACAAGATGCATTTCCCCTTCAGACAAATTTAGTAACAATTTCCTCCAAGCCTGACTTCTCTGCACAATTACTCTCCCTGAAAAAGACAAGTCGGTGTGTTATGCCATGGGGAAGATATGGAATCTCAGCACGCAGAGGAAAAGCAGGTAGGGTCACAGGAGAGGTGGCCAGGCCGTCACTGGGTCCCCGAAAGGTGCAACCTGGGCAAATTGGCGCCCCCACACACAGCAGGCCCTCCTGATGAAGCTCCTGAACCCCAGCCCCAGAGAGCTCAGGCTTGGAGAGGCACCTCTCAGATGGACAAATTGAATATTTGACATGTCATCACAGGTGCCAAATTCAGTGCCATGGCTTCTATTTAAAGCACACATTTCCCACCATCATGTTTAGCATCGATGAAAGGCTGGAGACTGATGAGCTTTGGAAACCACCCACACGCACTTTTTCCACTCTCAATTTGCAGCCCATTTCTTTGCCTTTAGCTCTGAAACCTCCACTCGGTGGGCCCTTCCCTGGGTTGGGAGGTTTTAGGGCCCGTGGACCACAGCAAGGCCTGGTCTCCCCACAAGTTTCCAAGACCAGGGCCAACATTCTCTCGCAGACACCTGTCCTCTAGGAACTGGGCTGGAGCCTGAAGCACATCTCACACAGGCCACTTAAAAGCCTCCCAAGATAACTTGGGTCAGAATTTAATCAGCCATCTACAAATAAAGCTCACCCATGACTCCACTGCACAGGCATCCGGGTGCCCGAGCTTCTGATTTCCAACAGTTGCATCAGCCGTAAACAGGAGCTGGTGCGGGCGGGTGAGGGCTCTCGAGGACAGCACCGCCTTCCCCGAAATTTCTAAAATCAAATCAGTTTGCCTTTGTCAAAACCATGAGGCTTAAATGTGACAAAACTAAAGGTCGAGCTGCACATGATTTGGGTGCTTGGGTCATTCTTACAATCACCGCCCTGTCAGGGCAGGGCGGGCCCAACCCGAGAGGCGCCAGGCCTTGCCTCCCCTGATCCCCACGGGGTTCTCAGACAGATGAGGACACCAAGCACAGACAACTGGTGACTTTCTGGGGACTACACAGTGGCCCAGTGAGCTGGGAGCCAGACCCTGAGCCCAGAAGGGACCCAGAGCTCTCAGGCCACCCCACCCCGAAGCACTTCTTCCCATGTTGTCCACAAGTCACATCTTAAAAGATTAAGACAATCCCTGTTTCTCTGATGAAAAATATAGACCACAAGGAAAATTAAAATTAGCAATTTCTAATCCTCAGCAAAACGAGGGCTCGCAGAAGCCCCTAAGTCCCTTTGCTTGTCTTGACTCCTCTCGTGGATGGTGGTCTTATGTCCGATGGTTGCTTGAGAACTGTGTGGATTAAAATGTGTTGCAGCGATTTCTGAGACATCACGTACACTTCTGTCCAAGATGTGGAGGGGGAGGTGGGAGGCTCCTCTGACTTCCGCCTCCCGACTTCCCGGCAAACCAGGAAACCCCGACCCAGCCCTAGGAAGTCGGACTAGCAGAGGAGCAAGCTTCCTGCTGCATCGTCCTGGAGTCCGTCACTGGTGCAGACCTGGGCACACCCAGGGCACGGAATGTGAGCAGCCTGGAGAAAGTGGCTTGTCCGGACACGGGACTCCTCAGACAGGACGCAGAGTTAGGAAGCAAAATCCTGGTTGGGGTCCCATGGGCCACTAGGGGGAGCCAGGGGAATGGTGACCACAGGGGCTCAGGGTCACGGATCTGAGGAGGCTGCGGGAAGGGCTGGCACAGTTCCAGTCACACGTTCACAGGTTCCCACCCAGCAGAGCCACCTCGGGGTCATCTTAATGTGGTGGACAGAGAGGTACCAAGGTGGGCTCGGCTCTTCTTGGACCTGTGGCCCTTGTGCTGGTGCCACACAGAGCCACAGCTGGCTGAGCACCCAGGACGGGCACAGGCGGCCAGACCGTCCAGGGTGTTCTCAGAGGTGGGCTTTTAGGTGGCAGCACAGAGCAGTTAGTGACTTTGGGCTCAATGATTTTCAAGGCAATGAGCCCTGAAATTCTGGTCTTTCGTAAGAGGCAGCAGCAGTAGGGTCTCCTAACTGTGCTCATTCCGAGTTAGCTGGCCTGCGGTCACCACCCTGCACTCTGCTAGCACAAGGGACCATCCAAGAGGTCACATAGCTTGGCCCTTCTAGTTCCCGCCCCCTCACCCTTTCTCTAAGGAAAAATGCTGACACGACTTTCCAAGCCTTAATTATACATTATAGCCATCGCTTGAGTCAAAGAAAAGCCGCATGCAAACTCAAAACCATATTGACAACATTGACCCATCAGGTCCCACGAGTTACGCCTCTGCCTGCCAGTATGACAGAGGCCCCTCCAGGGACACACACAAACACTTTGTGTCCTTGACAGACGGCATCCGTTTCTGGAGCAGGCAGATTCTTCCCTCAAAGATTCATGGGAGCAAAGAGGACTGAGGCCCCTGAAATAACTTGGGGTTAGACTCCGGCCGGGTAGCATTGCACAGTGACACACACGAGCTACTTTGGATGCAAAGCGCACTTCACGGAAATGGTCTAAATATGGATCCGTGTGTATGTACAGATTAGACGAAGCGCACAACAGAAAACAAGCTGGCTGTCCAGCCCTTCCCCTCCCTCTGCAGGAATTTGGCTTGAGATGAAGGTTTGATCTTTCAGCACTAACATTCTCTGAGTCCAACTGAGCGCAGCAAGGGAAATAAACACGTTGGCTTCTGAGCCGAGCTTTGCCGTGGATTGACATGGTCGCTGACAAAGAATTAGCCTGCCGTTGCCTCAGGCTCCCACTCTACAAAAGGCGACCCATATTTTCAACCCAAACAACTTCAATACATTAATACTTAATGGCCACGCAGCGTAGTTAATGATGCGAGTGCTCCACCAAGGTTATGTGCCCTCACCGCCGATGCTATTTTGGTCCTAAGCCTATTTCTGGCCTTCACAGTTATATGGAAATGAAGCGCCCTTTAAAGAGGGGAAGCGTGTATGAGAATCCCAGCTTCACAGAGCGAGCCTCCGAGAGCCTTGGCAAGTCAGAGGAGACAGGCATCTGAGCCGTCTTTCAGGAAAGTTCCTGGTTTCTGGCTTCTGGGTTATGTGCCTGTCCCCTGCCCAACAGAAACTGTCATGTTGGTCCCATTTGGGCCCCCTTTTGTTGCCTGTAGCTTCAGACTCTGAAAACCATCTGTGACTGAGTGTCCCCAGCACTGACCAAGAACTACAGGCTACCCTGAAATAGCTCAGAAAGCAAGTGGAGCAAGGGACCCTTCACCTCTGGGTTCCGTCTTCCATTAACAGATAGAGGTCTGACTGAAGCACCCAGAACAAAGGCTCTTAATTAGAGTTGAAACAAAACAGATTCAGAACCATTTGTTTTAGTGGAAATCAATGCCCCAAGACAGAAATTCCTAGCATTGCTACATAACTCATAAATCCCAGAAATAACCTGTATTTACTTAGAACAGATGACCTCCTCACATGTGGAAGGGAGTTCCCTGAATGTGTCAGGTTAGGCAACGGCAGCTGCTGTGAGAAATAAGCTCCCAAGTTTGCTGGCTTCGTGCTGCCTTTGTGTCAGCCCGGTGTGGGTGTTCTTGGACCATGGGCAGCATCTGAGTTCTGAGCCACCTTCCTCCTTGGGACTGCTTCCTTCACCTGTGACCCGAGAGTCCTCTCATCCTCCAGACCACAGGTGGAGGAAGAAGGGTGTCAGGGAAGAATGGCCTCCTAAAAGCACGTCCTGGAAATGGCAAGCTTCCCTTCTGTTCACCTCTGAATGGTCAGGGCTGGTCACCAGACACCAACTATGTGCAACCAAGGCTCAGAACTGGCATCCCCAGCAGGCAACCAGTGCCCAGTGACTGCTTTTTACTATGAATTTCAGGGGATTGGCAGCGATCTCTCCACGTGGTCATCTTATGTTGGGCTGACATCATAACGGACCTTCCCATGGCCTCCCTGACAGTGGCCTCATCCACCCGTGACTTTGGAGCCCTGTCAGGGACCAAGAGCTATCTACTGTATAAGGAAACCTATTTCCCTTTTTGAGCAGATATAACTATATGTAAGAACATTCTTTTACTGAATTATAATACCTTGTCATGAAACTTCATACAACTTCTACCTATTGGTCTTAGTTCTGCCCTTCTAGAATCACATAGAATAAATTGACTTTATCTCCCATTGGGATTGAACTCAGGATTCAATCCCAAGGACTGATAAACCTTCAAGGGATTGAAGATGCACCTGTTTCCCTTAAGTGATTGATTTCCTAAACATTCTCAGCTTCTTGTTGATTTTCATTCCACTTACGCTAGGATGCTCATACGGTGATGGCTGAGCTTCCTAGAAGGCGTAGCTAAGGCTGAGAGGGGCTCTTCAGGTGAACAGAAGCTGATCAGGTGCTAGTGTCTGAGGAAGGCTCTGTGCCTCTTCCTCCCAAGGCTGCTGCTAGGGAGACGCTCCCTCCTGGTTTCCCACAGCTGGAGGGTTGCAGGCAGAATAACGGCAGCTCAGATGTTCCACTTTTCTGCTTCCCTTTCTACAGTGCTCCTGCACTGTGAGACAGCTTCAGCGTCAGGCCTTGCTCTTGATCACCCTTTTTTGAAACAAACAAACAAACAAAAATATGGCTGAACTAAAATGACAATAAAGAAGGTTCAAGCCAATGCAGCCCTTTATTGAGTCTTACATCACAGGAGCCAGGCTTTCCAGAAATCCTAGAGGTGAGCATAAATTAGACACAGAATCTTTTCATTTCTAAAAAAATTAATAAAACTTAGATTAAATATTAAAGGGAAAAGCTATAGCCCATTCCTCCTGGAAGATGGCTGAGAAAAATGAGGTTTGTTACGCTCCCTCCCTTGAGGCCAGCATGGTAAAATAGTCTCTATAAAAATATACGAAATTTTTAAAAAATATTTTAAATTAATTTTTACAATTAGAAATTACATTATGTGTAGGAATAGTTTACACCGATTGTGCTGTTTCATCCAAATGATCCAGAAAAGCAATTTAGCTCTATTATGTTTTATTTTGCTCTATTTTGATGGGGGAAAGGAAGGGTGGAATTGTGAGCGACCTTTTAATATAGTTTAGAAACTTAATGTGGAAAGGGTACTAATATTGTAATTACCGGTTTTCTTTTATCAGCCACAGTTCTCTTTGTCACTTCTGCTATTTAAAGTTACTGTTCACGTACTGTGGCTAATTCCCTTTGTTAAATTTCACAGCGAATGCAGCTTCCTGAATATTTGTTATTGCGGTCCTATGGATGCGGGCTTCTCAGATAAAGGAAAAGCCAGTGCATCCATCTGTGAGCAAATGAAACATGAGTTTAACCCCTTGGCTTCCAGGGCTCTGTCCCCTTAGGCAGAATGTGTCCTCTGTGGCTGACAGACAGGACACAAAATTGCAGTCACATATAAGTTTTATTTTGAATGGTATTTGGTAGAACATCAAAAGCAACTGCTTTGATATGACCCTGCATTAAACAAAGAAACCACTCAGGGAGAAGGCAGGAGGCCATGTCTGGGGTGAAGGACCACGAAGTTGAGGAACAAGAGAGAAACAGTGACATGCTTTTGAGGTTGGAAGGGGAAAGCCCATTTCCTGTCTTCAGGTAGAGAACCAACCAAATCATCCCTTGGTTGGCAAGCTGGGTGAAGTCTGAGTCATGGTCATACAGGCTCCTGGTACAGAGAACCAAGACAGGAGAAGGAAGAAAGGTGGTAGTCTTTTTGTCTTTGTCTCCCACCCCCAAATGTCTACAGTTTGCCACTAACAGGAATCTGTCCTTAAGGCAGGCAGTACATGTGTGGTCTTCTCTCATTTTTTTCCATTTCAACTTTCAGAGAAAGGCAGAGGGAGAGGGAGAGAAAAAGAAGATAATTGACCATTTCTTTCTGTCCCTATCAATCTAATTTTGAAAAGAGAGAAAAGGGAAAGGTTCACCACACACAGGACAGGACTTGCTTTGTCACTGGGGATCACAACATTTATTTATTCATCCAACAAGCACTTGCTGAATGCCACCACGCACCAACTTAGAGCGGGCCCCAGAGGCCAGGAGCTATGGGCGACTGCCTGAAGGCTGGCCTGAAGGAAACACAGGGACAGCACATCTGAAGGGGTGGAGCAGGGTGAAACAGGAGCCCTGGGAGTGCTGGGCAGGGAGTGGCTCTGGACGCCTCTGGGTGGCATGGAGATGAGGCCTCAGAGCCATGGAAGACCCTGCCTGGGACCTTCTGGAGAATCCATGCTCCGGGCTCAGGGAAGAGCAAGCACTAGGCCTGAGGCCAGGAAGAGCTGTCTGTGTTGGGGGAGCCTAAAGACGCCCATGTGGTGGACATGGGACACGGAAAAGCCTGGAGATGAGGCTGGAGAAGTTAATTTAATTGGAAAGTTGAATGTGTAGATAATTTTTATTTTAGTTTGTTCAAATCAGAATCCAAATAGGGTGCAGACCTTATTCATAACCATTGCAAACTGGCTGATGTTTTGCTTTAGTCTCTTTAGATCCACAGGTTTCTCTTGCTGCAGGGCTTAAAGTAAGAGAATATGGCACTGTGTCGTGTTTTTAAAAGCCCACCCTAGCTCTGTGTGGAGACCAGATGGCAGGAGGGAGAAAAGGAAGAAGAGGCCGCTGTCGTCCTTGGCGGTGGTCCAGCAGAAGAGGAGGGTGGTCTACACTCAGAGGTTCTGAAGGAGAAGGAAAGAATTCAGATGAATATAGGACTTGTTTATTGATGGTCTCAATGTCTAAGTGGAATTCACCGGCTTAAATTTTAGGAATAGTCAACTGAATTTACAGATGATGAACGCAGCCTGCATACGTGATAGACGTACTCGTGAATTTGATCTGTGAGAAGACGTCATGCGTGGAAACGTTAAGTACGTGAGAAATAGAATTATGTGGGGAGCAAGCGCAGAGAGTCAGTAGAGGAATAGATCCAAAGGGAGTCTCAAAATTCCCAAAAGTAATGCCGTCCTACTATTATCCCCATGCTCCCCAAAGTAAGGAAAATTAAGTTGCCCACTTTTGGTTTCCTCTCAAAACTGATCACTTGATGTGCTCATAAATCATTTTAAAGCAACGGCGCAACCTGTAGAAATTAAACCAATTTAAGAACCAAGTAATAAAGCACGTGGATTAATACCAGTTCCCTCGCTGGGCAAGACTGGCCGGCAGGGATGGAGGTGCCCACACGCTGAGGCCCACACCACTGGCGCTGGACGCCACCTGCGCCTTGCTTCGCACCCATTGCCCATGGCCCTGCAGCCAGGCCTCCCGGGCCTGCCGGGAGCAGGCTGTTCGGAGCCTTCTCCTTCCTGATCATTCTGCTCCGGTTCTGCCCAAGGTCTTTCTGCGGCTTCCCTCCGCTGCGCGGCGCTCTCTGCCTTCCTGCGGGGGCTGGGTGTGATCTCAGGAGCGCCCTCTGCAGTCGGGGTGCTGCTTTCATCGCACCCCTGCTTTCTCTCTACACCCAGTGTCTGGTGAGTGGAGCTTTTTGCAGCTCCTGGAAGCTTCGCTTCTAAAGTGATTGCATGTTCACCTGTCCCTTGGGTATCACCCCAACTAGCCTCAGTTGGCTTTTGATGTCCCCTGATTAGAGTTTATAAATGGAGGAAAGGAAAGTGGAAGGGCAGAGGGGGAACAAACAGAAAACGATAGGGAAATCCAAGCTTCCATCATTATTGCCATTATTTAGCTTTAAGTGTCAACCACGTCGGATGCCCGAGTGAGGGGGTCAGCTGGCAGTTATTTTTATTCCATATTGCAGATTGTTTTTCACACTCAGCGGTGACCAGTGACGTCAGGGTCCTTGGCTTCACATCAGCTGTCCTTGCTCCTGGTATTGCTGAGAGTGTGAGCACAGCTGAACACAGGGTTGTGACTCCTTCGTGCCGTGCTGAGCTCACTTTCAGAACATCCCTGCCTGCAGTGGTTTTAAGTAGGGCTGACAAGTTCATGACCATGTGGCTTGAGTGATGTTATGCACGGGGCCTCAGATCTGGACTTAGGATTAGCTCCAACATCGCAGATGTTGGCCAAAGGCAGTATCGGTTCCCATTCTCAGCAGTTTGTCTTTTTTCCCCATTTCCTTGAAGAGTATTGAGGCTCTGTCTGCACACTGCCAAACGTCTAGATCAGAGTTGAAAAATGCAACTCAGAGCCCCGGTGTCCCTGTGATAGCGAAACAACGCAAAGTGTCTTGTCTTTGGATAAATGAGGAGAGAGAAAAGTTAGGCCTCCGTTCTATCAGAGCAGCACACTCACTCCACACGGAAAGCACTAAAAATATGCTGAGTTGAATCAAGCTGTTATTGATACGATCCGTTGCAACTCCCCGAGTGCTGCACAGATCAATAGCTCAATGAGGATTCTCTTCTCTGCAGTTTTCTCGATAGAGTGTGGCCTCAAATAGTACAGCCCTTGGAGGATCATTTCTACTCTTAAAGTATCATCATTTCCTATAGGCAACGTAGGGTAATTAATAATTACTATTTTGGGTGGTGAGTGTTTCGCTGGGTGCCAGCCACTGAACTAAGCTTTTAATATGAATGATCTCACTTAATCCCTTCAACAGCCATCAAGATATCTCCATTAACTATATGAGGCATCTGGGATTGAGAAAGTTTAAATAGCTGGTCCAGAGTCACTCTGCTGAATTACAGAAGCATGACTCACTCGTATCCTCTATTCTTACATCATGCTATCTTTTGGAAAAATGGACTCTGTCTAGTCCAAGGGGTGTGGGTTTTATTTTTTGGCCATTAAAGCTGTGTACGTTTGAATCCCGAAAGTCCCTCCTCCCGCACGCCTCTGTGTGTGTGTGTGTGTGTGTGTGTGTGTGTGTGTGCATGCGCGCACACACTGGATGATTATTGTTTGGTTGGGCTCATTTCCTTTGTTCAGTTTCCAGCTACTCTATGCAACAGCATTTCCGTATTCTGGAGGGAAGCAGAAGCTCTAAAGAACCCAGAACAGATCCTTTGCAGCATTTCCTGTTGTGGGGGCAGGAAGTGTGCAGGGATCTTGAGGAAACCTGGCAGAAGGAGATTCCTGGAGTTGAAAAGGCAGAACCATCAGACCCAGCAAGGAGCCCAGGGCTGACCTTAGAGGCTGATAGGAAATGGATGCCTGAACCAGTTCCCCTTCCGCCTGTCAACCGGGACTTTTAATGAGCCGATGGCTGGATGGTAAAGAAAGCTGTGCTCCTACACACTGCAGACTATTCCACACACCCCGACACTCACAGCCCTGCAGACGGGGCCAGGGGCGTGAAAGGCAGTCGCCACTGTTCCTGGACTTCCAGAGTGGTGTTCCTTGAGAGCTTCCTCTTTTAATGAAGTTACTGAGAGCAAGGGACTAAGTGTCAGTCTGGGGTTAGCAAAACTGAGTTTGATCAGAGAAAGAAAGAGAGGAAGCAAACAACCTAGGACATCCTGCAGGAGAAATGGAGAAGGAGTGTGTGGAGGATGTGAAACAGGAAGGTCTAGAAAGAAGTCACACTCCGACTGGCAGGGACTTGTTTTAGTGAGTGAACAATGGGCCTCAGTCATGTGCAGCCTTATGAGTTCTGGATCGGGAGCACCCTGGGTCCTCAGGGATTCCTCCTGCAGAGTACCCCTGCACATGCCGGCGAGGATGAACAAGCACCAAGGAGGAAGAGGGTTAGTTCCTTCCATAATCCCATTTCTCCTGTGCATTTACTCAGCCTTTTCCTCCTACTCATTCCTGTTTCCATGCCTTCAACGGCATGTGCTGACTGGCTGCTTGATCTTGGGCGCTGTGGTTGAAGAGCAGGTGTTGACTGATGACAAAGATGGCTCCCATCCCCCTCCCCCCAGACTGTCCAGCCAGCAGAAAGACTCAGGCCCTCTTCAAAATATCAAGCAACATGCATGCCCAGGTTTAGAGCAGCGCAATTCACACCAGCCAAACTGTGGAACCAGCCTAGGTCTCCATCAGTGGATGAATGGATAATGACAATGTGGTATATATACAATGGAATTTTATCCAGCCATAAAGGAAAATGAAATTATGTCATTTTCAGAAAAATGAATGGACTTGAGAACATTATGTTAATTGAAATAAGCCAAACTCAGAAGGTCACGAATTGTGTGTTTTCTCTCATATTGTGGGAACTAGAGAGAAAACTGGAAGGGAGATCAATAGAGTAGAGGAAGGGAGCAGCCAGAGGGAGGAGGGGAGGGAAAAGGAACTACTGGAGAATGATAATGGCCAAATTACACTGTCATGTTTTGTGCTTGCACAAATATGTAACAACAAATCCTACCAATATGCACAGCTATAATGCACCAATTAAAAATAAGGAAAAAGATGAAGATAGGAAACAATCTAAAAGAAATATCAAATCAGCAATAATAAAAACAGCCTCACCTGATTTCACATTTCTCTCTATTTCATATGACATGCTTGTCTATCTTCTTCAGCAACATTTTTTTCACAAAAGAGTGGGGTCCAGTTACCACACTGTCAACTGCCTGCATACCCAGCCACCCCCACAGTCTCTGCTTCTGCGACAAGACCACTGGTGACAGCTGAGTCCTTCAGGGGATCCTTTCCTGGCCTTGACCCATAGGACCTCCAGCACATTCTGCAGGGCCCATTTCTTTATCCTCTGAAGACTTTCTCCCCTGGTCTTGCAGAACACTTGGCTCCCCCCATTTCCTCCTGCTGTGGTGCCCGCCCCCCTGGGCCCCAGCATCCACAGGAGTTCTCCCACCGCCTGTTGATTTCTTTGGGGGCAGGATTTCACCAGAGCCCCTTCTTTGCTCTCCTTTGGAGACGTGCACACTTGCTCATGACAGCTGCTTTTCTTTGTGGGGCTTCAGCTCTAGGAATCTAAATGCCACGAGAATTCTGCACCCAGAAATCCCACCAGCATCTTCCATGCTGCAGCCCAGAACCAAACCCATTCTCCCTGGGTGCCATTATTGGTCTTAGAGCATAACATCAAGTGTGGCCTTTTCGTCTGACTTTGATGGTGAGCCAGTCACCCCCAGGCCTGCCCCACACCCCCACCTCCAGTGAATTTCCAAGCTCCATCTTCTTCCTCTTAAACACTTCTAAAATCTGCACTTTTTCCAAGACTACCAGGCAGTGGCCAGCTCATTGCAGGGACTAACAGCTGTCTGTGCATAATTGGTTTTGGTGAAAGGATGGACATGACTAAGATCATCCCAGGCTGTGTCACGGCTCCCGCTCTGTGCACAATGGGGTCACACTGTCTTGCTCTTCCAGAGTCCATGGCCAAGTGACTCATTCCGGACCCCTGTGGACTCGTGCACTGACAATGGCACTTTCAGAACAGACGGGAACATGCTTCCTAATGTGCTGAAACTCCTCAGGGGCTCTGAATTCATCCTAAGTACTGTACAATCATAAAATAGCAAGTGTTTTGTCCACATTCATATAAATCTCTATCAATCAAAATACTGTGTGGTTTTCCTCTTTTTCTTCTCTTCATTCTTCCTCCATTCTGTAGCCCACTTCTTAAAGCCGCCTCCACCCACTCCCAGGGATCCCGTTTCCAGCGGATGGCACCCCAGTCTCCTGCTCAGTTCCATTCTTCCTCCTTCACATGATGCCTGTTGGCACTGAAATGCCCTGAAGCCCTCGCTGTCCTCTGCTGTAGGCCGAGAGGTTAGCACATACCCACAGCACTTGCGAATGCGCGTCCTCCAGAGTGTGCACGTTCCACGGATCATCATTTTACAATTTCATAGTGCCCGGTAATTCCAGAGAAGGATTTTTTCTCAGGAAGAAGGCAGAAGCGAATACATTGAATTTGTTCATGAAGATTTTGTTTATGTTCATGGAAGCTATTATTAAGAACTTGTTTTCTAGGATGAAACTCAAAGGCAGAAAGATAAATAACAAAAGGAAAAATCAAGCAATTTTTTTTAAAAAATGAAGAAAACTAGAAGGAACTTGAAAGAAGTAAAAAATTACAAAACAAATTAAAAACACTCCTTGGCCGTAATGGCAGGCAAAGGCCCTGTGATGTGCAGGATGGCATTGAAGGATATCAGAGCGAGAATATAATCTCCTTTGGGCACAACCAGTGGATTTTGGACGCCCCCTCCCCCCACTTAACAAGCCCTCATGTAAGCCGTGCAAGGCAGGATGTGCTTCTTAGCACAGATTATCATTTTTAATTTTTTTTCTCCTTTCTGGTCTGAAGAACCTTCTCCCTTGTTAAGTAATGAACACAAACGAGTCCATTCATATTGGTGTAAGCAGTCTCTAATGTAAATGTGATGATGTGCATCAGAGGAGAAGATGAATTAACAGCAAACACACCGGTATTTCCTGGGGAATTATGGCATTTATGGTGTGTGTACTGCTGTGACCACGTGGCAGGCACTGAATGAGACTTTGTATAAGCTCTTCCACAAGCATGCCTTGAATTTCAAATTAAAAATCATTTCGATCTCTTGTTAGGGACGTGCACCCATTTAGGAGTAGAGCCTCTGTAGGAACAGCTGATCAGGAGACACTCAGGACCTGACTTTGAGTCTGATAATGCTTCGGAGAGCTTCAGCCACTGGCTCATTCTGTGTGGGACTGACCATTCGCCATGAGCACTCCCGTGCATTTCACACACACACACACACACACACACACACACAGCCCAAGCAAAGCCTTACAACAGGATGAAGTAGAACAGATGCTGCCAGGTAATTGTGTAATTGTGGAGGGCGAAATAAAAAGGATTCTTAATTTGGCCATTATTCATTAGTTTACTTTTGTAAGAGGGAGATGAGTCAGACAGTACTTTTCATTCCAAGAGGATGTCAAAGTCTGACACCTCCTTGGTTTCAAACAGTGACGATCCTCTGAAATTCTATGCGGAATTTGAAGAGCAGTTTGCTCAGAGTTTCTCACATATATTTCTGGAGTTAATTTAGCTATTAAAGAGGATACTTCTTGGTCAATTCTCAGTTACACAGAAAGTGCTTCTCTCAAAACACTTACAGCAGATAAGCAGATTTAGCAGAGAGCAGTGTGAGGGCAGCGTCCTGGGCTGTGTCTGCCTTCTTCTCCTTACACATCAGCTCAGTTCCTCCACTAGACCTGAGGCAGCCCCATGCCAATCACAACCCAAAGTTAGTTTTTTGAAAAGAAGGCTGGCTTGCCATTCCCAGACCTGGGCCCCAAGACTCAGGGTCAGAGTCAACCCCATTCCTAAGTCACTTGAGTATCTCCCCGAACCTTGATGTGGCTGCTACTCATCTATTTGTTTCAGTTTCCCTTTAGTACTATCTCCTCCTTATTCTTGTTTAAGTTTATTTGAAACTGGTGGAGTTTTAACATACAAATTTCAATGACATGACTATATGAATCTTACCCATACTGTATCCATTCCATTCGAATCAAAGGAGTGGACCAACTTCATTATGATGTTATTTAGTTGATGTGTTTCAATATTTGAAATATATGCAGATTGGGTTCATTATTTTCTCCTTTCTCACAATTTGCCTTTTCACATAACAATGTATTCCAGACATTGTCACTTCTTGGTTTGTAGGGGACCATCCCATTCCCTTCCAGTTTCACAGCATTCCATTGTACATATACACCATAGTTTATAAAAGCAGGCTATTCAACGTAGGTATCTAGGTAGTTGCCAATATTTTACAATTACAAATGCTGCTGCAGCTAATACCATGTGCCCTTTTTGTATTATTGGGATATATCTTCAGAGTGTATTTCTAGAAGTGGATTTCTAGATAATGCAATTGTAAATGTTAGAAAGTGCTAAATTCCCTGGCCCAGGAGCTGCGCCATTTTGAATTCCCACCCACGGTGCCTGTGTATTTCCAGATAGCTTTGCCAACAGATTAAACTGTCAAGCTTCCGTATTTTGTCAAAATGAATGGGTAAGAAATGGTACTTCTTGTACTTTTAAATTTTATTTCTCTTATTATGAGGGAAGTTAAACATCTTTTGCAAATAAATAAGTCATTTAAAATCTCTTTTGTGGATTTTCTACCTGTGAGTAACTTGCACCGATTTTTCTATGAGTATTTTGGTCACTTTTCTCTCCATTACATAAAAGTATTTCTTTTGTGTGTGTGTGTGTGTGTGTGTGTGTATAGTATATCCCTTCATCTGCATTTTTCTCACTTTGTCATTTGTCTTTTGACTTTATTTATGGTGATTTCCACCCTGCAAAGACTTTAATTTTTTCTCCAATGTAAGCAAACTCAAACTTTGCATTTATTATGTATGGATTTTGAATTTTTTTTTAGAAATTCTTTCTTACATGAAGGATGGGAATAGATTTAATTTTATCTTTTTTCCCAAGACTACCCAGTTACCCCAGAATCATTTATTAAAAGATCCATCTTTGCCCCCCAATGATGAGACATACCACCTTCATATTATACTAAATTTTTAATATGTATAGTTGGTTCTCTTTCTGGATCTTTGTTCCATTCCACTTGTTTGTCCTTCCATGAACACTTTCATTCTGTTTTAATCATAGATGCTTGGAGTGTATTTTAATGTGTACAACTTCTTCCTTTTCAGTGAACTTTAACTTGTCTTCTCTAGGATGAAAGCTGTGTGCACGTGTGTGTGTGTGTGTGTGTGTGTGTGTGTGTGTACTTTAACTGAGAAAGAACTAAATTTACAGATTAACCTGGGGGAGTTGTCATGTTGATGACATGTATATATTTCCATCCCTATTGGGTCTTTCTGGGGTGCTTTATGCTTTACTTTAGATTTTAAGCAATTCCTTTTGAGTTTACTTCTGTGTGTTTTATCACTTACTGCAGTGTAATTGGGATTTTTTTCATGTGTAATATCTTCCAATTGTTTATTTGTAAATATAAAACCTGTTGATTTTTGTATTTTAACTTTATACCTAATTTATTAATTTTTTCAATTAAGTGAGTTTTATCATTCATTCTCCACAGTTCTCCAGACACCCCATCATGTCACCGGAGGAAAATTAGATTTCTTTTCCCTTCAGTCCTTTTCTCTAATCCAATTACATTGACCAATACTTACAAAACAATCTGAAGTAGGAGTTAAGGTAATAGAACCTGACCTCAATAGTCATAGCTTTAGTGTTTCCAAATTAAAATTGATTCTGGAATTGAATTACATCTTAATATCCAGAATTCCATAATTTTCTCAAAAAATTTTTATATAATTCTTTCTTAAGAATATGCTTTATCATATTAAAGACTTGAATTTCCATTCCTATTTTTTTCAAGAGCTTTTATAAAGAAATGAGTTAGATTTTGTCAATGGCTATTTTCTGCAACTCTGGAAAGAGGCACATGATTTTTCCCCTTAGATCTAATAATATGATGAAATACATTAATAAGATTCCCTAGTTCTGAACTGTTCTTGAATTCTGATATAAAGTCACAAATGAACACAGTGAACTGCGTGTTTTCCATTACTATTAATAAGTGCAATTGCTTTCTAATTCCTTATGTTGGGCTACCTTTATCTAGCTTATCTATCAATGTTATTAATTGATAATAAAATGTTATTAAATTGATAACAAAATGTTATCAAATGTTATTAATTGATGGCAAAAAGAACTTGGGAGCTTTTCCTCATTTTCTATGCTCTGAAACAAGTTCCGTAGCGCTGGGGCTGTTCTTTGAAGCTCTGCAAGTGTTCCCTCAGAGGCTGCCTGGGGTCTTCTGAGGCAGAGAACCCAATGCAGACTTCTGTTTCCTCCCTGGAAATTGCTTTATGTGTCTGTTAAGGTTAATTCTGGTAAACTGTATTTTACTAGGAAATTAGCCACTTCTTCAGGCTTTATAAATGTACTTCCACACATATGTATAAGTAGTCTCTATGATTTAACTTCCTCTCTATAGTCATTTCCTCCTTTCCATATTTTATTTTGCAAAGTTTTGCTTCTATTTTCTATGGTTAAGTTAGCTAATGGGTTTTGACTTCTTTCATTATTTGAAAAACTACTTTGATTTGGTAATGCACTGTACCATGTTCCTATGTCATAGTATTATTTTCTTCCACTCCCCCCCCCCCCGCAATTCCATTCATTCTTGTTTTCTTTCTTTTTGTTACGTTTCCTATTTGTTTTTAATTTTTAAACCTTGGATCTAAGGTGTTCTCTTCTTATCTTCAAATGCTCGCTTGAGTCTTTTAACTCGTTTTCAGTCGTCACATTAAAACTTTCTTTTGTTTCCGGTTGATGTTGTCCTGAGTGTCCACGGCTTCGTGTGTCCTATTTTCTGTTTTCTTACAATCATTCCATGTGTGTGCGGTGCATGTTGGAACCACTCATCATCAGCCCATTGTCACACAGGAGGGACTTTAACAGAGGAGCACTTTTGAACACCCGTCTTGCTTGGATGGTTTTCTTAGTGAAGGGAGGTGGGGAGGCGGTGGCCGCAGAGGAAAGAATGGCCTGGCTTGGGTGCTACTCTCCAGCCTCTGCAGACTCTTAACCCCTCCTGTTCCCTTCTCCTCGCTAACAACTCTACTCCAGAATGGCTCACCCCAGGCGGCGCCCCCTCCAGTCCTGTCCACGCCTGCAGTCCTTCCCCACACCCTCAGCTGTCGTCAGTGCCTCAGCATTTCCTGTTAGATTCTCCCTGAGACCCTTCCCCTAAGTCCCCGTGTCCTGTCTTCTCTTTGGCACGCCAACCCCCTCTCCTCACCCAGGAGCTTGTCTGCCTGGGGGCAGGAGTGCTGCTGACATCGGCTTCCTTGTCTAGGAGAGGCAGTTTTGTCGGTCACCATGTCCTGTGTCCTAGGGAGCAGATCGCACGGCTCATGAGGTTTCATGTGGGGTGTTTTCATGGCAGGCCCTGCAGGGAGGTCAGGCCGACAGGCACATGCCTTCACCCCACCCTCAGGAGGTCTCTGCTCTTGACACGGGCTCTGATTCAAGGAGCTGAGATGGTGAGAAACCTGCAAATAGACCTCAGTGACTGGAGAAGTGGCTCCGCTGCGCGGGTCACCGTGTGCTAGAAGCCCCGAGGAAGGAGCATCATCAAATGGGGAAATGCGGGCGGCCTCTGAGGGATGTCACGGAGAGCAACTGAGGCCACGGGCACCAGGGCCCGCACGGCAAGCTCTTCACAGTGGCTGTCCGTCATCACTGTGACCAGTCGCTAGAAACCATCCTTCTGGGGTAACCCCGGGGATTAGAAGTCTGCTGGCACTTTTGGGGTGTGACCTTGAACCTACAAGGTGGAGAGTTAACAATGACCTCAAGTTCACTGAGCAGAGAACCAGCTCGGAGGACAAACTGGGCCTCTCCGGAGGACAACCTGGGCCTCTCTGGGCCAGGAGATCGCCAAGCCCTGAGCGGAGGCGCTGGCTGCAGGGTTGCGCACCAACGGCCCCCGCGCATGCCCAGCACACCACCGCCCTTGGCTGCGGATTTTTCTGCTAAAAAGAGACAAGAGAAGCAGTGTTCCAAACATGGAAAATTTCCTGAAGTTCTCTTCGGGTTCAGGGATTTATGGGTCAGAGTGAAACCCTTCTCTTCTCTCTTCTCGGTCAGTTCGGAGTCCCCCGTGCAATGGCAAACCCTCCAGGCTCCTAGAAGAGCCATTTCTGTCTTCCTTCCTCTCATTTTCACCCACCCACAGGCACCCTCCGCGCACCTCCGACCTCAGGGCCCACCTCCCGGCTCAATGGCAGCAATGACAGTGTCTGGGTAAAACCCCGACGGGTAAAGTGCTAGCGCAACCTCAGCGGCCCGAGCAGGCCTGGCGCTCATTAGAATTCGGGACCCACAGCTGGAACTTCCAGCGCGGCGGAGATGAAGTTCACCATTGTTGGCTCGCAAGTGGCTCAGACTTCCTGGCAACTGCAGGGGATTACTCGGTCGTTGTGCAGGCCTTCAGAAACGCTCCACTGTTTCCCAACAAAAACGGCATTCAGGACGCGGCCAGGGCTCCGGGCCCGCCGAGCGGCTTTGGGGCCGTGAATGGGCGCCGCGGCCCCGTGTCAATGGCGCTGTGGGAAAGGCAGTGATGTCACCGCGAATGCATTCGCGGCCCGGCCGGCTCCCCCGGCTCCCCCTCTGCGGCTGCGGCCCTGCTGTATTTCCGCCCCTTCCGCCCCTCCAGCTTGGAGGCCGGCGCTCTCCTCCACGTGAGAGCCCAGGGCAGGGGACCCGCCGCCAGGCTGCTGCCATGGCAACGCGGCCTTCTACACTTGAGTATTTTGCATAAGAAGTAGAGAAGCTTTGAAAGGGAAGGGCAAGAACCGGAGAGGACGGAGCCAATTTGGCTCCGCTCAGCTTTGGTGTTGGGTGGGAAAGGACAGCGGCAGAGGGGGACTAATCCCGGTGAGACCCCAAGAGCCAACGGGGCTCTGAGAGGCGGATGTCCCCACACTCGGGACCCCAGACAGAGCTGCGCTTCTGCGCTGCTCCGACCTGCAGGGGAGGGACGTCCTGACAGACGGCAGGAGAAGGACCCTAAGGAAGTTTTCACAAGAAATAGGCCCTGCTCCCCCAATCGTTCCCAATACCCAGGACAGGGGAGGCTTCCCAGGCTGCCCTACTTTCTCAGGAGTAGGAGAGGGAGGTCTCCAAAGGACTTTGAGCTCCGGGGAGAGGAGAGAACAGGCGACCTGGGTCCTTGGATGCCCAGGGCTCTCCAGCCCACTGTCACAGGGCTGTGGATGGGCTCCCAGGTGTCAGCCGTGAAATCTGCTCTCACAAGCCATCATAAGCACAAGAGAGGCCTCGCCTCTTATAGCTGATGAGACGCTACCGTGACCTCCTGAAAGAACACTAAAAATTTGTGTCTGAAAAGTTTTATGTCCGTGCAGCCAAAAGCCAAGTAGTAAGCTCTCTGATAAGTGGCCTTTGAGTTGCCCAAACAACTGCTCCTGTAAAAGCCAGGGCCAGCGGGTGAGGACGCATACGTGTGCAGCCATCACCCAGGGCCCATGCTCACTGGCTTCTCTACCTCATCTGTGGGAGCCAGGGGCTACCTCCTGGGCTCTTGTCCCTGCCACCTGACTCTTTCCCTTACCAACGTCCCCCAGCTGTCAGCTGTGCCTCCGTTCTCCGTGGGGTGACCAGCATCCCATGCCAGGGTCCTTAAAAAGCAAGCCTAACTGCAGGGAACAAAGTCCTCCAGAGGGGAGGGCTGATCCCCCTGGTACTTCCCAACAGCTGGGCTTTGGGAAGGAGTGGACAGGATAAGAGAGGGGAGGGGGAAAAGACTTCTAGAGGACACAGTCTTGAGGCAGGTCTGGAGGCAGTGGACATGCTGGCCCATGGTGCTTGGGTCCTCTTTCTGGGCCCTCATCCCTGGTCCTCAGGCAGGGCAGAACCATTGCTTCTCACTCACTTCCAGATTGTTGGAAGAATTTAGTTTTCGCATGTTAACATGTCCACTCTGGTTACATCAGAACTTCAGCTTCAGGAATAGGTCAAGGTTTGACTGAGAGATGAGTACATAACTGACCTTCAGGGCACTTAGATTTGACTTTCACACAATGGGAAGCTCTTCAGAGGATGCTTCGCTACCTGGCCATGTGCTCCAGGCTCTCACCTGGGGATCTCCCCCTTGCAGGTGGTCCTCTCACCTGGGGATCCCCCCCTTGCAGGTGGTCCTCTCACCTGGGGATCCTCCTCCCTTGCAGTTGGTCCTCTAACCTGGGGATTACCCCCCCACCTTGCAGGTGGTCCTCTGGACTGCATCTCTTCCAAAGCCTCCACTCCAGTCATCCGCTGCAATGCGCACTTGGCCAGGAAATGTTGTCCATCCTTCTCCCTCCAAGGCATCAACCTAGGCTGCTTCCACCTGCCATCCGCACACTGCTTCTGCATTCAAGGTCAATTCCCACCAGACTCTTACCTAAGAACTGTAGAGGTGAGAAACAGGAGCTCATATGCATCCCTCTAACCCCGGTGCACCTGTTTTAGACTCACACAGGAATCCTGCCGCAGCCCCTAGCCTGGCGGACTGAGATGGGCCTCTGCGTCCTGCTGAGCATACTCCCCCAGGTCTTATGTGCTGAGATTCCGTCCCTTCTGCTCCAAGGCATTCCGGAGTTGTATGGCTGTGTTCACTTGGTGCCTTTTCCTTCCCTTCCCTCTTGCATTCAGCTTGGACAAGAGTTAGAAAGGTTATCCTTACCCCATATCCTGTAGAAAAAAAAAGAAAATCCATCAGTCTGTTCCACTTATGCCCAGCTCTTCCCCTGCACCCCGCATACTTCTGGCTTGCACTCCTAGGGCCGCTCAGGTGGGGCTCACAGAGCATTCCTCCTGCAAGCACTCCATCACGAGTAGCCCCTCGCTGGAATGTGGGAGTGTCTACTGTCCCTTGTGTTCCGCTCTTGGGCACCAGCCATGATTCTGAAAATCCCATTGAAAACCCTGCTCAGAACCTCGTTTTCCTGCTTCCTTCCTCTTTTCTCCGTAGGCATGTGCCTAATAACTTCTTTCATTTATTTACTCAGCAATACTGGGAATTAAATCCAGGGGTGCTCTGACTGAGCTACATTCTCAGCCCTTTCTATTTCTGCCTTGAGACAGCGTCCCTGTTGGAGCATGAGGTGTCCCTGAAAAGCTCACGTGTTAGAAATGTGATCTCCAATGTAGCGATGTTCCAAGAGGAAAAGATGAGCCTATGAGAGCTGGGACCTCACCAGTGGATTAACTCATCTGATAGATTAACATCTCTAATGGACAGCTAGGTGGTAACTGTAGGGGAGTGGGACTTGGCAGAAGGAAGTAGGTCACCGGGGACAGGTAGCCTTGGGGATTATATCCTGTCCCTGGCGCCGTGGTCTCTATCACTGCTTTCTGGCTCCCGTGAGCTGAGGTTTCCTCTTTTTCTTCTGCCTTACTCTAAATGTGGCCTTATTTGGAGATGTGGTCTTCACAGGGTTAATCAAGGTAAAACACATTCTTCCGGTAGATCCTAAGCCACCATGACTTGTGTTCTTATTGGAGACCGACTGGTACAGGGAAGCTGATGTGAAGCCACACAGGGAGAACACGACGCCCACAAGCTATGGAGCAAGGCCTGGAGCAGTCCTGCCCCTGCCCCAGGGACGACACCCTGACCTCACACTGTGGTCTCAGGCTGTGAGACAGTGTGTTCCTGTTTAAACCCATTCAGTCCCAAGTTCACAAATCTGTACATCTTTCAATGAAATGGACACAGTGCATCAAAATAGATCGGGAATCACAATCTAGGGTATAAATATATTATTACACTAATTAATATTAGTGTTCTCACATTATGATTATTACATTGATATAATTCTATAATTATATTACTCATGTAATTATTTATTTTGCACTCGAAGATTTTTAGGTACTCCGTATCTGGGACAAAATGGGTTGTCACCCCAAGTGTGGCATATTGCTATGGAAACAAAGGGAAATAATGTATATGTCTAATTCTCTCTCACTGTCTCCTTCTTGGAGTACCTGGACTGCCACAGATAGGACCAGGACTCGCCTGGCCAAGCAGGTGAAAAGTCAGGGTCTAGTGAGTGACTTACTTAGGTCTGAACAGGAAGACTCAGCTGGGGATGGTGTGTGGTGTGCACAGTCCCCTCACTCGAGGTGGCAGCACAGCTGCTGGAGGCCTCATTTTGGGCACCTGGGGAAAGGTCCTGGCATGTGGAAGGGGCCGGGCATGGGAAACATGGAAGGGAGAGTAAAGACTAGGGGTTGGCTATCTGGTCATCTACAGCAATGGTGCTCCACGGGTAGAGAAGGAGAGAGCGAAGGGAGTCAACCCAGTGAAAGTGGCCCGTGAGGGCCGCGAGGCCTCTTTGGCAGCAGCAGCCTAGTCCTGCAGCAGAAGACTGGGGATAGTCGGTCGGCCAGGGCAGGTGCTCTGCCAGGGGAATCGTCCTCATGGGGAAACCTAGAGCATCTCAACTGTGGGGTGCAGACATCTGGGTGCATGCTGTGAACTCCTTACCTCTGCAGAACCCCAGAAATCCTGAAGCTTGTAGAATTCTCCCCTGCCACTAGTAAGAACTAGCACATCCCCAAGTGGGACACACCACAGAGGTCCCTCCCTGCAAGGCTACCACTGCACAGGTCTGTTTTGACTGCCAGATGATCAACAGCAAACTGCTTTGGAATGACACATCTGGGAATTAGCTCAGACGGTGTCAGCCATTGCAGGTGGACTACTTGAAGTTTCTGGGCCCATGAGACCACTAAGGAGGTACAGGACAGCCCATGGCCATGAATCCACTGGCTGGGGCACATACCAGTGCATCATGACAGCAGCCTCCCAGAATGCCGGAACTGCAGAGCCTGCTTGGAGGGAGCTCCCTGTAGGAAGTGGTGGCAAACCAGGACACTCAATGGGAGCCCTCTTAGCGGGAGTGTATTCCCAGTGGGAGGAGTGCAGGGTGGGGCGGGAACTAAGGCATGGAAGAACCAATGAATCCTCTCCTGTGCCTGCTCAAGACCTGCTGGAAGAGTTGGGCTCCCACCCCTGCAACTCTGGGGGCTGCAGGATGGAGCCCAGGGTCTTTGCCAGGGAACACAGGAGAGATCACATTGAATCCAGGCTGTGGCTTCTCCTGACTCCTATGTCCAAAACCAACAGGTGGGAGGTGAAGGCACTGTTGTGACAGGGGATTGATCTTGCTCTTCCACAGCGAGGGCAAGGAGGAATGCACACAGGACCCTTTTGGCTGTCTTTGGGGGCCCTCCTGTCCAGTTAGAATGAGAGCAGACACAAGCAGCAACCATCCTGAGAAGGTGTGATTGCCAAGGTCACAGACAGTGCAGAATGGTATGCCCTGGTTGTGGGCTGAGCAAGTCCCTTAAAAAGACACATTTATGTCCTGATACCTGGAGAAGTGGCCTTAACTGAAACAAGGTCGTTACAGATGTCAACGTGTTAAGATGAGGTCATTCAGGTGAGTCCTAATCCGGCGTGACTGGTGTCCTGATGAGAAGCAAAGGGACAGACACAGACGTGTGTGCAGGCAGATGCAGAGACGAGAGCAGTGCTGCCACAAGCCAGGAACAGCCAGAGCCTTGGGGGCTGGCAGAGGCAGAGGCAGGAAGGACCCTCCCCGGGAGGCTTTGAAGGGAGCGTGGCTCTGTCCACACCGGGATCCCAGACTTCCACTCTCCACGACCTGAGGGAATCACTGTGGCTTTACGCTCCCCCCGCTTTATAGAGTTTTGTCACAGCAGCTATGGGAGAGGGCTAGAGTGGCAGATTAGGGAGAGTGGCTGTGAGGACAGAGCAGAGCAGTGTGGGTGGTCACATCCCCTGTCCCTCAAAGAGGCACCGAGGCGCTCTGTGAGGCCTCTCCTCAGACACGCACACAGGCCTCGCCTCCTCCAGGTGCACGCCGTGGACCCTCCACCAGAGCCTGCGGCAGGGGCCCAGGTGAGGGATTGCCCCGGAGGCTGCGCCTTCAGACCCACCAGTGATGGACGCAGGCCGGGTGTCCCCTGCCCTGCAGGAGGGGAGCAGGTCATCCTGGGCACTGTGGTCGTCTGATGCCCAGCCCTTGCCCAGGATTCACCAGCAGCCGGCCACAGACTTGCTTAAACTGTGCCACCTCTGCGGCTCTTCCACCCGACGCCTCACCGCTCTGCTGGGCAGATATGAACCCCACCTCTGGTCTGAAATGCCTTGGTCTTCCCCGTCTGTGTCCCCTTCCTCCTCCACAGGCAGCCCAGGAAGTCTGTATGCATGTGAGCCTCACTGGCTCTGGCTCCTCAGAGGACCTCAGAAACCCCGTCAATCTCCCTCGGGATCCCTGTGAGCTACTCCACCTGAGGAGGAAATAAAGTGGCCAGTCCTTTCCCATCGCTGGGCTTCTTGCAGAGAGAAGGCTCTCATGAGCTTGAGGAGGGCCTGGCTCGAAATCCTGATGGTTAAAATACCACGTGCAAACCCTTGGGGGTTGGGGACAGGCTGGGATCCCACAACAGCAGACTGGGAAAGTGACTGTCATCATTCTGAAGAGCAAACCTGGGGAGGCACTTTTACACCAAAGACCAAGCCCAGGGCCTCCAGGAGGCATGAGAGACGCCAGCCTGGCTGTCACAGTCGCTACCCGCCAGGATGCAAACCACAAGCAGATTCCAGGTGACGCAGATTGAAGCTGGAGTTAAGATCGGAATTCCACAGAGGAAGCCATCTCAGTCTGGATCCAGGGATAGGCCAAGCAGAGGATCTTGAGTTGAGCCTTCTCGTTAGAGTAGGAATTCCACAGAGAAGAAGAAAAGAGACAGACCATTCCTGAATCCAGACAAGGATCAGCAAGACCAGCAGGGAGAGAGAGCAGGATCCAGGACAGGGAAACCATCAGCTTCAGAGGACTGAGGGGCTTCTGCACAGGGACACCAAAGGGCAAATCAGCAGTCCTACAGGCTGGGGGCTTCCACGGGTGATAAAGTGCCTTCCTACGGGAAATAACAGGTCAAGGCAGAAGGCCGCACTTCAAGAAGGTCGATTTTAAATGTGCATTTATTTACTTGCTTATTTATTTGTCTCTGTGTGTTAGTGTTTATTTTGTGGGGTTGCTCAGATATTAGGCAGACCTGCAGATCCATTGCCACAGAAGTCACTGGTCCCCCTGAAAGCTGGGCTCTGTCACTCATATGAGACACAGACCCCATGATGGGGAACGAAGGGGGGTTCTTTTTCTTCCTGTAGTTTAGAAAGGACACTGTAATGGTCATTTCACCATTTTATGAGATCCACACCTGCCTGTACTTTCAGTTCCTCTCAAACTGTAATTCTTCTTTATCATCTTAATCCACTTCAATCTCAAATTTTTAATTTAATCATTATGTGTGTGTGTGTGTGTGTGTGTGTGTGTGTGAGAGAGAGAGAGAGAGAGATG
This sequence comes from Glaucomys volans, assembly GCA_020662805.1. Taxonomy (NCBI): domain Eukaryota; kingdom Metazoa; phylum Chordata; class Mammalia; order Rodentia; family Sciuridae; genus Glaucomys; species Glaucomys volans. The sequence continues at coordinate 256,116 of JAJEJO010001842.1, read as the reverse complement.
AACATTTTCTTGTTGGGATCATAAAGTGGCATATTTAAAATCAAATGCATTAACTTTCCCCTGCACTGGGTCCCACAAAGTCTGAGGGTGGTTTTATTAATTTATTAATCACCCCTTGTTGGATCCAGAGACCTTGGAGCTGTCCCTCTTTAGATCCACCCACTCCAGCTAAGTCAGGGTGTATTTCCACCCTCACAACTCTCCCTCTCCCTCTCTTTCCCTCTCTCTCCCTCTCTCTTTCTGTCTCTCTCTGCCTCTCTGCTTTCCCTCTCTCTCTCTTTCTTTACCTCTCCCTCTCCCCCCTCTCCCCCTCCCCCTCTCCCTCTCCTCCTTGTTCCTCTGCCTGTCCCCTCCTCAGTTCTGGAGGCACAGCTTTGCTGGGACTCTGGTGCAAGTCCCTCAGAGCTGTCCTCACTTTGTCCCCTACGCTGGCAGCTGTCCTTCTCACATGAGTGGGGTCACGCCAGTCTCCTGCTTCAACCTCTCCAGCTCACAAAGAAAGTCTGGCCAAAGCTCCGGGCGGTGAGTGTGGAGTGTGCACATGGTCAGAGCTCTCCAGCCCGGCCCCACAGTCTGCCCCGTCCTTCCCCCCTGCCCCCCACCCCCGTGGCACTCGGGCTGCATGTCCCTCCCTCTCTCGCCCGCCAGGCCCCTCTCTGCTCATGTAACTGCTCTTCATCTTCGAGCGTAACTAGAGACATCCTCCCAAGAAGTTCACCTCTGAACTGAATGTAGTTTTCAACCATCTCTTTACCGTGCATCCCACCATCCACAGCAGCTCTTGGCACACGATGGGCTCGACCATGCTTTCGACTATGTGAACAAGTTACCAATAGAAGAGTAAAGAAGAGTTGGTGGATATCCCGTTCAGCTTCACCATCCTCAGAGAGAGCAACAGTGTGTTTTGCTTGAGATCCAACAACCCATTCATTTTTGAGCCAATAAATTACTTAGTAAAACTGAAGTATGCAGAATTAAAGCAAAAGGTTTGATTTACAATTTCTCAATGTATTCCTTTTGGGCTACAATTTCTGACAGTCATCTAATGGACAGGATGTGGTGCCAGGCAAGGCCGGGGCTGGGTGCTTGTGAGCGCCAATGTTTCACAGGAGAAACCGACTCCGCCAAACCTTCTAACCCAAATCTAGGTTAGATTTGCTAACCAGCAGGCTTGTGCTGACAGACCAGGAGGACCACGACACAGGCACAATGTGCCCTAATCTTTCTAACCTGGCCTGACTGCAAAAATCACCAGAAGAGAATTTGTGAAAAATACAGTTTTGAGCAAATCAAATTTAGCAGTATGTAAACATGATTAGACACCATGACCGAGTGAATTTGCTCCAGATGTGCAAGACTGGCTCAACAGTAGAAAATCATGAAGTAGAACTTACCGTATCAGTAGAATAAAGAAGAAAAATCATGATTTCAGGGACAGAGAAGAAGCATCTGACAAAATCTAACACCCATGCATGACTGAAAAAGTGAAAAAAAATCTTAAAAACCCTCTAAGAAACTAAGAATAGAGGAAACATCCTCATCCGGATGAAGAGCATTTACCTGCGTAGAGGTCAACCTGTAGGTGACGCCTCCTTAATGACTCTTGCCAGGCGGGGTTTTGCACTCACAACCTGTATTCAACAGAGAACTGGAAATTCTAGCTGGTGAAATTATTCAAGAAGAAGAAAAAAGAAAACACATTGAAAAGGTGACAGTAAACTGTCCCTGTCTGCAGATGACAAATGTCTAAGTATAAAATTCAAAGAAATTTACTGATTATCAGAATTTCAAAAGATTATTATGAGCTCGTCAAGGTCACAAGACACAGGACCAACCCACAAAAATCAACCCCATTTCTACATTCTAAGAACAATCACGTAGAAACCAAAAAAATGGTTGTTAATCTGTAACAACATTTTATTTAGAGGAAGTCACATTCTTAGGCATAAACTTAAAAAAATGTACTGGATCTGTGTGCTGAAAATCATGCTGTTGAAGGGACTCAGAGGAGCCACCAACACTCCCGGGTGGGAAGGCCACATGAACAGGTGCCAGCTCCCCCCAGGTTCACCCAAGGTTCATGGCTTCTATGAACAGCTTGCCAAAGTTGCTCAGAGCACTTAAACCTCACAACTGTACAAATCTAACTTAGACAGGGTGTGGTGGTGCACACCTGTAATCCCAGTAGCTCAGGAGGCTGACGCAGGAGGATTGCAAGTTCAAAGCCAGCCTCAGCAACTTAGTGAAGCCCTAAGCCACTTAGCAATACCCTTTCTCAAAAATAAAGAAAGGGCTGGGAACATGGCTTGGTGGTTAAGCAGCCCTGGATTCAATCCCCAGGAAGCCCCCTCAAAGAAAATTCACCTTAAAGTGGATTGTGTGCTTTAACTAGAAGAGGAAATGCTATGAAACTTGAAGAAATAAACTGAAACTTTTTTCAGGACCTAATATTAGAAAAAAGTATTTGCCTGCACACCAAAAGTACAGAGACTAAAATAAAATGTTGTCAATCTGAATCTGATTAAACTAAACATCTTGCTCTGGGAAAGACTTTATTAAGAGGATTACAAGTCATTCTGCAGACTGGTAAAAAAGTGCTAATTGCATATTCAATGAAGAATTGCTATCTAGAATATAAAGAACTCTCAAACCTCAACCATAAAATAAATAAATAAACAATCCAATTAGACCGTGGGTGAAAGACATTTCACAGAAGAGAAAATACAGATGGTTAATAAACAAATGGAAAGATTTTCAATATCATTAGCCATTTGGGAAATGCAAATTAAACCTGAAATGGGATATCACTTCTTACCTATCATAATGGCTAAAAACAAAAAATATTAAGAACACTAAGTGTTAGAAAGAAGACAGAGAAACTAGATCACACATATATTGCTTGTGGGAAGGTAAAAGCCACAGACACTCCAGAAAACAGACTGACAGTTTAAAAAAAAAAAAAAACACTGAATATACAAGAAAGATATGACCAAGCAACTGCACAAGGTAATTATCTCAGAGAGAGGGACCTGTGGTCACACAAGCATCTGTACACCGAAGTCATTTTTAGGAGCCCGAGACTGGAAGCAGTGGGCATCCTTCACCGGGTCAGCACTGTGCAAGCTGCATCCATACCAGGGGATTTGACCAACAATACAAGGGAATGAATAAGTGGTACACAGAACAGCAGGGCAAACCCCAGGGACTTCCGCCAAGTGGAAAATGACAATCCCGAAAGATCACAAGTACATCATTACTCCACTCACAGAATATTGTTGAAATGAAAAAATTAAAAAGTGGAAAACAGGTTAGTGATTGGCAGGAGGTGGAGAAGGGAGGGGGAGGTGAACGTAGCCAAGGAAAGGCAGCAGGAGAGTCCAGTGGGGAGGACAATGTTTGGAGTCCTCATGGGGTGGTGGATATGCAGATTATAACACAATGAAATCACATGCACGTGCATGTGCGCACACACACACGCACACACACACACACACACCACCCAAAGTTGGTGGAATCTGGTCAGGTCAGTGGGTTGTACCGAGGTCAGTTGCCTCTATTGAGGAAAGCTGGGACACGGGGATAAAGGACCCCTCTATTACATCTTGTAACTGCTTGTTGGTCTGCAAGTATCTTCCAGGAAAAAGTTTAAGAAGATAGACTCATAGGCTTTTTAGCTGGCGTTTGGACTTAAGTCTGGAGGGGGGTCCAGTTATTTTCAGATTTAATGAGCACACCAGGCAGCTGTGAGGGTCAGGCCAATTCTGGAAAGCGAGGCTTTCCTCGCTCTGCAGTGGAGAGTTCCTGGCAGGGCTGCCAAATTAGACTAGGATGTTAAATCTATAGATTATGACATAAAAACTCTTTACGGGATCATTTTTGCCACATCAACAAGTATATCAACTTCCCCCAATGAAAGGGAGGTGTTGGGGCCCTATCTCACAGCCCAGAGCCAGTAAGGAGGAGGCGGTCCTTTGACTAACAGAGGTTTTGTTCACATTAGATCCTGGGAAGCAACCCCACTGCACGGGCTTGCTGCCGTGGTGCACTACGGGAGATGGTGAACAGTCTCAGGGTATTTTCTCAAGTTCTCTTCCTGCTGAAGTTTCTGATTACCCTTCGGATGCCTGAGCCCTGGACAGCAGGAGAAAGGCCGTCTTTCAAAACACTGCTTCCAAGATGGACTTGATGGAAACCGCTCTCACTCCTCCTCGGCTGAGATCCACCACACCAAGGGAACCCTGCAGTATTCCAGACATTCTCACGCCACATTCCACAGGATCAGAACCCTTGCAGAGTCCCGGATCTTGTTGGTAGGAGGAGGTAAACGAGGCAGGGATGTGAGAGTCCCTGGGGACTGAAAGCACTGTCCTCAGAGACGAAGCTCAGCCTAGACTCTGCACCCAGCTGGGCTGCTCAGGAGGCCATCCTGCCGTTTCCACCCTGTCTTCTATCACCCCCACTCCCTTAGATTGTGAGGCCCTGGAAGGAAGGACCAGGTGGTGTTCCTCTCTCTATCCCAGAGTCCAGGACCCCAGGTAGATGCTCAGTATGTCTTTTAGATAGGCATAAGTGGACACTCCAGGAAAAGCATGTGTGGAAAAGCAATTCTAAGTTTATCCCAGAGGATGAATTTGTCAGGGAGGGACAGGCGACCTGGTCCCTTATCCATGTAGATGACCAAGCATGCCTGTCAGTATGACCCCATGAACTGTCCAAGAGCAGGAACACTCCTCCAAACCCTCACCTGATAAAAAGAATGCAGATTTCTTTATAAAACTTCACACTTATGGTCAATAATGTTGTGTATGTCTAGCATCATAAAAAGTCAAACTCACATGGTTCAATATTGCTTATTTATTTTCACGTATGCTTGTAAACTGAGCTTAAATAAGCTTTTACATAAATATGGCCTCAGGAGTTGATTTGAGAGTATGAATATTAAGAGGAAAATTTGACAATTTACCACCACATCTGCATACAGTGAGGAGACTAAACTCCACAGAGTCCCTGCCCTTTTATGCATTTGGGGGTGGGTACTGGGGACTGAACACAGGACTGAACACTTCACCACTGCACTACATCCCCCTGCCCTTTTTTTTTTGAACCAGGTTTTGACTAAGTTGCTGAGGCTAACCTTGAACCTGTGATCCTGCTGCCTCAGCTCCCCAAGGTGATGACCAGAGGACATTAGCACACCCAGCCACTGGCACATCTCAATGGATACCCCTGCCTTTCTAAAGGCAATAAGAGAAGGAAATTGAGTCTATTATTACTATCTAAGAATTCTATTCCTAGTTGTAGGATATATTTTTTCAGGATTTTATTTAGAAAACCACTTTCCTCACTCTCTAAAATTACCCTATGTGCATGTGTGATTAACAAGAATGATATGAATGTACATCATGCACAACCACAGAAATGAAAATTTGTACCCTATATGTGCACAATGAATCAAAATGAAGTCTGTAAAATTAAAAATGAAAATAAATTTAAAAAAATAAAAAAATTCTTGTATCAAACATTTACTCCAGAAAATAAAAACAGACTTTTAGCATTTGAGTTTCCAAAATCTTTTTTTGATTCTGCAGGAAGATATTAATAAATGTTTTCTCTGAATATGAATAAGGTTTGGACACACCTGAGGCTCCCCAGGTCCACACTGGTTTGCTCTGTGCTCTGGACAGGGCTTGCCGGTCTCTCTGGCACTGTTTTCCGTCTCCTGCAGCCGGTGGGCCCCACACTGCCATGTTACCAAGGCCACCTGACTGGAGGGGAGCCCATGAGTGAGCCTGCATTGCTTCCATGCGACTTCTTCCACAACATTAAGCTAATTCTTTAAAAATTAGGTATCAAGTGGTTCCTAATAGAGTACAATGATTAAAATAAGCAATTTGTTGGTTATTTCTTCCTGCTTCTATGGAAGAGTCAAAGAATTCCAAATAGAAAGCTCTAATCCTCAGGGTCCTTATGTAAAAAAGCCCCTGAAGCCAGCAAAGGGTTACTGACCCAGAACAAATAAATTAATAAGCTTGGTAATTATATTGGGGTGGTTTTACTTTAAACCATGAAATCAAAAGCTCTGTTCCCATTAGCCATGAGTCGCTCTCACCAGCCACTGGGACCGCCAGCGCCCAAGCCATCTGTGCATGTGCCCGGAATCGCCTCACCCCGGACGCACGAGGCTGCTGCGCCTCCCTGTGAACTCCTAGACGGAGCCCAGCCGCACCTCTCAGCCTCTTCTGTGGATGCAGGGAGACTGCTTTCGCGGACCCCAAGGAAAGCCGCGAGTTGCTCTCCACCGCCCCCACTCGACTGAGCCTCTCAGGGAGGCTGCGGGGCAGGCCGCAGAGCGACGCTCTGTCTGTCCCTTTGTGACTGGGCCAGGCGGGTGCACAGGGGACCTCGAAGCCTGGGCAGGGTGGGGTGACATCACTTGACGGATTCTCCAGGCCTTGGTGAGATCACCAGAACGCCAGGGAACATAGAAAACCCAAGGTAAGAGGGAAACTGCGAAGGCAGGAGAGACAGAGCTGGGGCTGCCGCCTGGGGTCTGGCCCGGCTTCAGGACCCGGGCCAGCGTGTGCGCTTTCCTACCCATGCGGCTTGGGGCGCAGCCCTGGGGAGCAGGAACTTGGGGCTGTTGCAGGGGGTTCAGCAAGTGCAGCTCATTCCTCCTGTCAGGGTTCAGAAAAATAGAGAAGGGAAGATGGGCCTGGAGCGGAGGCGCAGCCTGGAATCCCAGGGGCTCAGAGGCTGAGGCAGGACGATCGAGAGGTCAAAGCCAGCCTCAGCAGAGGCGGGGTGCTAAGCATATTAGTGAGACCCTGTCTCTAAATAAAATTCAAAAAAATAGGGCTGGGATATGGCTCAGTGGTCAAGTGCCCCTGGGTTCAATCCTGGGTTCAAAACAAAACAAAACATAAGAATGAAGCAAAACACACGTGTATTTTAAACCCTATGTTAAAACATACAGTCATAGTAACGGTACTTGAAAGGGAAGTGCTCTTTTCTCTCAGGACTTTACTCCTGGGAATATTTCCTGTATTCCTCACAAGCATGTAGACAGCGGAATGAATGGGACGTAACTCTCCTGTGCTCATGCGTGAGTGCAGCCCAGTGTGACTACACCTCACCTTCAACCGCAGGAACGGGATCAGGCTGTAGGGGCTGCACCCCTTGTGTGTACGATATGTCAAAACACACCCCTCCATCAAGTGCATCTAAAAACAAATAAAAGAAGACCAAAAAAAGTCAAGTATGTACTGAATTCAGGTTTTATAGGCTGGGAATAGCATGGCTGAAACTGAGGGAAACGAGTCGGTCTGTGTGCATGGGGAGCCAGAGACACCCACAAAAAAGGGGATACATTCTGTGCGGGGTGCACCTTAAACATTCCAGGTGTGTTAGCAGCAGGGAAATCCGTTCACATAAGCACCCAGAGTTGTCTATTTCAGTAAATTAGCAACACGGCTTCCTCATCTAGCCCACCACCTTATTTCGGATTTGCAGATGACCCAGGAGGGTCCTTTATAAGGTCCGTTCTGTCCAAGGCAGGTCCAATCAGGGTCAGGTGGACATGTCATGTTCTCGTGTCTCTGGTCCCCTTGGACCTAGATCACTTCCGTAGCACCTTTGGAAAATGCAGTGCCCTCCTCTTCCTCTCAGCAGAAGGCTCCTCCTGTTGAGTGTGTCTGTTTCATCACGATTGGATTCTGGACGTGTGTTCTCAGCCGGAATGTGACAGAGGCGGTGCCGTGTCCCTCCCAGGGAGTCACATCTGGAAGCTCGCGACGTCCATCTGTTCTCATCAGTCGCGTTGGTTTTGATAGCTGATCAGGGTGCCGTCCAACCCTCCCCTGCAGAGCTATTGTTTTGAAATGAACAGGCAGGTTGTGGGAGAGGCTTTGATGCTCCTCGTCAAGACCGCCCCCCAGATTTGTCATTCATGGTGATTCTTGTCTGATCCAATTTTTATTTTGATGGATACAAAATGCTAATGTTCAATCCAGCTCAGTCTCAGCACTACCAGGGATATTCTCCTCCGAGGACCACCTCTCCCTGCTTCCTCATTGGCTTATTTCTTAACTCACTTATTTATCTGTAGAATTCACTTTGGATTTTGATGCTCAGATTTTCAAAACGTCCTGAAATAAATTCATGAGAGCTTTATAGTTTAGATTTTATAAAGCAATGCAATCACATAGGTGCATGCAGACAAGGACCTGGGTAAGTGTGAGTACACACACTTGTGTGCAAGTGTCTGTCACCCAGAGGATCAGAGAAGAACACCAAGACAAATGCACATGGTGTGGCTGACATCCTGAAGGGTTGCCCAAAATCCACTGTGTCGCAAATGCCAACCTGCCAATTCCAGAAATGCATGTTGGCCTGAGCAAAACAGTGCGTTATCACCAACCTAGACCGTTCCTGGTCTGCTCATAACGCACAGACTGCAGAAAGCAGAGTGACCGCCAGGCCACCTCCCCCTGTGGCCCACAGCCGAGGCTTCTGGGAAGACATTGAAATCTCCATAATGATAAATAGCATTTATTTGGCACCATAAATGTACACAGAGAAGCATGATAAATACAGCTGTGTCTACCCAGTGTCCCTCCCCACTCTGAGGACTTCAGCACCGTGAGGAACCATGAAAACCTGCCTAACTGGGCAGTGCTATGCTGGGGAGCAGTTTCTTCTGAGGGGAGATGCGGCTTTGGTGACGTGTTTAGGAGGCTAGAGATGAAGCTAGCCTTTTACAGACAAGTCTTCACCACGACTGTTGAAACAGCATGGATATAAATGGATTTGCGAACACAGCCTAGTGAGAAAGGTCAACTGTTAATAAAATGACCCTTGGAGATTTGAGATCACCCCCCTGAACCCCTTGTCCTTGTTCTCTGGTCCCCACAGAAGGCAGACCACCACTGCGGGTCCATGCACCCAGCTGCCCTCCCTGGGCCAGGTGTGGAAGGGTCGTGAGTGGAAAAGCAAGATGGAAACACCAGTCCTGAACCAACCTGGGGGGTCTCTGGGCCACTCTGAGCTCCTCCGAAGCCTTCAGCAGCCTCACCACTGCCTCTTCTGCCCAACGCTGCTTACGCACGCACCGCACATCAGCCATCCCTGGTGGCCTTGAGAACAGCACCCCCTCAAGCTCCAGGCTCCTCACCCTGCACTCCATCCACAGCTTTCCAGCTGCATATTCATGGGGAAGCTTGGCTGTCCTGCTGTGTACTTAACGGAAGGTACAGAGACACTTAATAAAGTTTCCATTTGACCTATGTGTAGTGTGAAGCAAGCAAAACAAAAGCCAGAGCGAAGCTCTCACACAACCTCTGATTTCTCTTATACTTTCTCTAAATACTTAGATATTTCAGATAAGGGCCACCCCGCAAGGCTGCCTGTGTCCAACAACACTGGGCTCGGGCCTTGTCTTCAGCACCTGGACAGTGCCTGCCTTGGGCCACCTCCTTGCTCAGGACTCTCTCCTTCTCCTGCCTTCTCTCTTAAACCCAGCACACTCCAGACTAACCCTCAAGGCAGAGAAGTCTGAATTTGCCTGGATACAAAGCCAAGCCCTCTGCTAAAGCAGATTTTCTCCATGGTAGACATTGACCATTACGCTGCAAGCTCTGGCAATCACCAGGAAACCAAAGCACTTCCCAAGACAGGAATAGTGTTGAGGGCAGGCCACGCTCCTCCAATCTGCCCACTTCGGAGGATGATGAAGTGGTGAAAGACAGCTTCTCTGCCAGTACTCCATGGCAGAGCCACAGCCTCGGGCTTCTTGTCCAGGACCTGGCAGTTCTTTCTTCTGTGACACCATCCCACATGTGCGGCATCCTGTGGGGTATCCTGAGGACGGTGTCAGGAGAGGACTCAGAACGGCTCGTGGGGGTATCCTTGGCCCTAACCAATCCTTAGTCATGATTAAGTCATGCCATAGCTTTGAGGTTGCCTTATATATCTCCTGACTTTTAAAAATAAGGATTAATCATTTCGTCTTCCATCAAGAAAACCAAATCGATCAACTTCCTCCAACTTGTTCGGTGTATCTGTTGCCTTTATTTTCAAAATTGACAGATAAAATTATATGAACTTTTTCAAGTACAACTTGAAGTCTTGAACTTTATGTGCAAAATGAAATGACTAAGTTCAACAACAAACATGGGTGTCACCTCACACACCTAGGGTTTTGTGATGACAACACTTTACATCCACTCTGAAGTTTTCAGGATTGCAATGTATTGTTACTAACTAGAGTTGCTCTGTTGAGCAATAGAGTTTTGAACTTACTCTTCTTAACTCAAATTTTGTACTCTCTGTCAAGCATCTCCCCAAACCACAGGCCAACCACGCCAGGCCCTGGTCTCCACCATTCCATTCTCTGCTTCTGTGAGATCAGCGTTCCTAGATTCTGCTTATGAGTGAGATCTTGTGGCATTTGTGTCTGGCTTATTTCTCTCAGCACAATGTCCTCCAGGTTTATCTATGTTGTTGCCAACAACAGGATTTCCTTGTCTTTAAGGCTGAGTGGCGATCCATTGTGTGCCTGTACGGCATTTCCTTTATCCATTGATCTAATGATGGATACTTAGGGGGTCTGCATATCTTGGTTCTTGTAAATAATGCTGCAATCAACACAGGCGTGCACATCTCTCTTTAACATACCAATTTCAGTTCTTTTGAATACATACCCAGCAGTGGGAGTGCTGGATTGTATGATAGTTCTATTTTTAAATTGTGAGGGACTTCCATACTGTTTTCTGTAATGGCTGCTCCCACCAATGGTGTGAAGGGCTCCCTTTTCCCCACATCCTCATTCACACTGGTTATCTTTTGTCTGTCCAGTAATAACCTTTCTAACAGGTAAGAAGTGCTATCTCATCGTGATTTTTAATTGCATTTCCCTGATGATTTGTGATGTGGACCATTCTTGCACATTCCTGTGGCCATTTGTACTCTCTCTTTAGAGAAAGATCTTTATGTCCATCCCCATGTTATCATCAGGTTACTTTTTTTTTTGCTGTTGAGTTGAGTTCCTTGCACACTTTAGATATTGAAGTGTATAAGGATGCCAGAGGCACAGCTCGCAAGTGTTTTCTGCCATCCTGTAGATTGTCTCTTCACTCCATTGATGGTTTCCTTTGCTGTCCTGAAGCTTCCTAGCTTGATGGAAACCCATTTGCTATTTTTGCTTTTGTTATGAATGCTTTTGGAGTCATTTAAAATAATCACAGCCCAGACCAACATCAGGGAGCTTTTCTCCCATGTTCTGATAGCTTCATAGCTTCTGGCCTTGCTTTTATAGCTTTCATCTATTTTGAGTGGATTTTTGTAGCTATTGAGAGAGGGGTCTAGTATCATTCACCTGTACCTGTCCAGTTTTCACAATGTCATTTCCTGGAAAGACTGTCCGTTCCCACTATGCGTTTTTGACCCATTGGTTGCCAACCAGCTGGCTGCACGTGTGAAGGATGACTTCTGGCTGCCTGCTCTGTTCCATTGGTCAGTGTCCACTTCCATGATTTGCTGTGCTGTTTGGGGCACTACAGCTTTGTAACATAGTTTTTAAAGTCAGATAATGTGATGACTCCAGGTGTTTTTTTTTTATCAAGATTTCTTTGACTGCTCAGGTTGCTTTGTGGTTGCAGACAAATTTCACATTTTGGGTTGTTTTTTTTCTTATTTCTGTGAATTCTGTAGCTTTTAGAATATTCTTTCTTGAAAGCAGCATCATTCAGTGCTTAGTGGTTACTGTCAGAAATACAGTCAATGCTTAAAATTCTAATATCTATATCGGTATTTAAAAAGCATAATCTATGTACAATTATAATATAAATCTTCTCCTAGACAAGATGCACAACACAACCTCTTAAGAATGGATATACGTATCTCAATATCAAAATTTCAAGCCAGTATTCAAAACACTTAGTTTGTTGTAGCTATTTTACATCAAAATGAACATAAAACTCTAAATTTTTTATTAGCATGTAAAATTGAACTTCCATTTCTAGCAGATGAGATACCCTGGGTGACCTTGGCTTTCCTCACTGTACCCGTGGACAGAGACTACAGGTACATGGCAACATTGAGCCACATTGCTGGGTTGGCACTAAAGAAGGAATCTGCAGGAGTCAAAGTAGAGATGGAAGCAGGGACCTAGGAAATGAGCAAGAACTGTAGCTTTTGTTTGGATTTCATCTGCACTCTGGAGACATTGAGCTTCTGCTTCAATAGGAAACAAAGGTTAAAACCTAGACCCATTCAATGTGAGGACCCTTCTAGATGTTTTCCTTCATAGTGTTGGGGTCCTAAGTAAGCAAAGCCACTGTGTCAGAGGAGACTTGATGGCTTCAACTTGGGGGAAGGACGTGCCCTGAGTCATCTGGATGGAGCTCTTCACAGATCACAGCCCAAGGTCTGTTGGAAACCAGGCAACTGGTGGGAGCAGATCCAGATTCTCTCTGGCTGAGGGCAACCAGGCGTGAAAATATCCCCACATGCAAGTCTACAGAAAAGGAGTAGTTGACATTCTAACAACAAAACTAAGAAAGGAGCACATACCATGCGAAAGAGCCAGCTGAGAAAGTAGATAGCAAAGGAATTCCACAGGGATTACAAAATGGCAATTATCAGAATATAAACGTATTATGTCATATGGGAAAAACAAATCAATTTATTATGTTTTATATGTTAAAAAAAATAAAGCCTCAAAATACAAAAAGCAATAGAAGATTCTTTAAAAACCTGAGAATCTGGGGGAAAAAAAAACATAATTTTATCATCTACAGAGGATGTTAAAAGTAAGTTCAGAAGAGTGGATTGGAGAAAGCTGAGAAAAGGATTAGTGAACTGGCAGACCGAGCTGGGACATCGTCCACAGTGCACCAGGGACACAGAGATGGAAATGCAAGACAGAGGCTGAGCCTCTGGAAGGAGGCCGAACACCAGCATCTGTCCCACTAGACAGAGTCTCAGAGGGGAATGAAACAGTCCACATGGAAAAGACCATGCTGCAGATCGATCACCCAGAACGGTTGCAACCCGGCCCTTCTTATGGTCAGGGAGCCTGAGGAGTGTTGGCTGGCAGAAATGAAAACCCCACTCACTGTGTGGAACTGTGGCAGCAAGGAGCCAGGGAACACAGAGGAGCACAGAGAAGCAGGGGCGTGGAGCCAGGCAGCGTGGTTGATTCCCCAGGAGCCGGGGTACAGGGAGACCATCCTAGGGCCAGCATCCTTCAAGAATGAGGGCAAAATAAAGATAGGTCAAAACTGAGACTGTCACCGGCAGATCCTCACCAAGGCAACTCTCTGGGATTTATGTGAGGTGGAAGGAAGGAGCCTTCGGCTGGGGTGTCCAGCACACAAAAGAGAACGATGGGGTGTGGGGAGGACTGGGTGCCACCACAGGCCAACTGATGGTCAAGCGATGCTCTGGGGATCACTGTGAAGAGCTTCCTGGTGTCTGGCACCTGGCCTGCCCCATGGATGGGTCAGTGCAAGAAGGAAACCCCTTCACAACGCTCATGAAAGGGCTTGCAGAAAGCCCATGGTGGACATCAGTGAATAGCTAATGGACATTTCACAAGGAACGCATCCCTGACCAGATTCGGGGTGCTTCCGCCAGCCCAAGCCTCCCCATCCCAGCGTCTCTTTGCAGCTCCACGCCCCCAGCGGTCCAGCTCCAGTGTGCCCAGGCCTGCGTCCAGTTACTGCCCCTCCACCCCAGCTGAGTCCTCCCTGTCTGCTTTGGTGTCCTCCTCCCATCACCTAGTTTACAGTGACCTAGGCCTTCGGGAACTGGTTAAACTTATTTCCCTCCATGGAGGTCACCGCCTTCTGTGACACCAAGTGGCTTGCTGGTTTGTCACACTGTTGGGTAATCGTCTCTCAGCCTTCGTGAACCGCAGGTTCCACAGAGCTGGGAACCTCCTTGCTCTGGTTTGCCGCTGTTCTGAGCCCACCTGAATACATGCTGAGTGAACACAGAGTCACAAGCATGTTCTTCAAGACCAGGATCAAAATGATCAAAAATATGCAAACAAGTAAACAATAAAATGTTGAAGTAAAAGAAACCAGGTCATCGTTATTTTTAGAAAACTATGACCTACAAACAAATCATAAGTAATCTACAGATATGATATCAAAATTAATAAGAGGATTTGACAAATTTCCTGGACACAGAATCAATATAGTAAGGTACAATGACATTTCTATTCTATAGCAATAAAATGTTATTTGAATAATTAAAAAGAGGATGCTATTTAAAGTATAAAAGAAAAATATCTAACACCTTAGAATGAACCAAAAATAAAATTGCAAGTATTCTATTAAAATATGTCACCAAAGATGTGTGAGACGTTTAAAAAGAGATATTAACAAGCAAAATAAAATGAGCGATCTACCAAAATTTTTAATAAAAATGTAACATTGAATCTATATCAATCCTACAAAAATTGAACTGTAGGTTTGATGTAATTTCCAACAAAGTTTTCCACAAACTTCACAAGGCATTTCCAAAATTTAAAGGAAATAATAAAAGGCCAAGGGTTATCAAGACTCTGGAAAAAGAGCAAAGTGGAGATCATTGCTCTGCTGGAGGCCAAGGCTGAGTGTGACAGTAGTCATGTTGTCAATAATCCGGTGATTATTGCAAAGTGCTAGAGATTGGAAGAATGAGGCAGTAGGGCCAAAGTAAAGGAGAACCCAGACACAGGCCCACACCTGAGCCCCCATCCTGCCCACGCACAGGGCAGCTCAGCAGGGAAGGATGGGCTCACAACAAGGGGCCACTCATGCCAGGAAACAACGAAGTTCCTGCAAAGCTTAGCAGGAAGAAATGTAAGGACCTCCTGTGCTCTCTAGGGAGCAGTTCCTTCAACAAACCAAAAGGAGCAGAAAGGCAGGTAGTTCTGTCCACATTGAAATCATTGAAATGAAAAGGCTTCCATCCATCCAAAGGAAAGAAAAGAGGGAAAGAGCAACCACAAACTGGAAGAGGATATTGCCAACAATCAAATGGATGAGGGACCAGTATACAAGTATATATTAAAAGAGGAAAAGTGTTTACTAATCAATAAGAAAAAGACCAATGACCAAGTGAAAATACTATACAAGAAAGACAGTGTATTAGTCAGGGTTCTCTAGAGGAACAGAATCAACAGGAAGTATGATTATAAAAGGGGATTTATTAGATTGGCTCACGACCAGAAGCTGGTAGTCCACAATGGCCTTCTGCAGCTGGAGAACTGGAAGAACCAGCAGTGGTGCAGTCCAAGAGGCGGAAGGCCCAGAACAAGAGGGATCAACAGTGCTGCCCTAGTCTGAGACCAACACTTCTGGAAACTATCTGAAAATGACTGGTACAGTCCGCTTTGGAAGAGTGAAGAAACTAGAGTCCCATATCCTCAGATGATCCAAGCAGTGATCAAGAACCTGTTCAAGAAGAGCCCAGCTTCCATCTGCATCAGTTTCCTTGTTCTTCCAGCTTTTATTCCATCCTATTGGGCAGTGCCACCCACACTTAGTGTGGGGTCGGCTTCAGTTCACTCTCCCACATGCCAATCATTCCTAGACACTCCCTCATTGACACACCCAGGAGCCTCTTAATCTTTGGCATCTCTTAATCCAATCAAGTTAACAATTCAAATCACCACTACAGACCTGGATATGTATTCACAGTAATGGAAACACAAATGGCCCACAAATATCTGAAACGAGACAACCACAATATAAATTGGGAAAATAAAGGTTAAATCCACAATTAAAGTCCATATCACTACCACCCACTGGCAAACATGTAGAAGTCTGATAATATCACGTGCTGGTGAAGGTGCTGAATGCCGAGAATGCTTGCATGCTAGTGGAGGTCCCTGGGATAGCACCGGGTGCCCCTTGGCTTTGCCTTGCACATCAGAACTCCTCAGGTCTGCACAAGTCCCAGAGATAATGCTGCCCGCCTACTCCAGGAGGCGTGTAAGAACACCAAAAGAAGAGATTGAGGAAATGGTAACAGCTACCTGTCTTCTAAGCAAGTGCTTAATTAGTATGAGTTTTTTAATTCAACTAATCTATTTATCCCCACTTTTTGTGACTCACAATATAAGTCAATTGCATTAAATTAAAAATGCTTTTAGATGATAGTAAAACCACCATAGAATAATCCTGTTTTCTCATGGATGTCTATTTGATTCCATGCCTGTTTTCTGAAAGCAAAATAACATGCTGATCTTAGCACACATCCAGAGATTAACACACTGGAAACATCCACTCCGATGTGCAACTCTGGTGCACTTTCCCTCCCTCTCTTTTTATATAATGTATATCTATTTGTCTGTATCTGTATCCATACAGATATACACACATATGTATATTTACATATACTTTAATTAAAACATGTGCATATGTCTCTATATACAAATGTATGCAAACATATATTTGGAACCTTTACTAAGACAAATCTTCATATGACATGAGAATAAATCTTGGATTCTGATTATAAAGAAAATCCTACCAGAAGCAAACTAGGGAGCTCAGGGTAACATGCAAGCAGGTTTCCCAGGAATCTATCACTCTCCTCACGCTAATTACAAGAAATTAGTGCTACTGTGTAAAACTGATTCACATAAACTGGACTATGATTAAAATTCCAATTTTGCCAATTCAAACCACATATTCCCAAATGCCAGCATGAAAAGTTTTAAAAGGTTGAATAAGGAACATACGTGTGCAAATACACACCAAATACATGAAGCAGAGCTGTATTTCAACATTTACTTTATGCAGCAATGCTGCTTCTGTGAGTTGTATATTCTCTTTTCAGAAATTAGCAATGATTACCTGACACATCTAATTAACACTCTACATGTTGAACCAGCTATCAGAATTCTCCATTAATTTATAAGTTATATAAGTAATTTTAGCATTCAAGGGAATGGTCTCTCCAACAACGCTGAAACATTACAAGTCACAAATTGGCACTAATGTTAATCCTAGGAAATATTCTACTTGCAAATCAATTTACTCATATTTTCCTAGAGCAAAGCGGCATAATGCAGTTTCAAATTGTATTACAAATAGATTTCTCCGAATAATCACTCTCCGTTCCATGACCCCAACCAAATAATCCCGAGATGTTTGCATTTGATTATTTGGAAAAGGATAATAATAACAATTATAATATTTCCAGAGGGACCAACAATCTAGCAAATTAAATTCAGTGAAATACAAATATGTCATCATTATCTTTTAATATGGGTAAACCAGATTCAAGAAAGCATGCTTGATTACTCTATGAACAAATAAAGGAGTACAGATGTATCCTTAGCTCTCCATGATGACCATACAGGTCTGCCTGCACTCACTGAATGATAATGTAGAATTTATAATTCTAAAGCAAAGAATTAATGAGGAGGTTTGGATTAAATAGTGTCTGATCCTGAATAAAAATCTGATTTTCCAGCTCTAACCTAACAACATCAATTTGCCTAAATGTGCCTTCGGGTTTACTAGACTTTCTTCTCCTTGCTTAGACTGTAATAAAAGCAGAGAAGCTGTGTGAATTTTTAAAACCACAAAATCAGAATAAAGTCTTGGTCCTCTCAGGAGCAGCTGCTTCTGGTGTCTCTCCTCCCATGTGCATCAAGTTAGATGCTAAGGTAAGTGAGCGGTTCATCCTGTCCCAAACCAAACAGACTAGCCCAAATCACTGGAAAGCACTAAACAGAAATTATTTTGAGATTATCTCCTAGGTCCATGGGTCAACCTCACCTGGCTGATGAAGGTAATAGATACTCTGAAGGGCAGTCATCTGGGATGTGGACCACCCTGAAGCAGGGGAGCTGGGGCTCCTACCTAACTCAGGCAGGCAGGAGGGGTATCAAAGCAGGACCTCAGACAAGAAGGGCCTGAAGGCTTTGCTGCGCAGACAGGCCTTTCTTGCCTACAGCTCGGCAAGCCAGGAGCATGCAGCGAAAGCAAGCTTCACCCATCCTGAGGAAGCAAGGGCAGTGCAGAGAGGGGTCTGGTGTCTACAGTGGCCAGCACTGAGGCAGAGATGCTTTGCAAGCACAAGGGGAGAGCAAGGAGAAAAAAGACAGCCAGGACAGCCTTGTGACAAATCCTGGTTTGGAAGCACCACGAGGGTTGCCCACCAAGTCCACCATGCCAGCAAAGTGACTCTCAAGAACAGCCAGGGCTACAGCCTGACACAGAGACCAAGTGGCTGAAGGCGGGCTCAGTAGAAACACAGAGAACTTCCTGGGGAGTCCTCCTCAGTCCCTGGGAATAGCAGGGAATGACAAGGAATACTCCATAGGAGTGTTTGTAAAACCAGTAAAAAGGAAGTCAGTGGGGCTTCTATGTCCCAGGTTAGTAGGCTGGGCCTCCAAGAGGTGGGTTTAGGCTACATGGGGCAGCGAAGCTTGTCTCACTGGCACGAGGTTGAGTGTATGCGGTTGGCTTTGAAGGATTGATTGGTATATCCGGGCCCCTCCCCATTCTTCTCATGCTGAAGTTTTGTATTTTCATTACTTAAGAAAAGAGGAAAGGAACGTTCCTGTTTTACTCCAGATGATATCTTAACTGAGGTTTCAATCAAGGAGACAATGTGTTCCATGATTCAAATGAAGGTCTAGGCATTAGAATAAAGTCAAGTCTAAGATGTGATATCATTATCAGTAGTAGGACAATTGGTTAGCAAGAGTCATTTTCAGGGGGGTTGATGTTGGACCGTTACCAGCAGGGGAAGGGCAGGAATCGATGCCCTGAAAAGAATCATGCCATGAATAGGGTGGGTCATGTTCCGGTCCCCCCTTCAGCTCCCTGCTGCAGGACTCAGGAAGGAGTGGGAAGCCCCTACTGCCAGCCGGCGGCTCTCTGGAGCATCAGGGAGAGCAGAATTCTATGGTGGTGTCAAAGGCAACCAAAACGCTTCCTCAAGCCGGCGATCTCTTCTGGACCTGACTGGACACGTAATTTCACCTGGCTGAGCCCCATCCGCGTGGTACAGAAAGCACGTCCCACCCTCTATTTCTATTTCACACCAAATTCGTGAGGATTTGACTTTTATTAACTATTCTTTTTTCTTTTTCAAAGCTGATTTAGCTGTTCTACACACATATAAATAATAAAATGCATTTGTCTATATCTACAAAGACATCTTACTGAGACTTTTTTTTCAGAATTTCTAAAAATTTTTTTAATGTAAAATAAAATGTAGGCACAGAAAAACACACAAAATGAACCTGTGGACTAATGAATGATCCAAGGGCAGGATGCTGATGTCAGGAGCAGGGACATGACCATTGAGCTGGGGAAGTCACATGCACTGCTGCCCTTGATCTCTCAGTACTGTTCTTCCTTCTTTGGTAATGCACCATTATCCTGGTTCAGAGGAACCACTCTCTGTGTTCTAAAAGATAGTTCTAGGCACCCAGGAGAAGGTGGGTATCTCCTTTCAAGCCATCGGCTGCTAGAAACTCACTGAAGTAGATGATGAACGCAAACTCCGTGCTTTCTGCGAGAAGCGTCTGGCACAGAAGTCGCTGCTGAAGCTCTGGGTGAAGAGTGGAAGGGTCTTGTGGTCTGAATCAGTGGTGGGAACAACAGACAAGGTTTCCCCCTGGACCAGGTGTCTTACCTGTGGTTGTGTTAATCTGCTACTGGTAAGGGCATTGCTGTCACAGACCAAGGCGAACCCGAGAGAGAGAGTGCAAATCGGCTGAGATTTTGAGAGGAACTGTGTTGAACTTTGTTATCACTTCGTGGAGAGTTGGCTTGTTGACTGTGTTGAATCTTCAGATTCTGCTCTCTGTTCATCGAGGACCTTGAATTCCTTCCTGAGTGTTCTATGATTGTCAGCCAGCGTGTGCTGTGCAGCTTTGTTAGATAGATGCCAAAGTGTTTCATTTTCTCCAGTGAAAGCAACTGAGCTCATAAGTCTTGATTTTAGGTTTTTCAATTGTGCATTTGATTTCCTTAAGAAGCATAGTGCCATTCAGAGTATCTATCTCCTAGTAAGTGAGTTGTAGTAGAGTGTGTGTGTGTGTGTGTGTGTGTGTGTGTGTGTGTGTGTTTGAGGAATTGGTTAATCTCATCTCAGTTGTCAAGATCATGTGTGCAGAGCTGTGCATACATCCCATTACTATCCTTTGGATGCAGGTAGGGTTGGGAGTGATGGTTATTTTCTCTTTTTAGCTCATTTGTGTCATCATTTCTTTTCTTTTGTCAGCCTTGCTAGAGCTGACATCAATTCTAATGATTTTTACAAGGAACAGCTTTTTGTTTCATGGATTTTCTCTATTATTTTTGTTTCCAATTTCACTGACATATGTTCTTATCTTTTCTATTGTTTCCTTCTTATTGGTTTTGGGTTTTCCTTATTGGTTTTGGGTTTTGTTCTCCTTCCTTAGATTCTGTATCTAGGATATTAGATTATTAAATTGATATTTCACTTCTTAATGTAAATATTAATTGCTATGAATTTCCCTCTTAACACTGCTTTGACTGTGTCCCACAAATGATGGTATGTTGTCTTTCTGTTTTATCCAGTTCAGTGTATCTCAGTTTTGGTGCTAGGATTTAATTCAGGGGTGATTTACTGAGGTACATCCCTAACACTTTTTAATTTTTATTTTGAGACAGGGTTTCTCTGAGTCACTGAGGGCCTCTCTAAGTTACTGAGGCTGGCTTCAAACTTGTGATCCTCCTGTCTCAGCCTTTTTTAGTCTCTGGGATTAAAGTCATACACCACCATGCCTGGCAGTTCAATGTATTTTTTAATGCTCCTTTGAGATTTCTTCTTTGACTCATTGATTATTTATAAATGTGTAACTCGGTTTCAAAGTGTTTGCTAAGTTTCCTGCTATTTTCCTATGTGGGTTTACAGTTTGATTCCTTTGTGACAATTTCAGTTTTAATTCTGACACATAAAGACTTCGTCAGTCATCATTCCTACCATAACAATTTTAACAATATCAATGGCTTTCTTGGACACATCGGAAAAGTGAGTTTATAGGCCAAACCACCACCCCAAAATCTGAAGAGACAGACAAATACAGAGAGGTATAGCCAAGATCTGCTTACCCCCAACAATCTACTGGAGTTGCAAACTGGTAGAAACATTTAAAGAATGATTTTGATGAACTGGGGAAGTTGAGTATGAAGAGATCTGAGAATGAGAAGTTCAGAAGGGTGCAGTCATGGGGGCAGGGCACAAAACTTGTCTTGGTTTTGCCTTTAGGAACCTCACCAGGTTCCCATGGTTAAGAGTCAAGCAGGCCCCTTCCTTGCTCCAGCAGGAGAAAGGAAAGGGACCATTGTGAAATACAGCATTCTCTATCACAGAGGCCTGCTTTCCAGGGCAAAAGTCTCTACCAGAGCTTCATCCAACCTGAGGAAGGGCATCTCACAAACTCTAACCCCTGTGATATCGAGGAGAAAAAAATAACACAGAAAAACACAGCAAAGCAATAAAGCTATAATCTCGCTATATTATCTCGAAGGAAAAATAGAGCTTAAAAAGCACTTATGAAACTCACAATCTCAGGTTGTAAGTCCACTAAGAGTTAGATTTCATGGCAAGATTATGGAACACTTTCCCTCCCACCTGCCTTACCAGCAGACCACCCAGCTTCAGCACAATAACAGCAAATCTGGAAGGGTTCTTAAGGATGCCCAAAGACAGCCGGGGATGACAGCAAGGACATTTGGAGTACTTTTTCCTACATTTAGTCACATTATCCTTGAGCTATTTGAGCACTCTTTCTTCCTCTTTACCTGGCTAGTTCTTCCTAACTCTTTAAGACTAACTAGAGTCACTCGAGAAATGTATGTAGGTCTAAGGTTTCCTGAAGTGTGCACAAGAGCTATAGAAATTCTGATCTCTGAAACAGGGTCAGGTGCCCCCAGTGGCTGTCCCAGCATCTGGTGCTTGATTTTAGTGCTCTGGATGCCCTCCTGATGTAGTGATTCTGCCGTCCTTTTATCTCAACGTAATTCACAAGAGGGGTGAATTGGTTTGCAGGGGTATTAGTTCCTACTTTCACAGTTCCTAGAACACAAATAAGGCCTCAATAAAACATATTTCAATTGAAAGAACAGAATAATTTCAAAACCTGCCACTCTCATTATTTCTCAACTCAATTCTGTGTATAATTTATTTCCATTTTAAATTAGATGTCCTGTTTTTACCGCAAAATTAGCAAGTTCTAGATTGAATAGAATATCATAACATTTCTAGATCATCCCCCACACACCTGAATCCCCTTAAATTTCTAACTTTAAAGGCATCCTATGCCTGAGAACTTGACATTACTTTTACTTTTCACTTCCCATTGTCCCTTATTTGAGGTGTTTGCTAAATGTATCCTTTGCCATACATTTATGTGGCCTTAAACTGTTGTCTTTGCTTCTGCATGTCTTCATTCCTTGTGCCAATCAGAGCATCCTCACTGTTGTCTCCAATTAAAACAACACTGTGTGCCTTCTACACACACTAAGTACCAAGAACTTACTGTAATTTTAACTCATTTAATATTTAATGATTACAACTTCATTACTTCTTTTACTTTTTATTCAATTTTCTGTGCTATCTAAGAAAAACATTCCCATAACCCAACTTGAGCTAACAAAGTAAGAACTGTTATCAATTGAAAAAATAAGATGGATCATAAGGAGCTACAGGGCCGGCACAGTTCTAGGTCCAGTGTCTTGGAGTTAGAGAAGCAGGACTCAGTGGTCACTATTCCTCAGCAGATCTCAATTCTGTTTCTACATGCGGGCTCAGCTCTCTTGACTCTGGAAGCACTCTCTCCAGAAAAGGGAACGTAACCTCAGAGCTGTTATGTCAAGGCATAGGAAACCAGGAGAGAGAAGACATTCAAGTTTCAGCTCCCATAAAACAATTTCAGGGAAGGATTCATCTTGGGTGATACAACAATTCCTGAACTCATCACTGAGATAGGAGGTAGAGCAAAAGGCAGGAATTAGGATTATTACAGAAGCACGTGGGTATGATGGGGTAATGATAGTTCTCACAAAGAAGGGGAAGGGTTCTGATCAAAACAGAGGGCCAAGAGGTCAGAGAGACCTTATGATAAGGTCTTAGCCTTATGACCATTGTGTTGATGGGATAAAGAGGGGCATATTTGAAAACTTACAGTATTTGAGACAATCACTTTCATGTTTGGGGAACTCAGAATATTTAAAAAACATATTTCATTCTTCCAAAGAAGTGCCCTCTGATCCAAGACTTTTCAAAATGTATCACAAAATATTGTACAAAAGGATGCATTCACTTAATGAACTGTCCTCAGTACCAGAAATGGAAAGCTAACCTGGAACTTCCTACGGCCAGTTTGTGCACTGTCAGCACCGATGCTTTGTCCCAAGTCATTTCCACCGCGACCTAGTCCCACCTGCGTCTGAGGTGGGAATCACTTCTGCTCCTGTCCATCACTGGCCTCAGCCTCTATTTGAAATCTTTCAGTGATGAGTAACTCATGGCGTGGCAAACTCCAAACAGAAAACAAAACCATTGCATTGTTGGAAGCTATACTCCACCGTTGGAAGGATGTTGGAACATCCATCGTAGGATGACTCCAAATTCTCTTTCTCACTATTATTACTCATTGTTCCTTGTGTTATATAATAAATCTGAGCTACTGTCACATGGCGACACTGTGAATATTTGACAGCAGTCATTTTGTGGGCTCATCATCTTCTCTGTTTTAGGTTATTTATTTCCATGTCTTATGGATATAATTGATATTAAAATGCTTAGGTCTGATGATCAGGAAAGCTGCTTTCTAATCTTGATTCTACCACACAAAATTTTAAAAATACATCAGTATTTAAAAGGTTAGCATTTGAGACTTTTATTATTCATGAGTTATTTGAGAAGCCCTGGCACACATTGATTTATAATCTCTAGAAGATGTTTTGACGCGAGGCTGGTTGCAAAGGCACATCCTTTTGACTAATGAGTGTCCCAGCTTCTAGCCACCACATGCACGTGAGGACAAATCCATGTATGTCATACTGTACGTGGGAATTTGAAGCCTGGGATGTAGTGGAAACTGGCCCTTGAACTCTAAAATGTCTACTCAACATATGGTAAATTCCTTACAGTTTAATTTTGAGTAAAAGATTGGTCATTGCTCATATCCCCAGTGCTCATATTGGCTCACATATCACATCAACCCTAGAAAAGTAATTACCTTCCTTAGGCCAAAGAAACTTGATAAATTGTAAAAGCCTTCCAGTGGAAGTATTCCCATCACCTTGTTGTGGTAATAAATCAGCTAGGCAATCCCATCTAAGAGTCACTTCATTACTGAGTGTGTACTGAGAAAATGACTTTCTGTATTAGCATTGCTTAGTTAGGCAGTAATGGATATTACTGTAATATGGAAAACATGACCTTAAAATAATATTGCTTGCATTGATGTGTAATTGGCATTTTAAAAATAACAATCTGAGACAACATATTTGGATGTTTTTTACTTCAATATGCATTTGTTTCTCACCTCTGAGAGTACAAAGCTGAAGCAAGACCTCATTCCTGCTGTCCCTTGGGGAATGGAGGGCCTTCCCCACACATGGGGCCATCTATAGGATGTTTCCCCTACAATACCTCAGTTCCTTTCTGCTTATGCCCCCTGTCCCCAAAGCACCCAACTCCCTGAACACTCTCTGCTTCTTGAGCTCCTGCAAAAATATCCACTTGGTTCAGCCTGAATGGCTTCCTGTTGATTTCTGAACACACCACAGAAGTGCAGCTGTGTCTCAAGAGCTCTGCTGGCCTGCTCCCCCGCAGCTGTAGGCAGCCTCAGAGCAGGCAGCCTGGAGGCAAGAGGCCTGCCTCGGCATCTGTCACTGAGTAACCAATATGAACAGGCCCCACTACTGGATGCAGCCTTCAGCATACGCAAAGGTGGTACCTCAGGTGTCTTCCCTCCATTACCGCCCTACTTCATGTCCTCTCTTCATTGGAGACCAGCGCAAGGGCATCCTGCACTCGAAGGAAGAAGAATTCAGCCCAGTCTCCTGGAGGAGGGAGCATCTGGACATTTGATTTGTAATTCTTCTTTAAGGAGAATAGGCCTCTCTCATCCATCAGTTTTTAATTTAATCATTTCTTTATGTCAGAATCAACTCATGAATGTCTTATTCTTTAGAGGCAATGTAAGAGTTTTTATAAATTTTGTTGCTCAAATTATACCAGCTTCAGCCATTGAAAGTTTCTTAATGTTGGTTCTGCCAATTTCAGTTGAGTTATCTGACTTTTCTTTTAAGTCTTTTGTGAGATATCTGTGTTGTAAACATATGGTCTCTACCAATGGCTAGTCTTTTTGCTTCTCTTATACAGGTACTTGATCAACTAACACTCTTTAATTAATCCCAATTCATCAAAACATTAACTAAATAGTTAAATATTAAGCATCCTCTGCTAAGTTCACAAACAAGAAAAGGGTGCCCATCATCATCATTTATATTTACTATTGTCCTGATATTCTAACCAGCAGAAAAAGGAAACAAGAAAAGAGAAAGAAAGAAAAAGTTCCCAAGACTGGGGGAAAAAAGGAAACCTCTTATTCTTCATAAATTACATGCTTATACATGTTAAAAAGCTAAAAGAAACTACAAACAACTTTAAAAATAGGTGGCCTAACAATATTGTTGAATTGAAAGTCAACATGTGAAAGATCAATTGTACTTACATTAGGTGATGATAAATATGTAGATAATAACTTTAAAAGTGATTTACAACAATAAATTTTAAGTGATTTTTAATAATATCAAATATTGAATAATTAAAATAAATGTGACATCTACACTGAACCCTTAAAATCAAAACAAGAGAAATGAAATATTATATAAATAAGTGGAGAGACATACCATGTTCATGGACTGGATAAATTAGTATACTGAGAAGGATATACAGGTTCAGTTATGCAGAAAGAACAAGTCCTGGAGGTCTAAATATAGCATAGTGACTATGGTTAATAGATTGTATTGTATATTCAAACTTTGCTCAAGAGTTGATGTAATCTTAAGTGTTAACACACACACACACACACACACACACACATATACATAGAGCTATAACTATATGAAGTGATGGTATGTTCTTTAGATTTATTGCGGCAATCATTCTGCAATGTATACTTATATCAAAACATCACCTTGCACAACTTAAAATATATACAATTTTTATTTATCAAGTTACCTCAGTAAAACTGGAAATTTTTTTTTTTTTTGTACTGGCGATTGAACCCAGGGGCACTCAACCACTGAGCCACATCCCCAGCCCTATTTTGTGTTTTATTTAGAGAGACGGTCTCACTGAGTTGCTTAGGGCCTTGCTAAGTTGCTGAGGCTGGCTTTGAACTCGCGATCCTCCTGCCTCAGCCTCCCAAGTGCTGGGATTACAGGCGTGCACCACCATGCCTGGCTTGGAAATTATTTTTAAAAACACATAAAGCAGATGGACACATTCATGTACAATAACCCACACATATGAGCAGTTATGTCAGATATATAACATATTATCTATGATAAGCAAATAAGTATAATGTAGAGTAGGTAATTTTAAAAAAGCAGAAAATATCTTCAGATCTCTGAGTCCAAATATTCAATGCAATCCCAGTCAAAATCCCATAAGATTCATTCATTAGAAATTGGCAGGTTTGTTTTAAAATTTCAAATTTCCTTCTAACTTGAAGGAATCAGAATAAGCAAGTCATTACTAATAAAAATAAAGAGGAGGACATACAACTGTACCCTCAAAACAGTGTGATGCAAGCCAAGAACAGACAAGCAGCCCAGTGTAGCAGACTGGTTAGTGTAAAACCATCTCTCTCTCTCTCTCTCTCTCTCTCTCTTTCTTACGCGTGCACACACACACACACACACACACACACACACACACACACACAGATTTAGACATGGGCTCCTCCACAGTTAATTGGGGGAAAGGGCAATCTTTTCTATAAGTAGGAATCTGCTAATTAGAAATGAAAAAAACACTCAATTCCCCTTACACCACATAAAAAATTAATTTGAGAAAAATCAAAGAGTCAGATAGAAAAGCTAAAACAACAAGGTTTCCAAAGGAAAAATAAACAGAGTATTATTATAATCCTGGGGACGGAGAAAAGTGCCTTCAATGGCATTCCAAATGTAGTAGCCAGGAAATTAAATTGTTTTTCTGAAAAATTTACAAAAGGAGAAATTTTCTTTAATCTCTGAATATTTTCCCTAAATTCACTCAATTTTATATCATTCAGTAATTTTTGCCATTTTCCCATTTACTCAGAACTCAAACTTAATTAAATGTAAAATGAGGAAAATGACTAAATATTATCATAGCATATTAATATACCTTTTGCCTATAGTGCACTACCATTCTAATGTATTGGAGATATTTCTTCCTCTGAACATTTAATTTCTTAGCTCAAATTATAAAATGATATTTAAATAGCTGTTTCAGGTGTAAAATTCTACCTGGGTTTGAATGACTGAGGGCCCCTGCAGCCATCTCCTTGTTATGTGGCAAAGGGCCACTTTCACTGGCTCCATGTGACATGTCCCTAGTGAAGACACTGGCGCAGTTTCAGAAATTATCAAGCATACCCAACGTGGGAGAAAAGTCTCGAGATGCACTTGGAGCGTCAGTGCCCAGCCTCAGGACAGCCTGGGCTGACAGACATCACCACAGGAGGAATTCAAGCACTTGACCTAACGTTCCTTTCTATCTTCCATTAAAATTGACCCCAAATCGCTGGAAAATATTTTTAAGACTCGATAGGGTCACTATACTAAAAGCTATCATAAAAAGTTCAGAATATTTGCATAATATACATATATTCTTGGCTGCTTTTATCTTTATAAATTAGTAAGAAATAGAAAGGTAAAAAGAATAGAAGGCGGATTTGTTCACCTCGGTCCTTGTGTTTGAACACCGTGTGAACCAGGCATTGTGCTGGATGATCTGGGTGGAAGACGGTCTCTGGGGTCGTGGTCACTGATACCCACACACACTGCAGACGAGAGGGCCACTCTGAGACAGAAGTTTGACAGCTTTGCTCTCAGTGGAGATATGTGTGGGCATTAAAGGAAGCAGAAAACTTAGTGGCTCTGAAAGGGGGCTGGAGAACAGCACTTGCAGATGATTTAAATCATTGTCTCTGATTATTGACGTGATAATTTCCAATGAAGACAATTTTTATAATATAGAGAGGTTAAAAGACAGCCAACTGGCTCTTTTCCACAGGAAATCATGGACAATATACCTATGTGTAGGATTTCCTTCAAATCTTTTTTCTTTAGACATGATTTTAAGTGAAAAGATAAAATTACTATAATACAAAATTTGGTTAAAAATATGGGTCTCTGAGCAAACCGAAAAAAGAGTTTGGAGAAATTTGTAAGCTCCTATTAGGAAGAAACTGAATAACATTACCAACTATTTTCACTTTCCATAAAAGAAAGAAATCACCTCATCTATTACATAGTTTGGAAATGACTTGCAAATAATTCCATTTCCATCATTTTGTGGATGGAATGATCATCATTTCATGATGGAAACTTATTTGATTTCATATTTTTAAAATCACTTTAAGATGAAGAAATTCAAACTTTTAAATAGAAAAAAAAGAGCTGACCCCTTGTCCAGGCAGCCCCGCTGGTCTGGCTTAGCCTGCAGGCATCTGTGTGACCCCTCTGCCTCCTCTCCTCCTCCAAAGATCTCACCTCCCGCTTGGGTCTCCAGCCACAGGAGATCCTGGGCCACCCCAGTGGCTCCTCAGGGCCTCACCCTCCCACTCTACTGGCCTCCACGGCCGTCAGGCTGGGCCCACCCCATCTGTCAAGGCCGTTTGGACCCATGAGAGGTTTAAGGCTGAGTTACACCCACCCCCTCCCCCAGTTCAGAAAAGGAGAACCAGCCCTAACCGACCCTATGACCTCCGTGCACTGCTGCCCAGGTCAAGGCTTCCACTCCCCCAGGCCCAGATTCCACGTGTGTTTTGCATTGTTGGATAAGAGAGAGGGTCAGAGCACCTTTCCCGCTTCAGTAACAGCTTCAGACTCGGCCTCCACACGGGGCCTCCTCACGGAGGAGAGCGGCCACCGCTCAGCCTGGTGGCACCACTGTGTACCTCCTCTGACCTCAGGTGACTCTGTTTTACCCTCCAGGACCACAGCCTCACTGCCGCCCAAATCATGGCTGAGGAGTCAGCAGAAGGCCCTCCGCGTGCCGGTGACGGGCCGCTGCTCCGCCTCTGCAGCCCTTCAGATAAGCGTTTTGTCATGGCTGCGTCTGACAGAGAAACCAAACTGGAGGGTTTAGGGTACCAGCAGTTTTAACCTCTGTCCACTCAGCTCTCATCTCCAATGGCCAAACTCCTGCTCTTCACGGAACAAGCCTGGTATCTTCCATCCATTCCTCCTCCTTTTAGAGGAAAGCTCTCAAGTTCAAGTGTCAGGTCCCGTTGGTCCTCCTGGCCCCCTTTATGGTTTTGAAACTGCGGGGAAATAGCACATCAAGCTGCTCAGGTGAACTGAGGTGTGAAGCCTTTGGGCTCACTTCTCCACCGGGCCTAAAATAGATTAGGAGTGAAATCCATTTTCTTTATAAAATGCCAGCACAACACAGGGCCAGCACTTCACAGGACAGCGTGCCATGCAGCGAGGACATCTGCAGGCCGAAGACACACAGCTCACCTGGACCCTCGCACTTCATCTACAGATGCAGCCAGAGTGGGGGGCCTGACCTTGGCTCAAGGCCTGCATTCTGTCGCGGGGACACCATGAGCATGTGAACCAGCATGTGACATTGTGGGAGACTTCTAATTTCCCCCAGGAAAACGGAGGGCATGTCGTGGCACCAGGCCTGATTCCTGGGCCCTCGGAGAGGTAGAGGCTGGGCAGCATTTGATGACACCAGTGCTTCGGGCTCTGGAAGGAAACACGACTCTCCATAAATCCTCTTTTCCTCCCTCTCGGCTTCACAAAGTGCTCACAAGGCTGCGCTCCCCAGTGAGTGCCATCTGGCTGCGAGGTGCAGTTGCAGCGTCAGGGACCCAGGTGCCCCGATGCCAACACTCAAGCACAGGACAGTGACATGAGAAGACAGGACTGATGAGCTCTCACTGGGCACGTCCTGTGGTTTCAATGCCAGTCCATGGCAAACAGGCTGGAAACCATGTCTGTTGTCACACACACCTGGAAGGTTTTGAGAAGAAAGAATAAATTAGGATAAAGGAAGAACACAGAGAAACAAAGCGAAGTCACGGATCCATGCCTTGTGCTGCCTTTCAGTAATAAGAAAAAGGCAGAGGAGGTGCCTCTAGCTGCCTGACGTGGTGCTTACACAAAGAGCAGAACCAGAGCTCCTTAAAATGAGCATTTTTTTTTTTTTACATTAGAATGGTAAAAAAATCAAATGTGGACTCTTATAGAAAAGATCTTAGAATTTATTAACCATGTCCTCAAAAACATTTCTGTAATAAATGCAAAAGCCATTGGCCAATATTTTTTATGGCCCATCAACTCAGGCCAATGACATGACACCAAAGCTGTTTCCCAAGAACAAGCCCATGATGAACTGAGACACTGCAGTCTAGGTCCTGACCTGCTTCTTGGAGCCAAGAAGAGCATTTAGACTGTCTATAAGCACAAGAGCTGTGGTCAACTCAGCTGAAATAGAGACCAGGCAATGCCGCCACCTGATCACCCCGTGAAGTCCTGTGTGCCTCCACCGACTGGAGAAGAAAGCAGCTTCTCAGGACGCTCTCTCCCATGGTGAACTTCTAAGCATTTGGGAAGTAAATAAAGTGAGATAAGAAAGAATGAAGAGGAAAGTTGACTGAATCATCAACTAAGGAGTAGAAAACCATTTTCACTCAATAGCTTGATCTTTTAAGTTAAGTAAAAATGATCACTTGTGAATGTTACTGCGTACGGACCTTCTAGACACAGGTTGGGAGGCAAATGTTAGTGTGCCTCATCATCTTCGTGGAGTGGACACCTGGGATAGGCCAGCTCATCCAACTCACCAGAAACCAGTGATGGGTAATTACAGGACATCTACATGTATGTGTACGCATGACTCCTCTGAGATGGGATCACAGCACCATGATTTTAGCTAGAGACACTTTGTGTTCAGCTCTCCCTGAGTGTCTTGTAAATGTTTTGGACAGTTGGCTTGTTTGAGGCAGCGTCCACACAAGGTGCTTCATTGATGTATCTCTTAAGTCTCTTTTAAGTTATAGATTATTCTTTTCCTTGCAATTTTGTTGCTGCTATTGTTGAAGGAATGAGGTCATTTGTCTTGGATAGTTTCCCACAGTCTTGATTTGGCTGACTCTATCTCATGGAATTAGCATGCTCCTTGGACTCTGGTATTTCTGGTAACTGGTAATTAGATTTAAAGACTTGATCTGATTCAGTTCAATTTGGGTCGGGGGTGGGGATAGGAGTACTTTCTAAGTGAATATGGTAAGGTTCCAGCAGGAGGTAAATAGATCTCTGGTGTCTTTAAAAAAAGAGAAGAAACTAGTGGTCTGGAGATTTCCACTATAAAGACACATTGATTGACATCGATGGCATATTTGAATGCTGGTGGCTACGTTCTCTCCAGTTGGGCCAATTGTCTTTGTTCCCAAACCTGGTGACACTAGGAGAACTTGGAACTGATTAAATTCATAATATGAAAATCAATACATACGAATGCAAAATAAACATTTTTATGAAAACTAAATCAAATACTTTGCTACAAAGTTGAGTTGGTGGAATATTGCTTGCAAATAAGGGAAGGGAAGGCAACAAGAAACTATCCGGGAGAGAAAGGTAGAAATGTGTTAAGACTTCTGGGCTCAGAATTTATCATGAATATTTTTCATTTCCAAGTGCTCTAAGGATGCTCAAAGGGGAAAGCGCATTGTGACTGTATTCTGTGCCAAAAGAAAAAAGAAAGAAAAGGAAACTAACTCCAGTCAGTGGTCTAGGGACCCTGGATCTGAACAGTCTCCTAATGTGAGTTGTTCTCCCAACCTTCTTTTAATAATTTCCTGCTCACAAACCCTCCGCACGTCTCAGGTCCCCTACCTCTACTTCTCCCACCTGCGTCTAAAGGATGTGTTTCTCCAAGAAGCAAGAATTCTACACGCTCTCAGGTGGTTTTGCCGCAAGCAGAGCTGGCTCCACCTGTGGGCAGTCAAAGCAGCGGCACAGGATCCTGTGCTTGGTTTGAGGTTCTGCGGTCTTGCCTTGAAAATAATCTGTGAACCTGAATGTTGTAAGTGAAGTCTGAAGAAACGTGGAGAGGACACAGTGTGGGCGGAAGCACCCAGGTGGCTGCACCCACCTGGATGTGTGTAGGGCGGATCACACCACAGCTCCAGCCAAGGGCACCTGGGCATGAACCTGGCACCCAGGCACATCCCTGGGAGCTCTCTGGGTGCTGTGAGGCCCCTAGGGGCTGGACAAGCCAGGTCCCCGGCCCAGGTTGGTGGCAGAGATGGCAGACTCAACAGCAGCAGCCTCAGCCAGGGGGAGAAGAGGGCTGCCCAGTTCTACAGATTAGGACTCCATGGGAGCTGGCTGGGCCAGCCTCTCCACGGTGCTCCACCCGCATTCCCACCTGCAGACGGACAAGAGCATCCCAGGCAGCAAAATTCGTCAGTAGACTGTTACAAAATAAAATGTGTGTGTGGACATCAATGTAAAGGTATCTATTGATACCTGTCTACAGGTAGGTCTACAAAAACATAAGAGAGAAGCAAAATTAAAAAATCTTCACTTTTGATGAAAAGTGTGCTGTTTTCCCATGAAGTTTCGGAAAAGCAAACCTGCTATTAATAAGAAAGACGGATGTTTGCTTCCTTGGAATCACCGCAGCACTAAAATGCAAAAACGGACCTTCCGAATCACAGACAAATCCTGAAGCCACTTCATTTCCCACACGACCCCCCAAATCACACAAAGTTCAGAAGAACACGAAAATGGCAGTTTAAAATTTACACTTCTAAGTTAAAATTTAAGGTGTTAAATCTTTTTAGCACAACTGTGTAGTAAGAATCATCAACTCTAAATATGCTCAAATTTACAATTTAGAATGATTGAGTAGAAATTTATCTAATGGTTTCAGAGCTCATGAAATATTCTTAACTGTTCTATCAACAGAAGTATCCTTCTCACAGCTTTTGTTAAAAAATCAGGTTATGTGTGATTTTGCACTTGCCAAAAGCAACTGACACAACTTTCTATCATATCAAAAGAAAATGAAGGCACTAAAAGCATCAATTCAATGATTTAATTAATGAATTTCCAGAAAAGTGAACTAAAAAATAGTATGATCAATCAAGATCTCACATTAATAAAGCATTATTATTGTTATATAAATCTTAACTCCTAAAATCTTTTCCAATGCTTTCCAATTCCAGGCTGATGATAGTACTCATGGATCAATGTTACCCTTTTCCATTTATAAGTAATAAAATGTTTTAACCAGAGGCATTTAGATTTAATTTCATTAATGGCTCTTTCCATTTCCTTTTTGAACAAGGCCTATACCTTTATTTTTTATTGCCCCACAATTTGTATAGCTGGACCTACCCACAGGAATTTGCTTTTTGAATTTATTCATACTAGTTGAGTTTTTCTGACTACAATTTCTCTCCAAAACTTGAAGCAGCTCATCAATAATGTTTTACCAGGTTTGTTAGAAGAGAACTTTGGTGCTTGGAGTTCTTATCTTCAGAAATGGGAGACCTTTTTATTTTTAAATAATGAACATTTCCCAAGACTCGCTCATTTCTTCAGGGCTATGGATCTATCTTAGAAGACTTTTCCTTTTTCAAATGTTGCTGACAATAACTTCATAAAAAGTGTCCATGGGCTTATGGAGAGCAGTTCTGTATTAGTGACGTAAAGACCCCTGGGAACGAAGCTTCCAGAATTTTTATATTCTGAAAGAATTCTTCAGGTTCTTATGGGGAAAGAAAATTAGTCCAAGTGTCTTATTGAATCCACAAGTATTTTCTCAACGACTGAGGTTTTTGTTTACATCTGAACCCATGTGTAATGCAGCTTTACTGGAGCCGAAAAGAAACATGTTAATCCCATAAAAGAGCTAAAATTACTAAACTCCGTCAGATTCCCCAGAGACTCTGGAAAGTGATGACTGGCAGGGCAAACTAATTTCATATGGAAAAAAAATGAAAACATAAAGTCCCTCCCACTCTTACTTAAGCTCTCAGTCTACTTAACCTAAGCTCTTGGGCTCAGGGAGAAACCTCCCTGAGGGGCCCTATGCCCCCAGCCACCTAGTCACCATAGCCAGGTCACAGCTGCTTCCTCGCAGGTCTCTTCCTGCATTTTCAGGGAGGAGTGTGGTCTCCAGCCAGGCCATCTGTCCAGGATGCCCTTGGATGAAATGCCTGGTCAGTTGCCTCCTGCCTCTCCAGGATCCTAGTACAGAACATTCCAGCTCCAGAATTTCTATTGTGTCAGTCTTTACAGGAGGATACTGTAGAGAGAAGGAGAGAAAGAGAGAGGGAGGGAGAGGGAGAGAGAGGGAGGGGGAGGAGAGAGGGAGGGGAAGAGAGAGGGAGGGGGAGAGAGAGGGAGGAAAGAGGGAAAGAGAGGAAGGGAGGGAGAGGGAGAGAGAAGGAGGGGGAGAGAGAGAGGGAGGGGGAGAGGAAGAAAGGAAGGAGGGAGGGGAGAGAGGGGGAGGAAGGAAGGAAGGAAGGAAGGAAGGAAGGAAGGAAGGAAGGAAGGAAGGAAGGAAGATTCCTTGTTACAAATGTTATGTCAGTCAAAAAATAAAATTAACTAATTAAAGGACCCCAACTTACCCATACAACTTACCTGCTTTCCCTGTAGCAGGTCAGTTTCATTCCTGATCTCAATTTTTGCACCCAAGGAAGTAAAACGTTTTACAGAACTATGCAGAGGTTTTGATTGACAAACTCATTTCTGGAAGGTAAGGTGCGCAGCTCTGAAGCCAGCCTGTTCACGTCACACATTTAACAGTCACTGGTCCCTCCAGGTCGCTTCAGGGTTCTCACTTCATCACACCCATAGCAACTTTCAAATACCTTATTTAAATCATTTTCATTATTGAACTTTATTATTTTCGGGCTTGGTTCTTAGCATTTACTGTGTTCAAGGTATTGGAAGGGAAATCTTGTGACTTAAATCTTAAATCCATCTTTCAAGGAAAAGAAATCCATCTTTGAAGTATCAGTTATTATCCTTTGTGCGCTTATTATCTTAATGCATTTTTAGCACCCAAGTCCAATGTGGTAGGCCTCAGGTCGTTTCTTATGGCCCAGGACACACCTTGACACAAGGAGAAGAAATTCCTCTGTAGAACGTGTCTCAGGCTTTTACCAGGAAGGAAAGAAATCTCATATTTACTATCATAGTTTATTTTCATTCATAATATTATCAAGCATATTGTGAGCTAGGGGATGGAGGATGCTGAGGACTGAACCCAGGAGCACTTAACCACTGAGCTATGCCCCCGCCCTTTTTATTTTTTATTTTAAGACAAGGTCTCACTAAGTTATCAAAGGACTCACAAAGTTGCTGAGGCTGATCTGAAACTTGAAATCCTCCTGCCTTAGCTCGGGAGTCACTGGGATCACAGGCGTGTGGCACTAAACCCAGCAAGGCTCCATTTTAAGGTGGACAAATTGGCACAAGGAAAAAGGATGCAATGGCTTCAAATCACAGAGTCCTTAGAAAAGTCAGAGTCCAAAGTGTCTCTGCATGCATACTTCTGTGTGCAGACGAATAAACATACTGTGTGATAACATAGCATGACTGGCAGCAAACCCTAATCTTTGCATGGAAAATTATAACAATTAATTACTATAAATAGAAGCTCTTTGTAGGTATATTGCATAAAGGGATTAATTAAGGAGTGAAAATGGTAATGTGGATTCGATGTTCTTCCAGCCTTTTTATATCCAAAGTATTATATTTTATCCTTGAAAGAAAGCAAATTATTTTGTACAAAAATATGAGATTACTAGTGAAAAATATAAATCATTAAAGAAAACAATGGCTGGCTGAAACTTCCAGTGTTTCTCATAGCTTAGAATAAATTATGGAGCTTTTCAATAATTCATATTTCCTTTTTCCACTCCTGAGGTGAATCTGCATTTTTAGACAGGTTTTTTTCTGGAGGATTTTTTCTCTGTTGCAAACCCCATGGCTTCCTGTTCTGGAGAAGCTGGAGGACAGAGTATCCAACCAATACAGTAAATGAGCTAGGGAGGTGGGACAGAGAAACGATGGAAACACGGCACCATTTTCAGATGCCTGAGGGGAAACTGAGTTTCGTATCCCCATTGTGGTCCACGAGTAACAAAGGTCACATGGCTGCTCTCTTCCTTTGAGTTTCGGTTAAGCTACGTGCAGAACAAAGAGGCTTGGTCTTATGGCTTCGAATTTCTGTTCTTCACTGAGATGAGGAAGCTCTCACATACGTAATACTGCAAATGCCAATTTATTTATCCCGAGAATTTCTCTTCAGTAAACCTGCTCTTACCCTAAGACAAGGGAAACGACCCTTGTGCTGTCTGCCACTTGCCTTGCCAACCACAGGTGTATCATTCACTGAGCCCCGTTAGGCAGTGTTCCCCAGTAAGAGAGTTTGACATGTGTTGTCCTGTTTCATGTCCTCGGGTTCCCATGCACTAACTACTGATGTCCCAGTTTGTGAATGAAAAAGCTGGAGGACAGAGCATCCAACTAATCCCCAAGACTGCAGTCAGACTCAGAGGAAACGGTGTCCAGGCCTCTAACCACACAGTCCTCAAGGCAGCCAACCGTCTTATTGCATATGGCCAGGTACCTCCCTCTCGACGTGAGGGCAGCTCTCCCTGGCACCTGGCAGAGCCGTCCCCGTCCTGCCTGCCTGACACTGCCTGGAGAGCCCACCTTGTCTGCTGCCCACACTCTGAATCCAGCTCCACCCAGACACAAGGCCTACAGGGAACCCTGACACCCCGCATCTGGCTAAAGAAGGAACATCTTTGCTTGTTCCAGAATTGTCCATTTCAGGACACTTCCAACACCTACTTTCCAGCATACAATGAGTTCTGTTTCCCCATCATCATGTGATAGCCTCCTGGTCACTTTATTTCTATTCCTGTAGAGATTTTTCCACTCAGAGGAACCTGGAAAAGGTTGTGTTACTTCTCTGCTGCAAACCCCACGGCTTCCTGTTCCTACCACAGTGACTCCAAAACCCGTCCTTCCCGAGACCTTAATGAGCAGCCCCTCACGATCCCATGGATGTAATTTTCTACTTCTTTCCCTGGTTACTGGGTCTCCTGCTGGTGGAGGCCACTCACTGTCCCTCTTCAGAAGGCTTCCTCAGAGGCTTCCCGCTTCACTCAGGGGTCCGCTCAGTGTCACTTCTTCAGCAAATATTTCCTGAGCATTTCCCTGTACTCAGAGAAAGGTGACAGAGGACAGGGCCTCCCAGACCCTCCCCTGAAGGGAGAAGTAAAGAGCATGTGCTCAGAAACACCATCGGTGACCCCTCTGCTGGGAAGCTTCTGCCACTCCAGGCACAGCCAGGAAACCAACACCTGCAGACAAGCCCCCAGAGTCACGCCCGGCACCCCCACATCCACTGTGAGAAGAGAGCTAGGGTGTGGACAAAATGGGTCGTGTCTGACCCTAATCTCCATGTTTGCATGCCCCGTGGTCTCTGCCTGCAGTCCGTCACCCGCATGACCCCGCAGGCCACCCTTCCAGCGTTGTCTCCACGCCTTACCCCATGGGAAGTAGCAAAGACTCACTTCATCGCTGTAGGTTCATCCCTCAGAAGGGACTGAGCCCCCCACAGGCCTGCAGCCCGTGGACTGGGCCTCCCTACCAGGGAGTCAGAGTCACAGAGACTGTCTGAGCAGCGGCTGCCCCAGAGTCAAAGCCAGACAGGTGTTCACAGGCAGAGAAAGAGGTGGCCTTGGTTACCCCTTGGCTGCACCCAGAGCCACTCCATCCAACCCCAGCTCAGAGTCCATTCTGGGAAAACATGCTCCTGCGCTTCATTTAAAAAGAGTTTATCTTAGAGCCATCTCTTCAGAGCCAAGCAAGCCTGTTCTGGATCCATGGCTGGACGGTTCCCAGCCCCTTGCCTCTGAGGGGCTCACACTGGCCACAGCCATCCCTTGAGTCCACTGCCAGCTCCAGTTCTCACCTCTCCAAAGGGTCACAGTCTTTTCCAGGACATGAGAAACAACCTTCTTGGAGTCTTGAACGGCTTCCGTTTTCCTATTATTCTTCATTATTTAGGGATCACAGGATCTTTGACCTGTCACCACTAAGCTCACAACAGAATCCCACCTGATTTTCATCTGAAAACCTTCGATCAGCTTTTTTCTGTACAGAAAGATAGTATAAAAAGGATATGAAAGATGTCAGGATTACTTGCTGATCACGGAGAAAATTTGCCCAAAGTGAACTTCTATAACATGTTTCTGTCTGTTCATGGTTTAAGAAAATCCCTCAGCTTTTCCTTCTGAGCAAAGCTAACAACTCTCTTCCCAAGCCAATTCCTTTCCAAGAGGTGACAATCTCCGCAGCAGTTTCCTTCTGCACTTTGTGCTTCTGTTGGCCTTGCGTCAGGTCCCAGGTGCAGGGGTGTTAATGGAAGTAGATCAGAGGGCTGTGTGGGGCAGGGGCCACAGACAAACCTACCTGATTCTTGGGAGAATCACAGTAGTGAGTCAGGGGAGACTCGCTGACTCCTTGGTGCACTGAAAACCACCTTGGTAGAAGCACGTTTCACAGTTGAAAGTCCATCTGAACTAGTAACTTGCTCCCTTTAAATTCAGGAAATAGGTCACCTATCTGGGTCTAGCATACAGTAACTAATCAATAAGTATTTCCTATCCCCTTTTCAATATGATCTGCAACAATTTTTTTTTTTTTTTTTTTTTTTATTGGGGATTGAACTCAGGGGCATTCAAACACCAAGCCACATCCCCAACCCTATTTTGTATTTTATTTAGAGACAGGGTCTCACTGAGTTGCTTAGGGCCTCGCTAAGTTGCTGAGGCTGGGTTTGAACTCGCCATCCTCCTGTCTCAACCTCCCAAGCTGCTGGGATTACAGGGGTGCGCCACTGTGCCCAGCAATCTGCATTAATTTTATTTGACATATTTGATCTCTGCTTATCAGAGAGGAATTCAGCTTCAAATACTTAGATGGCTTCAATAGCCAAATTCTGAGGTAAACAAGACTAGACACAAATTTGCTGGTTATTTTTATCACTACTGTCACCATTATCATAATTTCCATATTTCGGATACTTATTAATACTGTATCCTAAAACACTCCTCAGTGGAAAATGGAACGCTCCCTCATGATCTTCTCTCCTTCCTCACAAAGCCTGAGTCGAGTCCTTAATCAATATCAAAAATGAAGTCTCAGCTTGCTGAGGCCTTGACATTACAGGGGTCTTTGACAAGTTCACCACACTCTTGGTGCTTCCTCTCTCCCTCCGCATTATTCAGAAATGCCAATTAGTTTTCTCTGAAATCCAGCTGTCTGGTGGGAACTTGCAAATGCCTTAGTTTCCCTGGTGATGCCTACGGATTTCTCTGCATCACACAGGAAGATTAAATAAGGCCTCCCGAGAATTCATGCTACCTCCAGCTTTTGGTCAACCCAGAAGATGATCTCCTGGGAACCCATTAAAAGACCCCTAGGGTGAAGTCCAGAGCTCAACTGCGTGCTAACGAATGGCCGCCCACTCACAGGCCCATTTAGCGCTTGCCCTCCAATCTGAGTTCTGTCCTACACAGAATGGTGTTTGTCCTACAACCTCGTCTCTCTTGCTCTCCTGTGTTTGCCTTCAGCGTCTCTTTGGACCAA
Organism: Glaucomys volans; assembly: GCA_020662805.1. Taxonomy (NCBI): domain Eukaryota; kingdom Metazoa; phylum Chordata; class Mammalia; order Rodentia; family Sciuridae; genus Glaucomys; species Glaucomys volans. Next base: position 216,205 of record JAJEJO010001842.1, on the reverse strand, counting down.
TTTAAAGGCTGACATCACGACTCTCCCCTTTGTCTCTCCAAGTAATGATTTTCAAAGCCACTTACTTCATTTTGCATTTGACATGAAAGGAAAAGCAGGTGTTATTTAAAATACCTATTGGGCAGGTAATAAAATCCGTGGTTCAGTACATCCATCCAAGGTTTCCCAAGGTCTCCCCAAGTCTACCGTTAACTGCAGTAGATCACCCACGATCACTGTCTAATGGGGCAATACACTCCTTGACTCCCAGATTACATTATATAGAAGGATTGCATTAAATGCATCCTATATTTCTGGACCTGATAACTTCCAGAATAGTGGTACCTTTGCTCATGGGGAAAGAACTTGAATCTTTCGTTACTCCCAATTCAGACTCAATAATTGCAATGCTCTCCGCAGGCAAGTCAAGGGCTGAAGAGGTCTTTCCGTGGCCACTGTGGCTTTGGAAGTCCAGCTTTGCTTCCCTGGTCTGTGCTTAATGGTTCCTACGGTTGTTCTAACTTGTCAGTCCACACCAGCACTCAGGCCGCGGCAAGCGTGCTTCCTTGTTTCTGCTGCAGTTGCTGAAGACGGTGAGGATTAAGCAAGCTACAGAACCCAAGTCCACACCGACCGAGGTGCAGAGTCCAGCCACTGAAGGCAGCTCCTGTCGGCTTCTTCTTGCTTTCAAGTGATCACCAGAGGAACCAAAATCATAGCCTAGAATCACAGTAGTTCAGAATCATTCTCCTGACTCCCAAAGAGCACCCCTTCCCAGGTTCAATTTCTACCCCATCAGATGTCCAAGAAATTGATTCTCGCTCTCATTTTAAACTGATCTCTTCTTCCAGTTCCTTCTTGTTCATATCATTTGGTAAATTCCATATCACATGGCTTCTCTCAGATTATAAGTCAAGGTGTTGATTGAGTAAGGACTCAGGTTGTTGTGGTTTGGATGTGAGATATTCCCAAGAAGTTCATGTGTGAGACAATGCAAGAAAGTTTAGAGGTGAAATGATTGAGTCATGAGAGGTTTTTTTGTTTTTGTTTTTGATTTTTTTTGCGGTGCTGGGGATTGAACCCAGGGCCTTGTGCTTGCGAGGCAGGCACTCTACCAACTGAGCTATCTCCCCAGCCCCGAGTTATGAGAGCTTTAACCTAGTTAGTGTGTCAGTCCATTTGCATGGATTGACTGGGTGTAACTAAAGGCAGGTAAGGTGGGCTGCCGGAGGTAGGTCACTGTGGGCATGGCTGTGGGCATGGCTGTGGGCATGGCTATGGGTGTACATTTTGTCCTGGATGTGCGGAGTCCTCTGTGCTTCACGTTGTCATGTCCTGAGATGTTTTCCTCCTCCCCACCACGGTGTTCAGCCTCACCTTGGGTCCAGAGCAATGGATACAGCCATCTATGGACTGAGACCTCTGAAACCATGAGCCCCAAATAAACTTTTCCTCCTCTAAAATTGTTCTTTTCAGGCCTTTTGGTGGCAGAGATGAAAAATCTGACTAAAACACATGTCTCTCAACTTGCAGACATGACTTAAAGCTGTGGGTTGGTCGTCTTCTTGATGAAGCCAAACTTCTCATGTTCCTGTAGGAAACAGACTAACCAGTGATGACTCTAAATGCCATGAGACACTTGAGAAGGGACGTACCGACAAAGTTGAAGAATTCTGGGAAAGGTTTACAAAACAACAGGTTGAAGGGAAACTCCATCCCATTTTGGTGGGTGGGGAGGACACAGGAGAACAAGAGAAGGGCAAGTCAAGAACTAGAGAGGCAAAAAAGAGTTTGAAACTAGTTCTTTAACTTATTTGGTGTCTGCTTCGGAAGTGTAACCACTTTACCCCTGTTTTCCACATGTCCTCACTAAGAACAATGAGGCTCACATTATCAGTGATCGTGAGCAGTCAATAAGACAGTTTAAGTTCAGTGTAACGCAGTGTCTGGGCACAGTAAATCACAGTCGATAGGAACCATGATGGTTCCCAGCACTGCTGTTGGCAGTGATAGGATGATTAAGGCAAGAACGCACATCCAGGCTCCTGGATTACATGCTGCAGTGCACCACAGAGGCGAATTAAAACCAGGGAAGTAAACGGAACCTGAAGGCCCTTGAAAGAGATTGGAACACAAGAAATTGTTTCTGTAAGCAAGGATTTATTATAAATCCATGAGGAAGCGGTAGATACTATTCTCACCTTTTTGTTTTGTTTTGTTTTAGGCAATGAGCTCTGCGGCATGGAATGAAGGGAAGGAATCGTGCATGGCCGGGTTACCTGCTAAGTGTGGCGCTTTGACGTACGTTACCGTGTCATTTTCTTGTGGAACAGAAAAGACTAGACTAGTCACTGGAATTAAAATCCAAGCACATGTGATTCCAAACCCAATTTCTCTCTAACACACACTGATGCTCCCTTACCTGAAGGTTGCTCATCACATTTAAACCAATGTTGTGCCATACTAATAAGAGCTAGAACAGGGGTCAGCCAAATTCAGCCCTCGGCCAAATCCTGGTTTTGAAAGTAAAATGGTATTGGAATGCAGTCACCCAGTGGTGACCTTAGTGTGCAACAGCAAGATGAACAGTGACAACAAGTTTAGCAGCTCACACTTTGCAGAAGAAGGTCACCTACCCCTTCAGTGGGTTTGGACTTGGGCATGTCTGGACATACATGATGAGTTACCCTGAGAATGGAACTCAAGTCTAAACTGGAAGTTCACCCACGTTCCACCCACACCTACGCACCAAGCTGAAGGAAATGGTACACAACAGTTTTAATGGTTTTGTGCAAGAAACAGTTTCACAGATGGAATTTCCCACTGTGGTGTCCTCTTGGCACCAAAAGTTTCAGATTCTGGAGCATTTTGGATTTCATATTTTCACATTAGAGCAGCTTGACCTGTGCTTGAGCCGTGTCCTAAAGTCCCGGCTTCCTTCCTGTGAACCTTCCCCAAGTGAACGTCCACGTCAGTGGCCTGGTGGCTGCTCCCTCCCCTGCAGGCCTGAGTCCCACTGGTCTCCCTAGGGCCCATGTCCTGGCTGCAGCTGTGCCTGCTTCCCATCTTCCTAGCCCAGATCACCGTCTCCTAGGGAACCCTGCTCCCCATGCTCTTCCGGCCAGTGCCGTCCTTCCCTCTTCCCAACTCACAGTGCACCTGCTGCTCCTTCCAGGCCATCTCCAGTTCTGGCCGTCACCATGAACCACCTCTAAGCACAGACAAGTGCACGTCTTCGTTTCACCATGGATCCACGTGTCCCACTCCCCCTCCAATTGCAAGCCCCCGGGGGAGGGTTAGAGTCGTCTTTGCCACCCATGTTACCGAGCCCTACTTCTTACACCAACTGCATGGTGGAAACCTACAAAGTGATATGGTGCTCCTCCACAGTACACAGGAATAGTCTCTTGGATCATACAGCAAATAATCTGAATATATTTCGATTTCAGATAAAAAGTGATGTAACGTTATATTTGCATTAACATGAGGATAAAATATAAGGATTTGACCAATCCTAAACAGTTCATTTCTGTTGGCTTGCAGGAAGCTAAAGAGACCTTGAATTTCACCTCTGGGCACATTTCCTCTGGCCTGAAATTTCCCATCAGCTCAATAACAGAGGAGATGTCTTGAAAAATCACTCTTTGTACTGGGCCAGGCATTCTGTTGTTCTTGCCAAATAATAAAGATAATCAGGACAGGAACACACTGAATGGAATGGTGGTGACAGGCTGGGGAGCCCAGGGGAGGTGGGAACAGGGAGGCTGACAAGGGGAACTGGCAGTCAGGGGGTAAGAAGCACCTGGTGGGATTCACCATAGGGTGCAGACAGCAGTGTAGATCATTTTCCTTCAAAGTCAGGAAACAGGATTGTTACAGTCCCCAAGAAATAAAATTCTCAAATACCATGTCCCAGAAATGGAACAAATAATTCCCAGAAACCAAGGGGTGACCTTTAAATTAAGGAAGTTGGAAGGTCCCTAAAGACCTAAATGTACCATCAGGAGGGAGGACAGCTAGGCACTAATCGCTAACATCTGCTTCTGTGGCGAGGCTTGCTTGCATTGGCTGGAAACAGTGACTATGCCGCCCACCCCATCACACGTCATTTTCCCTATAAATGCTGACAATGAAGGAACTAGCGTTCGATTCCCCTCCACACCGCTTTTAAGTGTATGGGTGTCGTCGCCGACTGGCTATAATAAAGGCGTCTTTTGGCTTTACGTGAATGACTTGGATGATCTCGCTCTCATCGGGTTAACAGGATCTGCAACCTTTTTGCCATGAAGAAATGGCAGATGTTAAGGAGACAGGTGCACTTCCCCCGATTTAAACTTCGCGTGATGCGCACATTTATCAGAACTTCACAAGGCACCCCCCCTAACCTGGATGGTTTATGTTTTATCTGTCAGTTAATGAAAATAACAAATTACAAGAGGACAAAAAAGAGCAGAGTCTTGTGAAGGATTCCTCTGCAAATCTGTCACAATGGCCCATCTTCAACAGCAACCCATCTCCGACTACCATAGAAAACCAACTGCCCTTTACTCAGAATATTAATAGCACAAAGGAAAATTGTGTTGACAAGTTCGTATTTTATCATTTAACTTCCTCATTTTTCATTGAATTCTGTGTGCTAATTGCATTTTGTTAGATCTGAGAATTCTAATATTTCATTTAATTTTCATGATTTTACTGTTTGTAACTCCTAGAAACCAAAGGTGGCATATTCATTCAGAGTTTTGCATACTTGCCAAAGGTTTTATATAAAGCAGTTACCTATTAGAAAATATTCGGAAACATTTACTTTTAGTAAAATATACATATGTGTGTGTGTGTGTGTGTGTGTATGGATGGATAGATGATAGATAGATGATAGATAGATAGATAGGATTGTCCAGATAATCAGAATTTTTAAAGTTATTTAGCAAGAAAATCTGCTGTCTCTTCTAATTCTACTTGTAAAGCTAAGGAAATACATTCTTTGTTCTGGAATAAAATCACATAGCTAGATCTCTTTGGTTACGAAACCAAAGGTCTGAGATCAGGGAGGCCCAGGCCAAGGGAGGCAGAGAACAAGCCTCTGGACACAACTTCCTTCTTGTTGACCTTGAACACAGACAAACTACTGCTTAACCTGGGGTGGACTCTGTGGTTGGGCACTAGAGGTATCCCACAGTGGACAGGGCAGTAGCTATACAGTTGAGGTCATCTCATTTTAACAGTAGCAGAAAATCCAGTTGAAAAAAAAAATTGAATTTCCTGGTGGCTTATGGAAACCTTCTTGTTTTCTCAGCTCCAGGTGCTGAGCCTTCAGTTCTGTAGGGCTAACCAAGTGCCCCAGAAAGGGCAAAGAAGAAAGGGAAGAGAGGACCCTGAAAAGAAGAAAGTTAACTTTACAATATGTGAGATGGGTTCCAGAACAACTGCTCTGAAGGTCAGATGAGGTCGCATCTCTCCGTGGTCTTAGGGTCCGTCTGTGCTGCCTTGATGACATATTGGAGACTGGGCAGCAGAAGATCGAGGTGCCAGCAGATCCAGCCTCTGGCAAGGGCTCCTCTCTCTTTCCAAGATGGCACCTTACTGTTGAGTCCTCACGTAGAGGACGGTGTAAGAGAAAGGGGCAAATCCCCTCCCTACAGACTTTTGATATGGGCTCTGCTCCCATCAAACACCTCTTAATGCCCCACCTCTTAATGTTATCTTATGGGCGATTGTCAGTGTGAATTAACGGGACATATTCAACCATAGCAGCCATTGGACCCCCACAGTGAGGTGTGTCTTCTCTAAAATCAAGTGTTAGAAAATCTACCATAGAAACAATCCAGCAATCCTCAGCTCAGAGCCAGTAATTTTGGCAACCATCCTGTATGAGGTATTACTTTGGAACCTATAAGAAAGAATTTGTTGTATGTTTAATTTTTAGGTTCTTTATCAGCTAGTAGTTAAAATTTTGACTATTAAAAAAGAAAAGAAATGGTCACTGCTCAATGCCAGCCTCTTGCTCATCTGTGGTCCTGAATAAGCACCACCAGCTCCATTTTCTTTCCGTAACAACCATTCCTATCTTAGGGCTTTGCAATCTACAACTTTCAAAGTCTTTATAATCCACTTACTCTCCATAAAACCCCAGTGAGAACGTATTTTCTATCCCACGGAACTGAGTAGGCGCAGTTCACGAGTGAAGGAGCCTGGGCGCCATGGAGGAGCCTGGGCGCCATGGAGGAGCCTGGACGCCACTCCCCTGCAGTCTAGGCCATAAGCCACCGGAGCTTGTGGAAGGTCTGACCAGCAGGAAGGTGGTACACACGCCGAAACTGAAGGATCTGTTGAGAGGAGGCTTCTTCTAGGGCCAAGGAAAGAGCAGGCAGCTGTAAGATGAACAGCAGACAGGAGAACACTGCAGCCCTGGAGGCCAGGCAGGACGGAGGCACGACACTCTCCACCTCCCTGGGCCACAAACCCAACCTGACCGACGGTTCAGCCGAGGCTTCCTGTTCTGGATGGAGTCCTGTGCTCCCTTTCTGACCACTAGATTGCCCATTTCTTAAATGAAAAAATACATAAATAAAGGGGGGGGTAGAACAATTAGTGAACCTCGGACTTCCATTAAGACTAAGAGGTTTCCTTCATTTCAACTAATATCTCCATTTTTATCTATCAGCGTTAAGAAAGGAGAAAGATCATCCATTCCAAGGCAGCTGCCATCCAATTAACACTTGGCTCCAAGTAATAAATCATATTGCAGAGCTTATTGACAACCTGGAGGACATTATCTTTCAGTGACACTTGGCATGACCTTTAACTCAGAAAGATTTAGAAGACATTTAAGTACAGCAATTCAGGGGCTCCCACAGTCCCTGCCCTTGGCACATCCAGCTGATGCAGGGGAGTGCCATCCTTGCACAGGAAGGGGAAGCTTTGCTGGAAACACAGCCACTGCTGATGAAGTCCCACCCAGCCTCTCATGGGCACACGATCTATTTTTAACACACATATTTAAAATCTACCTGAACTGGATTTTCTTTCTCAAGAGTTCATTATTGATACCTTTTTTCCCCCAGAGAAAAATCAAATGTTCTGTAATGCAGTTTGTGTAGAACATGTTCTTACACCACAGAAAATTCCGTTAAATGTCAGAAGAATTTAAAGCCTTGTTGATGAGAATCACAGGCTTGGGAAATTTCGAATATTTAGGTCTTTGGAAACATTAATAACCAATGAGTGTGAAAATCTTTTAGAAATCCCTATTTGGCTCTAGAATACAATATGATCACCAGTGTATTAAAAGAAACCAGCAATTATGCATGTAAAACGAGGGAAAGATTTGTTATGCTTTTATTTTGGTGTCATCGAAGCCTTTATCCTCATGCGATCTCATCCATTTCAAGAATATAAGCACTTATCCTCATACCCTCTTTCACTACACTGAATAACAACGTCTGCAAGGCTGTTAAAATAATTTGCTATTTTGCTTTATCTTGTGAGCACTGAGAGAAAAACAAGATATTAAAAGAAAAACAGTGGTGGAATTTTCATCTATAAGGGGATGCCTTCAGGAGACAAAAAAAGTCCAGCACAGAAGAACACGCACGTGGACATGTGCACACACACCATGGCCTGACCTAACACTCCTGGAAGACAGTTTTCCTTCCAGCTAAACACTAGATTATTTCATAAAACATTCCCGTGCCTAACAAGTGTTCATGTTTCTTTGCAAGAATATTCTAACCCTCCCCAGCCTCTGCCTTCGCTGCTCCAGCAATGATTACGGTGCTGGATGCAGGAAGCTCGATGGTGCAGACAGTAAAATATTCAGCAAAGAGCTATTGTGAGACTAGATAATTAATCTCGAAAGTCATCTGACTGAAAAGTTAGGAAAGCACATCAGCTGGGGGAAATACTCTTGAACGCCATACAAAAGAAGCCACTAAAACTTACAAAATGTGATAAAATGAGCCTCTGCCCAATGTCCACACCAATTCTTCAATTAAATATGTGTGTGTGTGTGTGTGTGTACGCGGGCTTGTGTGATGTAATGTATTTACTGAGTGACTTCTAGTTGCCAGGCCCTCTACTTGGTTGGCACTAAGGACAGTGAACAGAGAAGGAACCACGAGTATCCTTCCTCTTACAGAACTCATAGTACAATAAACTACTAAACACAACTAGAGAATGATCCTGATTAAACCTTAGCCAATGATCATACACTGTTATTGTATAAAAATTCCATAGATCTAGGAAAGCTGCATTAAAGGGTAGATTTTAAATCCAATTTCAAATATGCAAAATTTGGTAGGCAAATTAGGAAAAATCTATAACATGAAACACTGGAAGATGGAGGAAGTTATGTGCTAAAACTAAATACCTAGAATGTTCTTTCTTGAGTTGAGCATATCACTGATGGGAAAAGGAGTAAAAACTTAGTTCATGACAGATTCATACTGACTGACCAAATCCCACATCTCTGCCCTTATCTGAAGTAATTATTGTTTTTATTTGAGAAAAGATATATAGGAAGGACATGAATGTTAGAGTTTATTTACTGAATATGACCTTGGAGGCACAGCTTAACCTCTCCTGCCCTGCTCTGAAAAATGAGCAAGGCAATTCTAATTTGTGGGATCTCTGAGAACCAGATGGGATCAGTTATGTGGCGTGCTTAGCATGAGGCTTGATACCTAGATGCATCAAACGACACTGGCGCATCTAGTTCCTAAATACAAGTTCCCTTTCCTACAGTCTGATATGAACATATCACAAAGCCGCAGAACATAATGATACTTGAAGACACAACTTTTCTCTTTAATATTCACACTACCCTGATAAAAGAAATTTCTCCAAGTTACAATGGTATAACTCTGCCTCACAGCACTCCCCCTAGAAGTTAAATAAAGCAAATCCGACGTGACTTAATCACAACATGGGTGTTCCTCTCAGACCCTAAGTGTTTAAGCTTGGTGTGGCTCCGGTGGTTTCTCCATGTCGTGTGCCCTTTCTGGTGTTAGCTCCTGGCTCCTAGACAGCTTTTTATGTGCGCCATTTTGAGTTTTTGCTTTCTGTGATTCTGGTTCTTCTGGGAACCCACTCATCTCCGCCCGCCTTTCCGAGAGCCCTGCCTGATGTGTTGCATAGTCATTTGACAGAGTTATAATGAATGGTTTCTAAGTTAAGCACAAGGGTAACTGGGGCTGGGGCTCTCCCTGCGTTCCCCCAGCTGTCTCCTAACATGCACTGGCCACTCCAATCTCAAAGTGAGACTGACGCTCATAGCTCACTCCCTCCTTGAGCCAGACAGGGCTTCTCTTTTTTGCAGCCGTAGGGGGCTCCTGTTTCCCCCACAGCTCTAAACCTGACCCCTGTTGTGTACTTGGAGAACAGGGAGGCATTCAGGTGAAGCGCCTAAGTCAAGGTCACACAAAGAATGGTCCTGATTTAAACCTTAGCCAATGATCATACACTGTTATTGTATAAAAATTCCATAGATCTGGGAAAACTGCATAAAAGGGTAAATTTTAAATCCAATTTTAAATATTGGATCCATTCTGCGCACGTGTGAAGAGTCTAAGGGCCCGGGCTGTGGTTGCTGCTCCCTCCCTCCCAGAACAGAGCACAGTGCGTCTCTTGCAGCTGTGCGGGACTTTAATGAGACATGTGCTGTCCAAGTTCATGCTCTTGAGCACAGATGTTTGACCTTTCCAAAAATAGGGGTGTCCTGCCTTGAGGACAGAGAGCTGCTCGCCTCAGTAAACAGCACATTACCAGCAGAGTAATGAGTTAGAAACTGGAACGAGAGAAGCAGGGTCTTCAGAGTGGGAGAGGGCAGTTATGGACAGGAATGACGAGCTGGTGAAGTGACTCCTGTCTATCCTGGCGCTCCCACACTCATAAATACCCTCCGTAGTGTTTTTCATGAAAAAAGAAAATTCCAGAACATGGAGCTGAAACTTAATTGCAGGCCTATATCATTAAGGAATATTCAATGCAATTAAACAAGATCTGCTAAATAACATCGCTGAGCAACAATCACGCTTCTTTTCAATGTTTTTACTAGCACATTCCGGAATTTGCCTTATGATTTAGGTGCTTATGCTGCCGAACTCTAATTAATTTCTCTTTCATGCACTTCCAGTTAAAAGGTTGCTATGCTTTTGCTTCCTCAAATATGCAGGCCACCACACGCTTCTCTAAAAGGCAGCACCTTCTCCAAACAGAGGTTCTCGTCCAGGAAGCTAACTTCCCGAATCCCTGCCTGTTTTTCCAGCCCAGTTTTGCTTGCAGGCTGACCCAGTGGAAGATTCCATCGGAATTATCCTCTCAGCAACGCCCTCATCCCTGTGCTCAGTCAGCATTGATTGAGGGCCTGTTTCAGGGCAAGCCCTCAGCTAGGGCAGGGTCAAGGGCAGCCATCAAGACTGTGCCCAACCCTGTGGGCTTCTGTGTCCGTTTTGTGAACAGGGAGATTCTGTGGGGTTCCATGGGACCTGGCAGCCTGACAGGGAGTCCTGGGAGCGGAGCCGTGGAGTTCGTCCAGGGAGGAGTCCAGCCACATGTTCACATAGCAGTTGGACTCCTGTCTAGGGAAGTTGGAAGGTTTTCCTGGGTCCATGTCACTCAGCTCTCTGTCGCAGTGACCAACTCCTGAGATAATCAACTTGTAAAGAGAAAAGGGTGACTTTGGCTCACAGTTTGGGGTTCAGGCCATGTTTGGTTGGTGTTGCTGCTTTGAGGCCTGAGGCAGGACAGCCCATCAGGGAGGAGCACACGTCTGGTGGGGCAAGTCACTCAGCTCAGGGCCAGGAAGAAGAGCCTGGGCCTCGCTGTCCCCTTCAAGGACACATCTCCAGGGACCTAAAGACCTCCAACCTCCTAAAGGTCCCACCACCTCCCAGTGGAGCCAAGTTGGGAACCAAGCCTTAAGACATGCCTTTGGGGGACATTTCAGATCCAAACCAGAGCAGATCCTCCATCACATCCTGGGCAACGGCAGCAACCTGCCGGGGTTGGGGTGAGCACAAAGGAAATGAGACGAGAGAGACTCACGGTACCCCATATGTAAGCTCTTAGAAAATGTGAGCTACTTTTATTTGATCTAGACATTTCCAGCAGAAGATCTGACTTTTCTTTGCGGCCCATCATGGGAGGACAAGCTCTTCAGAGTGAGCACACACACAGTACTTCTAGTCTGGAGCACTGATTAAAAATAGATTTTAATTCCCCCCAGGACAGAACTAAATCTGTGCACCTGTGCTTTTCCGTTTCACTAGGTAAACCCTGTAGGCTCCCTGACAATATGCTCTCTCGTGTCTGAAAAGACCAAAGGAATTCAGGAACTGTCCTCCCTGGAGAAGAGAACGCTGCTCATTACACAAGAGTTCTGAATTCATGTTTGTTGAAATTGCTGTAAGCCTACTTTATTAGTTCTAAGAAATCAATTGCAATTAAAAAAAAATGTCTCCAAATAATCAGAAGAGGTGAGCTGGTATCAAAGTTTTGCCCAATATAAACTCTGGAGGAGGTGACAGGAGCCAGGACACATGGCCTCACCCCAGAGGCATTCCAACCCCACCCCATGCTTGGACACTGGGTTCTTTATTCTAAAATTAGAATGTCCTCGGCATTTCTGAGCATTTTATGTCCTGGACTGTCTCTCTGTCCCATGCATTGTGTGTTTGTCTTAATTTACAGAGACAAGTTAAAATCTGAACATGCAATGGTTTTGCCAGGCTCAATCCAAATATTAAATATTTTAACCATAGTTATGTGTTCTTTAGGATCAAAATATTTCCAACTCCTAAACTACTTTCAAAATGCCTAGAGAAAGAACAGAGTCTTTTTCAACTTTCTACCCCCAAAGAAATATGCACATCACCTGTGAATGAGCACACAAGAATGAATGGACCAACAGGAAGCTCGCACTGCATATTTCTGGTCCAGCCAGGACTGGGAGAGGGATCCTGGCTGTGCTGGAATTTCAAGGGCACTCCAGGCCAAAGAAGACCTTGTGCTGATTCCCAAACACACTGGGAAGAGCTGCCAGCAGGGTCTCTGAATCAGGGGTTTGAGGAGCTGGTGGGGACCCAAGACGCCACACTGGGCTGCAGTCCTCTCCAGCCCTGGCTCTCAGACTCCTGGGGGCCTGTAGGGCAAAGGCCTGGACTTGGCCTCCACAGCACCTCGACTCCTGCCTCCTCCTCAGACAGGGTCTGAGTTGGGCCTGCACAGCCCCCAGGCACCACGGATGCAGGTCTCCAGAATGCCATTCTTCTCCTCTGTCTTTTGTTCTTCTTTTCTCTCAGAAATCCCTGGCCTCCTGTATATTCAACCACATCACAATATCCCTATCAGCAACCCAGGACAGGGCATTCAAACTTCTGCCTTGGTCCTCACCTTAAAGACAGGTGTAATAATAGTGCCTCCTTATTTGAGGTTAATGAGTTGATCTGTGTGCTACAAAGAACAGAGCCTAAGTATTACCCATTTTTTGAATTATTGCTATTATTATTTCTGAAAGATGATGACTCAAATCCTTATCTACACTAATAAATCCCATTCACCTCAAAATCTAAAATGCAAATCTGCCCTTCTTATATTTGCGTATCTCAAACCTGTTCTTTTGCATATACTTCCTCATTCAATTATGACACCCTCATTCACCACCCATTTTCCCAAGCCATGCCCCCTGTGGCCTGTGGGCCCCACACTCTCCCTGTTCCCTAGGCAATCCAGGAGGACAAGGAATTCGCCTCAGTTCTAGTCCTCTTTCCTGAACACTTGGCCTTTATGCCTCTTGCTGAGGTGACCACCGCCACTGTAGGCCTCCCATCTTTGGGCCATGACCTCTTCCAGCCATTCACAGCCTCCAAAAGCAAGTCTGACCTCCAAGTTACTGACTAACCATTTTTATGTAAGATGGGTGTTATGGTGTGGATGTGAGGTGTCCCCCAAAACCTCACATGTGGGACAGTGCAAGAAGATTCAGAGAAGTGATTGGACTATGAGAGTCTTAACCCCATCAGTGATTTAATCCTCCATCAAGTATTAACCGAGTGGTAACTGAAGTGATGAGTGTAGCTGGAGGAGGTGGGCATTGGGGCCTGGCTCTGGGGTACATATTTGTATCTGGAAAGTGACGTCCTCTCTCTGCTTCCTGATCACCATGTGAGCTGCTTCCCTCCACCACACTCTTCTGCCATGATGTTCAGCCTCACCTCGAGCCCTGAGGAATGAAGCCGATCTTCTGTGGACCAAAACCTCTGAAACCATGAGCCCTCAAATAAACTTTTCCTCCTCTAGGATTGTTCCGGTCAGATTGTTTAGTCACAATGGTGAAAAAGCTGATTGGAACAGTGGGAGACACACTTCAGGATGGAGACACTCCTGGGCACCTCAAGCTCTCCATCTTCTTCAGCTGAGTGGTCAGCACAGGGTGCTTAATATGCTCTGTTATTTGCAACTTTATTTAATTAGAAAACGTCTATTGGGGTGCCATGTCTGTAAAGGCAGCCTATCCATGATTTACAGGGCTTTTCATAATTCAACTCCCTTCCCCAGAGCCCCTCTCTGCCCTCCTCATTCATTAGAGGTAACTGTTCTCTCCAAACACACTGTGCAAAGAGATTTTTATGCACGTGGAATAAAGGAGAGGAGGCAGGGAGGGCAGCCAGAGGCTCCCTTATGGTCCTGGTGACCACAGAACCTTCCACCACTGCAGAGCTGAGCCAGGTTTACATGTCACCTCCCAGACGGCTCCACATGCCATGTGCTGTATAATCAGCAGGCCATGCAGATCCTGCCCACACCCAAAGCAACCTCTAGCTGAGCACTGGGGTCTCTACAGAGGATCCACAGCAAGAGAGAGTCCAGAAACCAACTCAAGGAGTTCTGGAAATCCTGTCCCAAAGCAGCCCTCCACACACTGCTGCTGGGCAGCTCCTGGGCTGGAGCCTACTCCTTCAGGCCGTGCAAACCTATCAAGTATACATGCACATATGTGAGCATGTGCTGTGTGGGCCTGTGTATCATGAGTGTGCTGTGTGTTCATGTGTGCATGTGTGTCATGTGTGCATGCATGTGCTTTGTTATGTGTGTGTAAGCGTGCTGTGCATGCTGTGGGTCATGTGCACTGTGTGTGGTGTGGACATGTGACACGTGTGCATGTGTGGTGTGTGTGCGCACATGTGTGCACACTGGCCCTCCTTGCCAAACAGCAGTGCAGATTCTCCTCTCTCTGCTGGTTCCTGTGACTTTCTCCTGCCCTAGGTGTCTTGAAAGCTGGGAACACTGTCCCTATTTCCAGATCTCTTTACAAGGAATTCCAGAGATTCTTATAGTCACATTCTTTATCCTGGTAGGACAGTCTATCTGCCTCGAACACTCTGAAGGTCGTTACAGCTTCGACCTTCCAGACTATCAGCATCCTGCTTCGTTTCATGGCTTGTGTTGAAGGCCTGGCCCCCACTGACAGAGCTCCCCACGATCCGAGAGCTGCCTTGTGAGCTTCTGCACATACTGCTCGTGCCATCTGGAAGGTCTCTGTTTCCTCCTCTCCAGTTACCTCCCACTCATGCCACCATCTTCCTTCCTTTCATTGTGCATCTTCTCCAGAGAAACCACTGTTCCACTTTGGACCTTCATATATGGTTATCCAGGCTACTCGCTCTACAGCCCTCCGTTCAGACACAACCTAAATGGCCGGATGCTCTTCTTTTGCTCTTCCTCAGCAAAATTCACTCCTATTTTCATGCAATTTCTTTCCTGCTTGGCTTCCCCCTGCGGTACCAGTGCCTCTGAGGAGTAAGGAGCACATTTTGTGTTGTCCCTGCCAGGTGTCAACAAGGGTCCTGGTGCAATGGCTCTCTGCAAATGTGGCAGTGAATGCTAGATTCCAATGGATCATAAATGCCCCATTAGCTCCTCAAACTGCAAAGCTACTGAAGATTGGGGACAGTTGTTCTATAGACTGCGGGCATGAGAGAGACAGGAAGAGTGAGAGAGGAATGTTCAAATAAAAGCCCAGGGAAAGGGCACACGGAGGGTGAAGGACCTAGGCAGCTCAGTGGCAGAGCGCCTGCCCAGCATGGTTCAATGCCCAGGACGGTGACAGAGGACACTGTATAATGAAACTCCATGGCTCCTAAGACACAGAGTCTGCTAAGCCCCAACTTGGTTCTGATGAAACTGGAGGGTCCTGCAGACTCAGCCGCCCACGTGGCTAGGGAATCATGCCCAGTGCTCAGGATGAAGCAAGCAAGGCAGCCCGCTGCCGGCAGCACGACCCTCGGGCCCAGGGGCAATATTGGCACTGATGCCCTTCGCCCTGGAAGAGGTCCAAGGGGTCTCTGCGGAGGCGGTTATAACAAGACCACGCTGCCTTTTATTCGCAGAGACAGCGCTGCCGCTGCACTGCCCATTGAGAGGCCGGGCTGGGGCCGAGCACATGCTGTGCGTGATGGATTTGAACCTCTTACCCAACCTCCTCGCTGTGCAGGTGGCTGCTGTTTCAAATTAGCAAGTGACTGGCCCACCTACAGGAACATTAGTGACAAATACGACCCTGAAACATTAGACTTCATATTTCCAGTATACTCCAGGTTAGCTCGATGAAGATAAATCAAGGCTCCACTCAACTGTTCCAAATGACAGTGTCTCCCAGACAGCAGAATGCGCTGAGGATCCCCTGGAAGGTGGCAGCCGCCAGGAGCAGCAGTAAGGCCACCTGCGACTTCCCGTCACTCTCCTCCTTCTGGACTTACTGCTTTGAGTCATATGACTTCTGCAAACAACATTGTTGCCTCCTGGCGACATCACTGCCCAGAATTCTCCAAGGGCTCTGCTGCTGTGGGGGCTACTCACAGTGCCAGACACAGAGGCCCAGCACCTTCCCCGGGGTCTGCAGCTCCCGAGGAATATGCTCAGCTCTCCAAGTCCATCACAGACAAGGCTCGGGCACCAAAGCCTCCAGAGAATTCTTCTCCATTTTAAAGAAAGAGAGGAGCACAACTCTACCACATTTACTCTAGTCAAAAATATGAAGGTGATAACGAAGTGATGATAAGAATTCTGTGGAGGGGAGTAAACAGGATCCGAAATGCCTGTTTGCAGAAAGTCTCACTAACAAGCTGAAAGCCTGAGCTTTAAGATCACTCGTGAAAATGCCTCCCAGGATGTCGCCCCTGATTAAGGATGTGTGAGGGTTATTGAGTTTTGAATTAGATGCACTTTAATAAAACAGTAGAATGTTCTTATCTGATTGCACCTGCATTGATTGTGTTAAAGAGGTCTACCCTTGGATCCGGGTCAACGATTTTACATAAACTTACTGGGGACTCAGACTGCATGTTTGTGTTCAGGCTCTTGTAGGCTTCAATTTGTCAGATTTCAGTAATCTAAGGCACTTGCCAACATACCTATGGCTGATGAATAAAGTTTCTTTATTTTTGTCTTGTTATATTTTGTTTAATCTTCCCGGATACCTGTTCAGTTGAGTTACTCTTTTAAAACATTGCATTAGTAGCAGAATTTTATTTCAGATGTTTTTAAGTTTTAAGAAGTCTTTCGTACAAATGTGAAATACACAATAAATATCATCACAGAGAAACACTAGCTGCATATCTAAATAAAACAGAATGCACAGAGTTCCCAAGTAAAATGTAAAATGTGTTCAACTGATGCACATCCAATAGTATACTACAAAACACTAGTTCTATTGTTTCTGATAATGTCTGGAAACTAAATACATACACAACCTCTTATATATTAGGACCATAAATCTCACTTCTGCAAATAAAGACATAAATTGAGTTGAAATTTGAAAAGCCTTCCATTGTCTTGTGTACGGCACCGTAAATACCATTATATCTTCCGAGGGCATTAACAGCATCTTAGAAGTTTTTTCCCTTTTAGAGAAGTTCTTAGCTTCTTAGGTTTGACAAATAAAGTAAAACCAAAGCCTCCACATTAGAACTCAGTAATTCTTTCCTTCAACAAATCTTTTCGACCCTACAGAGTGTGGGTAGAAATTGGGGCAGGATGATAGTCTCGTCCTCGTGGAGCTGTGCGAGAGGCCGAGAAAGAAGAGACAAAAGGGAGTCTGACCACAGAGAGGGAGGGTGTTCTCGGTAGGAAGATCAGCAGTGTGGAGGCAGAATGTGGATGTGAGCTGGCGTGCTTGGGGAAGCAGAGGGAAAGGCCAGGGGACAGAGGATGGGGCGAAGCTTCCTGCAGGCAGATCACCAGGACCCTGGAGGGCATGAGAAGGACCCCTGCCTTCCGTCCCAGTGTGATGGGAGGCAGAGCTGCTCTGGTGTGCAGGCTGAGATGCCAGGCCGCCTGCCGTATGGCGTGTGGGTTGGTGAGACACACAGGATATATCGAGCACCGAAGGCACCCACCCGTCGCTCCTTCTCTCACTCAGGAAGAGAATTCGACACATTTTCTGAAAAGTAATGCAGCTACCAAAAAACTACTCACTCGCCCTTAGGCAGGCAGAAGGGGCAGGCAGGACAGTCAGAGGTCGCTGTGGATTTCCGAGGGCTTTGCTGAGAGGGGCATAGGTGTGGGGCACACGGCCTGGTTGCCATCCCCAATCCTCCTGCTCCGAGCAGAGACGTGGACATGATGGCGGAAGAGATGCAGGCCTCGTGGACCAGGGTGACTCTGGCTGGTACAATAGTAGGAGGAGGGAGCTGAAGTCGTGAAGTCCCCACTCAGTTCCTGGACAGCGACCTCCGGAACGCTTCTGCGAGAAGGAACACACTTTCACTTGCACAAGCCGCTGGTATGTGAGGACGAATGGGAGCAAGGGTAATTCCAACTCGATCGGAGTTTGCAGCAATGCCTCGGGTGGGTGGCAAAGGTGCTTTGGACTAGGTGTCATGGTGGGAGGGGAGAATTAGCAGATTGTGGAAGGAGTGTTTGCTGAGCTGATTGTGCTGGGTGAATGTGGATTCTGAGAGGAGAAGGACTCCAGGATTTTGGAGAGAGTACCTGGTTGGATTTCAGCGTGGGTTAGCAAGTAAGCACTGAGCATAGCATTCCAGATGGACAGACACGTCGATAGTGAAAACCTGAGGACCTATTCTGTACATTTCTTCCATTTTTTTTTCCCAGAAGAAAGAAAGAAATTCCCAGCTGAGACTGAGCATGACAGCCATGGTGTTGATGGAGATGAAGTTGGGCACTTGGGGAGGGAGGGAAGGTGTGAAACGGACAGCAGAGAGGGAGGACGGGAGGGAGGAGAGCTGGGACAGGTGGACCAGTGCCTCCGGGCAGGACTGCGCATTGCCTAATGTCCAGGGCACAATGATCTTTTTGCACCCACAGCACAACAGGATAGATTTCCCCAGGCCACATGCAATGGGCTGAGGGCAGTTAGTAGGGATGGATTTGGCCAAAATCACAGGTTTGCCTGAAGAGTACATAGAGGGACATAAGAGAAGAGTACCGAGGATGTGTCCAAGGGAGTCGCTGTGATGATGGACCACGAAATCAACGCCAGGTGAGGGGGAGTGACAGGGCTGTTGGATGAACTCTTCCTATTGATGGGGAAGCCCCAGTGCAAGTGAACTGGAAAGGTAAGAGTGGGGCGCTGAACAGGATGCCTTAATGAAAGATTGTGCAGGGAGTTTGGCTACTGGTAATAATAAGTACAAGCAAATGATCCTGAAGGTGGGAGGCAGAGGCGGGAGGCGCAGAGCTTGCAGGGGAGGTGAGGGAATTAGATGAGGAAATTAAGGATCTGGGCAGAGTGCCTGAGATCCTTTACCTGGAGGTGAATGTCACCAGGAGTGGTACTCTGTGCACCTATGGAGAGAGACAGTAAGGAACATGGTGCTAAGCTCTGGCACTGCCCACGAGAACGAGAGGAGGTGGCATTTGGATAATCCTGATGGCATGTGCTTCAGAGACGCTGGTGGGTTTACCTCCTTACTTGCTCATTTGACAAGAGAGAGACAGACTGGATCCATAAACAGCAAGGAAGACAGCAGCTCACCTCCAGTTCCTGCTGAATGCACAGTGTGGGGGTGGAGGGGAGCCACCACTAGAAAGATCTGTATGGAGACAGTGTCCTAAGGGTGTCATGTCTGGGCTGGAGCAAGAAGATGGTGCATGGAGAGCAGCAGAACTCCAGGCAAGGAGCCAAGCATGGTGGAAATGTGCTGGAAAAGGGGGTGGGGAGGCCGAGCGGGAGGGAGCGCAGGAAGGAAGCTGAGCATGCGTGCGAGGGTTGATGTGAGTGTCAGGGGCCCTGGATCTATTGATGTCCTGGGAGCTGCTAAGGCATCACTCATGCTCAGTCCCTGCATTAATCAACCTCAGTGCTTTGGTGGGCTCTGAGCCTGGGCCTCTTCCGTTGAAAGGGAAGCCCCAGAGGTTTGGCATTTGTTGAGAACAACTGGGCTGCTGCAGGTGTGTCTGTGACGATGTTGTTGGGGGAAACTGTCCTGTGAACCAGTGGACTGAGTGGGAAAGGCCCCCCTTGATCTGGGCCTGGGGAGGCACTCTCCATCAGCTGAGAGCCTGGATGGAACAGAAGGCAGAGGAAGGGCCAATTCTCACTCTCTCTTCCCGAGCCAGGATGCTCTTCTTCTGCCCTTGGAGGTCAGAACCCCAGGCCTTCCAGCCTGTGCATGCAGGCCCCATACCAGTGCTTCCCCAGAGCCTCAGGCCTTCAGCCCTATGTGAGCTACCCCATCAGCATCCCTGGTCTGAGGACCTCACGCTCACTGAGCAGCGCTACCCACTTCTCTAGCTCCCCATCTTGCAGTGAGTTTCTCTACCTCTGCAGTCTGGTAGCTGTTCCCTAATGAGCCTCGTTTCCACTGGAGGGGTTCGGGCTCTCTGCGGAGGCCTGCCAACAGCAGCACATGTGCATCGGCACCTGAAACACTCACACTGAGATGCAGACAAAGCATCTTCAGTTTGGATGGTGGGACTGGGTGCCCAGCAGGAGCAAGCTCGCCCCAGGGTGGCCTCCCTGGGAGACAGCTTCTTGCAAAGCCCCAGGAACCCATCAGTCCTCCCTCCGTCTCAGAGCTCCTGCTTTATGATGAACTGGACAAGCTCCCTCAGGCTGTCTCAATTAGTCCTGCCCTCAACTTCTCCCAAAGATGGGGAAATGTCAGAGGGCTGTTGCAGGGACAGCATAAAGAGCTGACCTTTGAACAACATGGGTTTGACCCACTCGGCGTTCACTAAGAGGTGGACTTTTTAAAAATTTGCAATGATCTGAAGAAAATTCCTGATCGAACCACACAGTCTAGAAACATTAAAAAAAAAATTGAAAAGATAGGTAAGCCATGAAGATATAAAACACCTGCAAATAATCATCAATATCATCATTTGCTTCCATAAAATATATACAGATCTATTATAAAAAGTTAAAATTCATCCAAAGGCATGCACGCGAGCACAGACTGTGTACACGACACCGCCCACATTCCAGAGAAAGTAAACAAACATAACAGGAAATCGCCTGTGGCCGTCCAAAGTGACTTCTCACGGGAGTTTCCAATTGTCTGGTTTACATATAATATCCACCTACGTGTTAATTGGCTGTTTGTTATGCAGTAGGCTTCTGGTCAACACTGGCTTTGCAGAGTCAAAGGATAGGCGTTGGATGGCCCACAGTGGTGCAGAGTGGACCCCAGAGGGTCTGGAGCAGCCCGTCTGCTGCCAGCCAGTCTCTGTCCCACCCTGTTGGTCCCCATCACTCCTGCCTGGTTGCTGTTGCCACCCCCAGGGGTACCACATCAAGACCCCAAAGCCCCCATCCCTCAGATCTGCCCACACCCAGGCCAGCACCACAGAGAGCAGGATGGGGTGTGCCCCAGAGACCTCCCATCTGCGCCTGGGCACAAGGTCATTACAAGGAAGGTTTCAGGCACAGTCGAATGGTTCCATGTGAGAAATGGATGCACTGTCGTGGGCAGGAATAACACTGGAGATGGTGTCTCTCCACACGGGCTGCCATGAAGAATACACAAGTACCTTCGAGGTGCCGGAGTCTGAAACACGGTGGGTCTGACCTAGGAGTAGAAAGGGGCGGATGTGGCCCCTAGTGTCTGGCCCTGGTGAATTTCAGCAGACCTAAAGTTGCCAACAGGTCCTGTGCAGTTACCTGCAGAGTGACTAGAACAGCAAGGGCAGGAAGAGGAGCCTGAGTCCAGAGTGCTCCAGAAGTCCAGGCCCAGCAACTCGGGCTGCAACAGCAGGTGGAAGCCCCCACCTGACTACCCCAGGGGCCCGGGAGTGCACCATCTTCAGCAGCTCCACCAGCCTGCGCAGGCAGGAGCCAGCAAGCTTGCTGCCTGCCAGGGCTCA
Organism: Glaucomys volans; assembly: GCA_020662805.1. NCBI lineage: Eukaryota > Metazoa > Chordata > Mammalia > Rodentia > Sciuridae > Glaucomys > Glaucomys volans. Next base: position 194,902 of record JAJEJO010001842.1, on the reverse strand, counting down.
GGCAATCCTGGAAGACCTGTGAGACAGAACATGTGTGCAGACACAGATCACAGTACCACAGGGGCCCTGCTCCCAAAGACAGCCCAGACGAACGCAATGACAAAGATAAGGAAAATCAGGGAGATGAGACCCAGGCCAGCATCAGCACCTGCACACGCCCAGAAATCCCTAAGCCACAAGATGCCAAAGAGACAGACGCAGCCCAGCAGGCCTGCAAGCTGAGAATCCCTCCACCCTGGAGGCCAAAGCAGCAAGTGATGGCTCACCATCGCTACCACTGACCATTCATCTGAAAAGAGGAAATGAATTGACATTCCCACACAGGAAATGAAGAAGAGTGGAGCTGAAGGCCTCAAGTGAGTGCTTTGTGAATGTTGACCAGATAGAAGAATTATCCCTGGAGGTTTCAAGATGGCAGAATAGAGGAGGTCGCTTTCCCAGCTGCTCCACAGCGTGAAACCGAGAAAGCAGATGGACAGATTCTCAGCAAGGTGGTTTGGTGGAAAACAAAGGTGGGACTGTACCAGGACTTAATACTGAACACTCAAACAGGTGGGGGACCCAGGAGATCAAATGTAATAAAACAAGGAAGAAATCTCCAGTGCCACAGCCACTGTTGCCATGAGAGTGGCCCTTCTGCCAGCACAGTGGAGGGACAAAGGAACTGAAGGAACCCACATGTTTACAAAGACTGAGGAAGTCTGGGTACAGAGGGTTTAGAGATCAAAGACACCGCCTGACTAAACTGAAAGGTATGCTGCACCACGCAGGAAAGAAACTCATATCCCTGTGGGCGTGTGGAGGACAGAGGAAGGAGCCATCCTGCAGCCATGGCACCAGGGCTAGCGCGAGGGTAGCCGAGTCCTGGCAAACCCAAGTCTGGCCTGAAATACAGGCCTGGCACTACATTGCATAGGGGGTGCTCAAATGACTAGGAGAAATTCAAATGAGGAGAGAGGTTATGGAAATATTGGTTATGGAAACCCACCCAGATCCTCCCCCTGCAATTGGCTGCTTGCAAGTCTGGCTTGAGGAGAGGAGCCTGGCTGGGAATTCAAAAGGGCAGAGGTGGAAGAGACTGAGTTTGGAGACTGAATGTGAGACCAGAAAACTTGGGGTCTGCAGGTGACAGAGTGGACTAAGAACTGTCTCCTCCACCACACAAATGAAACCCAGGGGAGATCCAGGGGTGCAGTGTTCCAGCATGAATGGGCAATTGCTGGCCCATGGATATGCACTGGTTTATAATCTCCAGATCAATTGGCATCCAGCAAAGGGCCTGGAGCCTGCCTAAGCCTACACCTCATCTCCAGGAGTTCTGCATATGGAATTACCTCACTCACCCTAGCAACCCAACTCTGAGGGTGGAGCAAGCATCATACTCTAGACACACACACCTACCTCCTGAGAAGGGAAGCTGAGAATCTTTTGAACTCTAATGAAAACAATTCTTTCACTTTCCATAAAAATCTTTTCTTTTTCTTTTTCTTTCTTCTGCTTAATTGTAACCTTAATGGTTCATAGGCATTTATACATATCCATATTTAGTTTCTTTTTCTTTTCTCACTTCTAGCATTTTTGAAACCAGCTACTTTTCATGCATCTGTTTTTTGAGGACTAGGAAGTTTGAATAGTATATTGAAATTTTGTTTTTTTTCTTTTATTTTTTATTTTTTTAAATTTTACTCTCATTTATCTGTTTCCATTGAATCTCTCTTTCTCTCTCTCTTTACTTCTGATAACAGCCAATATCTATTTTTCTCTCTTTCACTCTTCCTTTAATTTTTTACTTCTATTCTTTCTCCTCCCTCATAATAATCACATTCTACATCACATCAGTTCTATTCCTGTCCACTGTTCAAGCTTGTAAACCATTCTGCTACCTTAATGTTTTAATGTAGGCAATAACTGATCATATCATTTCTGTTTATTGTGATGACATCATAGATGTCATGGTAGGAACTATTTGGCTTAATGCTGCATATTGTTTCTATTGGTGGGTGTTATTCTTTGTCTCCCCCTAAATGGTGAGGTACTGAAAACCTTCAGGGACACTAGAAGTCTACAGGGTAGAAACTCTACTGCCTCAGATCCATACTGTTATATGGGTAGACACACAAATAATATGAATATACAAGGAAACAAATCCCAAACAAACCAAGATAGTTCAATAACAGAATCCATTGCCACCACAGTGGAAAAAATATCAGAAGAGTTTGGAATGTGCATAGCTAAGCTGATCTCCTTACAATGTAAGGAGTGAAGTCAGAGAGGAAATGAAAGATCACTTCAACAAAGGGAAAGAGATTCTGAAAAAAAATCAAGCAGAAATCCTCAAAATGAAGGATTAAATAAACCAAATTAAAAATTCAATGGAAAGCATCACCAACAGACTAGATAACATAAAATACAGAGTTTCAGGCAATGAAGACAAAATATATAATCTTGAAAAAAAAAGTTGACCATGGAGAAAAGAGACCATATGTTATGTTAAGAGACCATAAACATAACTTCCAAGAAATATGGGATAACCCAAAAGGACCAAATTTAAGACTTATTGAAATAGATGAAGGCTCAGAGATACAAACCAAAGGAATGCACAATCTTCTCAATGAAAGGATATCCGAAAATTCCCAAACCTAAAGAATGAAATGGAAAATCAGATACAGGAGGCTTACATACTCCAAATATGAAAAATTAAAGCAGACTTCAACCAACACACATTATTATGAAAATGCCTAATATGCAGAATAAGGGTGGAATTTTAAAGGCTGCCAGAGAAAAATGACAAGTCACATTCAGAGGAAAACTGTTCCATATCACAGCTGATTTCTCAGCCCAGCCACTCAAAGCCAGAAGTTCATGGAATAATACATATCAAGCAATGAAAGCAAATAGATACCAACCAAGAATACTGTGCCCTGCGAAAGGAAGCTTCAGAATTGACAATGAAATAAAAGTGTTCCATGATAAACAAAGGTTAAAAGAATTCACAACTATAAAGCCTGCTCTACAAAACATCTTCAATAAAGTACTTCATGAAGAAGAAATGAAAAAATTAAAGTGAAAACCAGCAAAGGGAGGAAGTACAGTAGAAGAATAGTTAATTAAAGGAGAAATTAATTCAAATTAAAAACCAGAAATAAGTCAAAATTACAGGGAATAAAAATCATATCTCAATTAACATTGAATGTTAATGACCTAAACTCCTCAAACAAAAGACCTTGACTAGGGATAGTAGGAACATACCTCAACATTGTAAAAACCCTACATGCTAAATCCAAAGCCAGCGTAATTCTAAATAGAGAAAAATTGAAAGCATTCGCTCAAAAAAAAAATGGAAAAAGACAAGAATACCCTGTTTCACCACTTTTATTCAACATTGGCCTTGAAACTCTACCAGAGCAATTAGACAGAAGAAATAAATTAAACATATACAAACCAGTAAAGAAGAACTCAAACAATCACTATTTGCCAATGACATAATTTTATATTTAGAAGATCAAAAAAATTCCACCAAAAAACTTTTAGAACACTTAAATGAATTCAGCAAAGTAGCAGGATATAAATCAATATCCATAAATCAAATGCATTTCTATACATCAGTAATGAATTCAATGAAAGAGAAATAAAGAAAATTAGCCCATAAACAATAGCCTCAAAAAATAAAATAAAATAAAACACTTGGGAATCAATTTAACAAAAGAGGTGAAAGGTCTCTACAATGAAAACAACAGAACACTAAAGAAAGAAATTAAAGAAGGCTTTAGAAGATGGAAAGATCTCCCTTGTTCTTGAATAGGCAGAATTAATATTGTCAAAATGGCATAAAAAGCATTATACAAATGTAATGCAATTCCTATTAAAATCCCAACTACATTCTTCATAGAACTAAAAAAAGCAATTATGAAATTCAGTCAGAAAAATAAGAGACCAGAATAGCCAAAGCAATTCTCAGCAAGAAAAGTGAAGCAGGAGGCATCACAATACCAGACCTCAAACACCATTACAGAACTATAGTAATAAAAACAGCATGGTATTGGCACCAAAACAGACATGTACACCAATGGTAAAGAATATAAGACACAGAGACAAATCCACATAAATACAGATATCTCATATTAGGCAAAGTTGCCAAAAACATTCACTGGAAAAAAAATAGGCTATTCAACAAATGATGCTGGGAGAAATAGAAAGCCACATGTAACAAAATGAGATTAAACTTTTATCTCTCACCCTGCCCAAAACTCAACTCAAAGTGGATCAAAGACTTAGGCACTAGAACAGAGACCCTGTGACCACTAGAAGAAAAAGTAGGACCAACAATCTTCACCATGTCAGCCTAGGCCCTGTCTTCCTTAGCAAGACCCCTAAAGTGCAAGAAGTTAAGTCAAGAATCAATAAATGGAATGGACTCAAACTAAAAAGCTTCTTTCAGCAAAAGAAATAATATTATGAAGAGAGAGTCTACAGATTGGGATAAAATCTTTATCACATGCACCTCAGATAAAGCATTAATCCCCAGGATATATAAAGAACTCAAAAAAATTTAACACCAAAAACAAATAACCCAATCAATAAATGGGCTAAGGAATTGAACAGACACTTCACAGAAGATATACAATTGATCAACAAATTTTTGAAAGAATGTTCAACATCTCTCTCAGTTAGAGAAATGCAAATCAAAACTGATCTAACATTTCATCTCACTCCAATCAGAATGGCAATTATAAAGAATATAAGCAACAATAAACATTGGTAAGGATGTGGGTGGAAAGGTACACTCATACATTCCTTGTAGGAATGCAAAATATTGCAACCTTTTTGGAAAACAGTAGGGAGGTTCCTCAAAAAACTTGGAATGGAACCACCATTTGACCCAGGTATCCCACTCCTTATTCTATACCCAAAGGACTTAGAAGCAGCATACTATACTCACACAGCCACATCAATGTTTATGGCAGCTCAACTCACAGTAGCTAAACTATGCAACCAGTCTAGGTGCCCTTCAACAGATGAATGGATAAAGAAAATGTGATATGTATACACAATGGAATATTACTCAACTTTAAATAAAAATGAAATTATGGTATTTGCTGGTAAATGGGTAGAGTCAGAGAATATCATGCTAAGCAAAATAAGCCAAACCCAAAAAACCAAAGGCCAAATGTTTTCTCTGACATTTGGATGCTAATTCACAATAAGGGAGGGGGTCGGTTAGGGGAGAACAGAGTTACTTTATAGTAGGCAGAGGGGAGTGAAGGGAGGGGAAGAGGTATGGGATTAGGAAGGATAATAGAGTGAAACAGACATTATTACCTCATGTCCATATATGGCTGCATGTGATCCTACAATATGTGATCCGACAATATGCACAATCAGAAAAATGAGAAATTATATTCCATTTATGTATGATTTATAAAAATGCATAAATGCATTCTACTATCATGTATAACAAATTAGAACAAATAAAAATATTTTTTAAAAGACCTAGACTAACAGATTAGATTAAAAAACAAGACCCAACAATATGCTGTCCCAAAGAGACTCTCCTCATATGCAAAGACATCCACAGACTGAAGCTAAAAGAATGGATCTCATAAACAAGCAGGGATTTCTATCCTCCTATCAGATAAAGATGATTTCAAGCTCACGTTAATCAGAAAGGACAAAGAAGGATATTTCATACTTCTTTGGGGAATTATATATCACTCAGACATTTCAGTCATAAATATTTATGCCTCAAACAATGGAGCATCCACGTACATCAAACAAACTGTTCTCAACTTTGAGAATCAAACAGACCAAAACACAATAATACTGGGTGACTTTAACACACCTCTCTCATCACTGGATAGATCCTCCTCTAAATAAAGAAGATACAGAACTAAAAAAAAATGTGACTAATAATTTAGGCTTAACAACTTATGTAGAATTTATCAGTCATCAATGACTGAATACGCTTTCTTTTCGGCAGCACACAGATCCTTCTCTAAAATAGACCATATCTTAGTCCACAAAACAACTCTTAGCAAATACAAAAATATAGAAATAATGCTCTGCATTCTATCAGATCATAATGAAATGAAGTTAGCAATCAATGATAAAATAAAAAAATAGAAGCTACTTTAATGCCTAGAGACTAAATAGTATGCTATTGAATGATGAATGGATAACAGAAAAAATCAGAGATGTAATAAAAAATACTTAGAAGTAAATGAGAATAGCAATACAACATATCAAAATCCCCGCACTACGAAGGCAGTGCTAAGAGGAAAGTTCATCACATTGAGCTATTTCATTAAAAGAACAGAAAGAATAGGAAGTCAAGGAATAAATGACCTAACATTACATCTCAAAGACCTGGAGAAAGAACAAATCAACACTAAAGCAGTAGAAAACAGGAAATAATTAAAATCAATGTTCAAATCAATGAAACTGAAACAAAAGAAGTAATCTCCAAAATAATCAACAAAACAAAAAGTTGGTTCTTTTAAAAAATAAGCAAAATTGATAAACCCTTAGCCAAGCTAATGAAGAGAAAAAGAGAGAAAACTCAAATTAGTACAATTCACAATGAAAAGGAAATATCACAACAGACACCACTGAAATACAAATGATAATCAAAGTTATTTTGAAAATTTATACTGTAATAAATTAGAAAATCTTGAATACATGGACAAATTTCTAGACAAATATGACCTACCCAAATTCAAGAGGACACAGAAAATTTAAACCCAAAATCAAGAGGACATAGAAAATTTAAACAGATCCATCTCAAACAATGAAATTGAAAACATCATCAAAAGCCTGCCAAGAAAGAAAAACCCAAGTCCAGATGAATTCTCCGCTGTGTTCTACCAGACCTTCAAAGAAGAAGTAACACCAGTCCTCCTCAAATTGACCCATGAAATAGAAAAGGAAGGAACCCTTCCAAACTCGTTCTATGAAGCTAGTATCACCCTGATACCAAAACCAGACAAAGGCACATCAAGGAAAGAAAACTTTGGACTAATATCCCTAATGAACATCAACATAAAAACCTTTAGTAAAATTCTGGTAAATCACGTACCGTGATCAAGTGGGGTTCATCCTACAGATGTGAAGATGGATCAACAGATGGAAGTCAATAAAAGTAATTCATCAAACCAATAGAGTTAAAGACAAGAAACACATAATTATCTCAATAGATACAGAAAAAGCTTTTGATATAATACAGCATCCATTCACGTTCAAAACACTAGAAAAACTAGGGATAGTTGGAACATACCTCTACATTGTAAAAGCTGTATATGCTAAACACAAAGCCAAAATCATTCTAAATGGAGAAATATTGAAAGCATACCCTCTAAAAACTGAAACACTGCCCTCTTCCACCACTTCTATTTAACATAGTCCTGGAAACTCTAGTCAGAGCAATTAGAACAAAGAAACTTAAAGGGATACAAATAGGGAAAGAAGAACTCAAACTATCACTATTTGCCCATGAGATTCTATATTTAGGAGAACCAAAAAACTCCACTAGAAAACTTCTAGAACTCAAATTAATTCAGCCCAGTAGCAGGATATAAAATAAACACCCATAAATCAAATGCATTCCTATACCTAAGTAATGAATCCAATGAAAGGGAAATAACGAAAACAAACCCATTCACAGTAGCCTCAGAAAAATAAAATACTGGGGAATCAATCTAACAAAAGAGGTGAAAGACCTCTACAATGGAAACTACAGAACACTAAAGAATTTGAAGACCTTAGAAGATGGAAAGATCTCCCATGTTCTTGGATAGGCAGAATTAATATTGTCAAAATGGCTACACTACCAAAAGGACTAAACAGATTTAATGCAATTCCTATGAAGGTTCTGATGATGTTCTTCATAAAAGTAGAAAAATCAGTCATGAAATTCATTTGGAAAAATAAGAGGCCCAGAGTAGCTAAAGCAATCCTCAGTAAGAAAATTGAAGGAGCAGGCATCACATATCAGACCTTAAATTATACTACAGAGCTATTGTAACAAAAATGTATCAGCACCAAAGCAGACATGAACACCAATGTCACAGAATAGAAGACACAGAGACAAACCCACATATGTACTGTTACCTGATACTACACAAAGTCACCATAAACATGCATTGGACGAAAGATAGCCTCTCTAACAAGTGGTGCTGGGAAAACTGGAAATTTATATGTAACACAATGAAATCAGACCCCTATCTCTCACCCTGCACAGAACTCAACTCAAAATGAATGAAGGACCTAGGCATTAGATCAGAGATCCTGTGCCTAATAGAAGAAAAAATAGGCCCAAATCTCCACCACATTGGCTTAGGAACCAAATTCCTCAACAGGACTCCTAACACGCAAGATGGAAAATGAAGAATCAATAAATGGAATGTTTTCACACTAAAGTGCTTCTTCACTGCAAAAGAAACAGAGGATAACATGAAGAGAGAACCTACAGAATGGGAGAAAATATTTACCACCAGCACCTCAGATAGAGCATTAATCTCCAGGATATATAGAGAACTCAAAAAACTTAATGCCAAAAAACGAAGAACGCAATCAGTAAATGTGTAAAAGAACAGAGCAGACACTTCACAGAAGAAGAAATACGATTGGTCAACAAATATACAAAAAATGTTCAACATCTCTAGCAATTAGAGAAATGCAAATTAAAACTACACTGAGATTTCATTTCACTCCCATCAGAATGGCAATAAGAAAACGAGTAACAATAAATGTTAGTGATGAGGTGGGGGAAAAAGTACACTCATACATTGCTGGTGGGACTGAAAATTGGTGCACCCACTCTGGAAAGCACTATGGAGATTCCTCAGAAATCTTGATATGGAATCAGCATTTGACCCAGTCATCCCACTCCTTGGTATATACTTAAAAATCTTAAAATCAGCATGCTATAATGATGTGGCCACATCAATGGTTAGAGCAGCTCAATTCACAATAGCCTCAAGCTATGGGAACCAACCTAGATGCCCTTCAACAGATGAATGGATAAAGAACACCTGGTACATATGCACAATGGAGTATTACTCAGTCACAAAGAAGAATGAAATTATGGCATTTACGGATGGAACTGGAGACTATCATGCAAAGTGAAATAAGCCAATTGCAAAAACAAAAGCCAAATGTTCTTTCTGATATTGGATACTGACTCACAATAGGTGGGCAGATATCAAGGGAATGGGAGGTTGACTGAATTGGACAGAGTGGACGGGGGGAAGGAAGAAGAGAAGGGAATGAATTGGACATCACTTTCCTATGTTCATGTAGGAACACATGACCAGTGCAACTCCACATCACATACAACCACAAGAATGGGAAGCTATACTCCATGTATATATGATATGTCAAAATACATTGTACTGTTGTGTAACTAAAAAGAACAAATAAAAAACAAATAAATAAGTAAAAAAGAATTATCTTCACTGTGCAGCATGAGGTTTTTATTATTTTTACATAAAGATGTTTCTTTTTTGACAAATGTGTCTTTTTAAAGTCTGTTTTTTTTCAATAGACAATTAACAATTATTTTATTGTTTCATCTCTGGTCAAATTGAGATTTTTAAGAACTTTAGTTGTAATTTGTAATAAAAAGCTACAACTTGATTTTTTGTGAAAAATCAACAAACTACAAACACCTGTTCATAAAGTTCTTACATAGTTAATTTTTTTTTAATTGTCCATGGATTTTTTGAGTGTACCGGAGTTGAGACATTGATCCCTGCCTTTGTTCCAGGGTCCACATATTTTCTTGGGGGAACATTCCAGAGACTCAGAGCAGAGTGCTCTTTTAGCTTCCACTCCTGAAGTGTGGGCCTTGAGTGTCTATGTTCTTCCCAGATCTAAGAATCCACAACATCAAGCAGTTCTTGGAGTATAAAACATAGAAATAAATTTTTAGAAAAAGAAGAAGCCTAAAAGTCAAAAATGTTGATGGCAACCCTTCCTGGACTTCAGCTTACGTACACACACATACATCCATGCACGTGTGTGCACACGGGAACGCACATGTGCATACATACACAGACCCATGGGCACTGCACTTCGAACGTGAACACAGGCACATGCACACACACATGCACCCACACTCTCCCCCTCTACACTTGTCCTTTGAATTTATCGACTCCCCTCTTCACACTCTCTAGGGACCCTCCATGCTATTCCTATTTAATAGCTCTGATTATGTGCTGTGTCTACACCCCTGTCTTCCTACTAGACTTGAAGATGGGAACTGTCTTCTACCTTTGTGTCCCCAACATTCAGTAAACAGAAGGTGCTTGGTAAATGCAGAATAGGAAGAGAATGAATGAGCAGATGTCTGAGACACATCACCCAGTGGCATGGGTTTTTTTCATGAACCAGACCTTGACTAGAAGTGTGAGCTTGTCATTGTCTGGCAGGGTCCAGCCTGTTCCCTTCTTGGTCATGCTGTGCTCATGTGCTGTCACTGGACTCCCCTGAGTCCAGGAGTGAGGGTGGCCCTGGTCAGTGCAGGCCTGGCCAGCTTTTGTAGGTATGGTGAGGAGTCTGTGGCGCAGAGAATCAAGGGCCAAAGGAAGAGTACATTTCAACAGATCCAGTTACTCCCACGTTTCCAGTAGGTTCTTGAATAGGTTCTTCAAAACCAAACAATGAGCACCTAATTGTGTCATTCAAACTAAAGAGCCCAGAAACGGCGTTACGGATCCAGCTCCGTTCTCTCCGTGATCACCTCTCAGAAACACCTCTCTAGTCGCTGTCACCGTATAGGGTACACACACACAGGAGCATCAGGGGCCAGAAGCAAAAGCCAGGCACATGGGGACCGACCTTCCAGGACACGTGGTCATTCAGGAATCCGTGTCCCCAGGCAGTAGCTCCACACTGTCAGAAGACATGCCTGTCCGAACTCCAATCCCCTCAAACCAAGCAACTCAGCAGGAAGCTGAGCACGCGGTTGGGGTGGGTCCCCGGGATTAAGAAATCCCACTTCCATGTGGATGAGATGCGAGAGGGCTCTTCCTTTCACATTCTAGTTGCTGCCACAGGAAACCGAGGAGCTTCTGGATGCATCCGCGTGGGATCCACACTGTGGGCCAAAACAGAAATCCAGATGGCAGTGAAGCCCCCGGGCACAGGCCCGCTGATGACAGCCAGCCGCGCTGGCTGGTGTGCGTCCTGTGCCAAAGGTGCCCTTGGGAGCTGTGGGGAGGACCCAGCGGAGCAGCCTGGACTCCACCGGGCCCAGCACTTCCAGATGGGGGTTCTGGGGGCCCTTCAGCCCAGTGCACCTCCACAGCTCGTCCTGCCTCCCTGGGGACCACTGCAGCAGAACTTCTCAGGGGAGAGGAGTGTGTTCAGGAGTGTGTGCGCCTAGAAGCATTTTTAGGGGAAAAAAGGAAGAGCAGCAAGTTTGCTGGGGACGATGAAGTCCTCGGGCTGGGAACAGTTTCTGCTGACCGAATAGTCACGGTTGACAGGCTAAGGAAATGCAAGATCCTCCCTGAGCTCAGACAAAAGCTGCTTGGGGAACCACTAGTGAGCCTTGCCAAAATTTTCATAGGTTCATGGTGAAGTGAGAAAACCCATGAGTGAGGAGTTTCCTGTGAAGCCAAAGACAGTTCTACCAAAGTTGGCTTTCTTTCCTTTTTCCTTTTCAGTGTTATGAGGTCATGCATGAGTGACAGTTTCATCTGTTTTGTTTGATTTATGATGTCCTGTTGGCAAAATACGAAATCAGCACCGCCAGGCCTGCACTTCCCTTGGAGAGCCTTCGCCAGCTGGGACCCTGGGAGGCCTGAGCCCACTCCCCTGAAGGAGAGCCGGGAGCTGCTCTAGAGGGCAGTCTTCACTCTCTTTCATTAAAAGCTTCTGGCAGAAACTGTTGCAGTGTCTGAACAGGACAGAGCTGGAGGGCAGCCTGGTGAGCCCTGGCTCTGCCTGGGGCCCGTGTGCCCTGAAGCCCTCTCCTCCACTGCCCACGTGGGACTTCACAGCCCTGGAGACAGTGACAGGTTCTCAAACTGGGCATCCAAGAAGATTTGTCATTGGCGGGGACCCAGGGGTCCCTAATCAGAAACAAAACCCAAAGATCTAACCTCTTTATCCTTCCCAGAATGCAAGTCATCCCAAGGTGCACTTCCAAGAACAGCATGCTTCTGCTTATTACTCGTAAGAGCAGGGCAGATGACTGACTATGATTAGTGTCATTTCATCAAATTGTCTCCTGAAGACTTCTTCTCTCTGGGAGTCTCCTTTCAGGTGTCCTTCCCTTTAGTCTTTGGGAACATCTTGTCCTTTATCCCCCGAAGCTCTCTCTTTCCTTTCTCTTTATATTTCTGCTCTCCTGAACCATGGCGCCTCATTTCTGCAATTGCAGTCATTTACTGCAGAGAAACTCACAGAGAAGCCCATGATGGGAAAGGGCACACTGGCCTTGCATGTGAGAGCCCAAGAGTTCAGACCTAGCAACAAATTATTTGATCAGAGGCTCCTTGGAGTCCCTAATTTCTACTGAGCTGGATGGTGTCTAATGTTTCTTCCAGCCTGGACATCTGGTCTAGAGTGGATCCAAGGTGAGTGTGCTTTCTTTAACTGCAGCCTAGGTATTCTCCAGGTCCAGCCAAGCAGCCCAGCAGCCCCTCTTTGCTTGAGGCCAGTGCATATCTGGCTGCAATTCCATTTGTCCATTTTTCCATTCATTTATTCATTCACTCATTCCAAAGTTTGTTATTCATCAACATGTGGAATGGTTGCCATTTTTCTCCACATGTGTTCACAGAGAAGCAATCGTAGCTTCTGTGCACATGAGGCTGGCTTCTCCCTCGGCAGGCTCTTCATTTACCTTTTCAGGCAATGTTTTCCCAGTTGGGGGTTTTCTATGTATTTGCATTGTGAAATTGTGAAATTTTAATGCTCTGCTATTCTAATGGCTTATGTCATGGTTGCCGTTTAAATCTTAAATGTCCCCAAAAGAGCCATGTGCTAAGGGCTTGGTGCCACTGGGAGGCCATGGAGACTTTAGGAGCTAGAGCCTTGTGGGAGGTCCTTAGGTCACTAGGTTCGTGCCCTTGAAGGGGATCCCTGGTCCCTTCCACTTGTTCTCCTTTTGTTTCCTGCTGGCCTTAAGGTAAACAGCTCTTCTGTTTGCGTGGTGAGCTCCCACCACGATGTTCCACCTCAGCACAGGCCCATTGTCATGGGGCCAAGTAACACCATGAGCCAAAATAAATCTTTCCTTCCTTCAAGTTTATTTTCTCAGGTATTTTGTCACAGCAATGGAAAGCTGACTAGCACACTGACTACAATCTGCGTTCCTTGAAGGTGGTCTTGGTCACGTCTAACACCTCGTGCAGAGCGTGGTACTTGTGTCCACCTCATCAGCAGTAGCAGTAACAACCACCCCTTATGTGGGCACTCCGTGTTCCAGGTACTGATGAAGTCAGCTTACCTATAGCATTCCATTTAAACCTGACCTTTACCTTCTCTTCTATTTATTGTTATCATGCCCACTGTCAGATGAGAAACAGGTTCAAAGGTTTCAAGTGATTTGGCCAAGTTCACAGTGATAAGTGGTGGAGCCAGGATTCAAGCCCAGCACACAGAATTCTACCAAAACGTGCTGCAATCCAGGCCTCTTCATTTACTGAATACATTAATGAATTAATAACACATGGAATCCAGAAAGTTGAGAAGGTATACTGTACATATGTCACATGCTTGAAAACCAGAAACTGTAGAATCTTCAGATCTGTGATCCTATGTGTTGCATATTTTAATAGCTAATACGGTATTTCTGTTTATTGTATAGTATCTCATATCACATTGATTACAGAGCACTTGGGAGCATTCCACAAGAAACTCCTCCACTGAACTGAATGTATTTCTTATTTCCCAAGCCCTGTTCTAATTCTCCTTCAAAATTATCTGCTAAGTTTAGCTCGTAAATATGTTTACTTGAATAGTTCAGATTTTTGTCAGAGGAAAAAAAAAGAACAGTTATTATGTTGAAAATTCATGATTTTGGAAATGAGAAATAAGTCTCAAGATATGGCCTTGATTGGAAATATTTCAATAAAATGAAATAAATGGACAAATAAACAGGTGCTTTCAACCCCGATTATTCAGCGAATAGTGACTGAATCAACGCCCCACCGTTGGGCTGTTCTCAGATTAACTTGCCAGTTCAGTGTGCAAACTCCTCTTGGTTTCCACGGGCTGGACTCCGTCCTCAGTTAACTTCATTACAGCTTGAAGAGACCAGATAAAAAGGAAGACGATGATATTGGAAATTAGTATTTCTCCCTCCAGGGCTAATCTACAAATCAGATATTATCATTTTTTTTTATCCTGCTCCCAAATCAAATGATTACAGAGACTCTATCCCTGCGGGGTGTGAAACAGCAACCCCCAGTGACTGAGACCCAGGGCTGTGGTTTACTTGTTCCTTCCTCAACTTAGAAGCAGATTCATTAATTTGGGCTTAGATTTCAGGCGGGACGCCCGCCTGTGAAGGGGGAGGGCAGGGCAGAGCTTGGCACCCTCCAAAGGCCTTGAAGAGTTAGACCTCAATACATCAGCCCTTCTTTTCTAAGATACAATAGGAACTTGTGAAGATTCCTTTTTCATTGGTCATTTAATTTTCCTCTCTTTAAAGGCATTCTTTGGGAATGCGGCCTCCTTAGCATCTTAAATATCTTGCAAGCTCTCACAATGACACCATTCAGGGCTTTGCTGGGGCCAGGCCGGTGGCATCACAAACAGGAACTGGGAAGCTCCAGCATGTTCCCAAGGACTCTGTGGCTGTGGAAAGTTGGCAGGGGGAGGCCATGGCTTCCAGAATAGAAGACGGCATGAATACAGGCCAAACAAGGGGCTGAGTGGGGGCGGGCCGTTTCCCACTGAGGATGAAAGCCATGATCAACAAAGCCCCCTCCTTCTGCTCTCTTCCATTCTTCCCTTGAATCTTCCTCTTGCATTACTGAGTGAGCCCTGCTGCAGTTTTAGAGATTCTGTAAGACGCAGGAACCCAAATTCACTGGGGACTGTGGGTCCTCACTGGAGAGTCACTCACTCTCTGGGCTACTTTTATTGACCAAGTAACCTGCGAGGCAGATACGAAGTTGATCTAACGAAAACCCAAGTTGAATTTCCAAATGCGGTCCCCTTGAGAACTGAAGTGCTCCGTTACTCAAGGACAGTGATATCGATACAGTGATTTTTGTTTAAACTCACTTACACTCTTCCCTCCCCAAACAACAGGAAATCTAGGAAGGCCAAATGAGAGGCCATGATCAAAAACTCAAAAACGGTTTAAAAAAATTGACTTCATCTTTATCACCAGTAAAAGGGCTCACAAATCCTCAATGACTAATATAATACTATACTATTTAAACCACCCACTAAGAGAATAGAGCAAAGCTGTGTCCCCGGTCTGAAACCAAGATATTTAGGCCCTCTGCCCTTTCCCAGGACACAGTGGTCACTGTGCACGGCATATTGCAGTCAAACAACACAGTGATTCCACGGCATTGTCACCGTCACCACAGCCATAACACTCACGGGATCAAAGCAAATCACTGAACCCATTCTCCAATGGCACTGTGTAAAAAATGGCCAGGTGAGCGAGGGCAGTTTCATCACACTCACTGAGAAGTTGTGGGGATTTTGAAATCTCACTGAAACCCAATAGTCATGGCAGCACACTTGACTTATGAACAAAATCGACAAGGTGGAGGGAATTGGCACTAACATTCCCAGATTTCCATTCACTCATTTAGAACAGGTGGAAGCTTTCCTCTCACTCAGCTGGGATGGAGTGTGTGCCAGGCTAGGTCTGTGTCGAGTCTGCAGTTTACAGACTCCTCCCTCCGCCATGTGGGAGTTGGAGATCTTCTGGGAAGATGTCTGCAGCTTCCTCTGAGAGCCAGCCATTGGACTTCTCCACAGTTCACCCCTGCCGCCCCGGCTAGAGTCAAGAGAACATCCGTTCCATCTCACTGGCTCCACGAAAGGCAAAGGGTACAAGGATTCTGTTAGACAGGGAAATGTGTTCTGGTTGTCTTTCCCTAGGCACAGTGATTACAGTTAATAATAAAGTCCCAAAACTTTAGACTGATGTGGTTTTCAGGTATTCTGGCCTCTATAAGGGGCCACCTGCATTCAAATGTCCCTCGCCCACAGGGTGGCAGCTCTCACCTGCACCAGTGGGATGAGGGAAGGATGCAGCAAGCAGCCTCCTCCCCTCCACTTTTGCTCTGCATGAGTGTGGAAGAGCACCGTGGTCTCAGAGTCTTAGATTCTCGTCTCCAAATGGGAGTACCAGACCCCACCATGTCACAGGCTCACGTGGAGGAATCAAGCTTGTGGAACACTTCATAGAGTCCCTGGCCCAGAAAAGGTGTCAGAATGTTTATAATGTGTGACTCATGAGATGTGGGGGGCAGGGAGAAGCCCAGGAAAGGCAACAGGAAGAGGAAAAATGAGTGCCCAGAAAGACAGAAAGAGGTGAGATGCACAATGAGGAAGAGGTCTGCCAAAGGGCAGTCACGGTGCTCTGTGAAGAGCTGTTACAGGGCCGCTGTCACTCATTATTGTTGCCATCAGGTTCCAAGATGGCGCCTTCCATTCATTTGAAGTCAAGGGGAATGTAATAGATAATGGAATGGCAGATGCTGGCGCTCAGCCTTGGCAATCCAGGAAGCAGGACCACCATAGGTCTGCAGCCCCACAAGGTGATCATGCATCTTCATGATCATGACAGACAGGCATCCCTGTGCACAGGTCATTCCCCAGGAGCAGTGAGTGCAGCTTAAGGACTGCATAGCGGCACTGCAGAGGTCCAGCCTGGCCTTCTGCAAGTCAAGGAGGACAGCAGTGGCAGCTGGCAGCTAGCCAGAAACATACATGACAGAAGAGTCAGCATCAGGGGGCTCTAGGTAAGGGGGAGCTTATAACTAAATGCCTGGCCAGAGGCTCCGTCTGGGGTTTCCCATGATCCCAAGAGGACTCTGTGGACTGACCATGACTCTCAGCACTGAGAGTTTGGGGAAAGGGATAGGTGTAGGTCAGACTAGGACCCATCTGCATCACTGCTGAGGAACTGCTGGAACCCCAAGGGTGAGACTGGAGAGTGAGTGGCTGCACTGATGTTCATCTACCCTGCCCTCTCACTGGGTGTGCCGGGCCAATCTAAAGAACTCTACAAAGGAGAAGGAAATAGAAACTGGCTGTGGGACTTCAAGCACAACTGATCAATCAGACATTTCTACCTAAACTTCCCAGTAAACTCTTTGGCTTGAGATTTACACCCAATGGCGATTGATTTTTGGTTAGCTTTTGAGGTTCAGTGTGAGCAGGAAGTTGTGGGCTCCCCTCAGGTGCTGCAGACGTCCCATGTGTCTCCAGCCCCCGAGGCTGTGAGGCAGGATGCCTCACTGATGTGTTCACAAATGCCCAGGACCAGACCTCTCCTGGGTGCTACTCACTCCTGCCCAGGTGGATGGCTGAAACCCAGCAGGGCCCGATGGCTGCTGGGAGTTTCCCCGTTTTGGGCAGCAGCGGAGTACCACTCCCCTGCTGGGACTCCCGAGCCAGACTCAGCCCTCACTGGGTTTTGACTGGAGAAACTGGTCTGAACCTCCACTGTCTCCCAGGGGACCCAGGGACCCACCTGAAATGGTGGCACCATAGCAGCAGCTGCCTTGGCTGGATTTGTCCTGGTAGTAAAATTATCTATTCATAAGTTCTCTGATTAGCCAGTGTTTAGCCAGGACTTTGAAGGCAACATGAAGAAATAATTTAACTAGGAATCTCTAATGGCCCAATTAAAAGACTTCTGCATAAAAGTGAAGAATACCTGGTTTAGGATGAATGCACACACCTGACATTAGCTCCAGACATGGTTTTTAACTTCCTAGAATTCAATTACACACACTGGCATGAAGTAGGGCCTACACCACGCGCTTTGTGCCAACGTACAGCTGTTCCAGATTAACCCATTATAGCAGGACCTGGGAACACCCTGATAGGTGAGAACCTTCTCCTCATGGAGGCAGGGAGGCTAGCAGCCATCCTCGTGACGGATGCTTCCTGAGAAAGGATCAAGGAACTGTGAGGCCACAGGAGGGGAGAGCTGAACCACGGGGGAATAAGGAAAGGATGGCATAGGAAACGTCATCTGAGCTGGATCAGAAAGGGCAGCCAACAGCCTGCCCAATGACAAAGATCTCCCAACATGCCTAAGGCTGGGAACAGACAAGGTGGCTTTCAGGCCCCTGCTGATCACCAGAGCATCCTAGAGACCCAGACATTATTTTCTATGGTTCTAAACCTTGAGCTCAGGGCCCCACACATGCTAGGCAAGCACTCTGCAGCTGAGTTGCATCTCCAGCCCTTTTCTTTCTTCTTTTAAAATATTTTTAGTTGAATATGGACACAATACCTTTATTTTATGTGGTGCTGAGGATCAAACCCCTTGCCTCACACCTGCTAGGGGAGCGCTCTACCACTGAGCCCCAGCCCCAGCCCTTTCGTTGACATGGACTTTTGCATTGTTTTCCTGCACATGCTTGACGGGGAACTACCTGACAGTAAGAAGGAGGCTGGCATTTGCCCTGCTCTCTGACCTATGCCAAGATGCCCTTGGGTAAATATTAATCTGGGGAGGGATGCACACGACACCTTGTTTCTGCTGCTAAAGATGCACAGGGAGCAAAAGCACAGCACAGGGGCGACCACTTCCATCGCTGCAGAGAAGGGGTTTTCCTGAACAGAAACGGGGAGAGGTTTCCCCAGGCACGTGCACAGGGGAGGGGCCGCTGCTGAGGCGCCTGGCGGGGCTGGGACAAGCGCTTCTTTTTAATGAAAATAGACTGACTTTCCTCAAGGAGACCAGGGACACAAGCCGAGGTGCCGGGATTCCCTCCCTGAAAATTCTTCTGTCATTCGTAAAATAAAGACCCCTCTGAGGCACCACCCCAGCAACAGCTCAGAGGACTCACCGTGTTCCAAGAACACACCGAGCAAGGGCTGCACAGGGCTCCTCACTGCCCCCACCTGCACCCGTGGGGAGGTCTGATCCCCGAACAGGAGGACTGCAAGGACTGGCCGGGTGGACCAAGGACCTGAGGTCTTCTCTGATGATTATGCCTTTTTTCTTTCTTTTTTTCCTTTTCCTTTCCCTTCCTTCCTTTCTTCCTTCTTTTTTCCTTATAAGTGATGTGTCACTGGCTCTGTGGCAAGTGTTTTTTTTCTGCATTGGTTTTCTGCAGGGGACTTCTTATTCCCAATGTTCATCCATCATTTCCCAGTGCTGATGCCAATCACAGACACAAACCTGGGCGGCGGCTGCTGGCAGAGGGCGGACGCCTGGGTTCACGCTGGTTCAGCACCTGGAACAGCTCCCTCCTCACCTTAGGTCAAGGCTGAGAGCCCCATGAAAGGGTGATCTAGCCACCCTGCACCTGGATGGCCTCCAGGCAGCCTCTTGTACCTCGTTTCCTCTCAGCCAGGTGCATCTGGTTTTGATACTTTGTCCTGCCCACCACGGGCAAAGCTCCTTCTACGTATGGATACCACACCTCAGTGTGCGCCTCAGTCCTCCACGGGAAAGCCTGGTCCTGAGTGCAAGTCCCAGCCCTCACTCCCTGAAAGGAGGCCCAGCACCCAGGATGCTCACACACCTCCTAAGTGTCAGTAGAAAAGGGTGGTGAGAGGGTCCCAGATGAGCCCCCTGCTGAGCCAGCCTGACCCAGCATCTCCTCCACCTGCCTCCATAGGAGGCAGGACATAACCTGAGCAAATACCAGGTCTTGGCATCCTCTGGGACCTCGCTCAGCAGTGTGTCTCCGTGATGGTCACTGTCCTCCTTCTCGCCTCACAGTCAGACCCCGTGCTCACATTGCAACCTGCTCGCTGTACTTGCTTTGTTATAGGCATTATTGTGCCCAGTGCCCGCAGGAAGCAGGGCCAGAGAGGCTGCTGGGGACCCCACCCAGTCATGAGCAGAGCAAGTGTGACTCTGGAAGAAGGACACCTCCCAGCCACACCCACCTTCTCTACAATCCATCTGTTTCTTCTAGAAATCCCAATACTGAAGAGATTACTTTTCTGACTATACCTCCACACCCTTTTTGATGCCCATCCGCCTCCCTTCATAAAGCCCAGTCCCAAGCTGGAATTCCAACATCCTTCCCTCCTCCCCTCCCACCTCAGAACTCAGGGAAGAGAACCCCAGGCCCAGCTGGAAGTCTTCCTGCACTAAACCGTGGGCTTCATGCCCCCTCGCCTGGCTCTTTGGACAGTGGTGAGTGTTCCAGCTGGACCAGGAGAGAGTGGGAAGAGATGGCAGTGTCAGGACATCCAGAACTCTGTGGATGGAGCAAGAGGCCATTCACCTGGCAGTCTCTAAAAACACAACAGAATTAAGGGACACCCTTTGAGACTTAAAAGGAGCACATTCAGGTGAAATTAAATACTGCTTCTATATGCCTGAGAGTGTGAAACTTTGAATGCTAACTTTAAAAAAAAAAAGAGAGACAAGGAGCATTTTCACAAATCCACAATATAAATTTCTCAGCAAAGGACAGTAGGATAAACCCTAAAGCCTATGCTATCCAGCTAACCTGACCACATCCCACTCTTCTTCAGGTCTCACCTCTTAATCCCCAAAGGCCTGAGAGCCCAGGACACACAGTTCACTACTTAATTATATACAGCTCAAAGACGTTAGATGTTGTCCCTTGGGTGTCATTCTATGACCTCAGCTAGGTGACAGATTCCTTGAGTTCTGGACCACATTTTCTTCTTTTCCTATAATTCCCTACAAATTCTATTACTGTAGCCAACCAGACAAACTAAAATAAATTATTTTATTTAATCTTCATAATTTTAAGATTGATGTTCTCTTAGATAATCACATTGTTTTCCATTTAAAACTCTCTTAGGACCACTTTCTAGGACAGAATGCTTGTTGGTATGGATTATTGATCTGACCAACTCTAATATTTCTTGTTTCTGTTTGTGGTGTGTGTATAGGTGTCTTTGTGTATTTTAACTATAATTAATTTTCCCAGAACGGATCCATTCAGAGCAGCATGTTAATAGTTCAATACAAGCACATCTACTGATAAAATGTTTAAAATGTCCTAACATAACCAAGAAAAAAACCTTTGATGATGATTTTAAGTGTTAAGTGCACACAGTTCTGGGCAACATTAAATCTGAACATGTGACTTCCTCTAAAACAAGGCCAATTCTTCAGTGAAAACAGGTCTTTCCTCTTGTGCATTTTCTGCAACCCAACCCACCATTTGTGGGTGCTCAGAAGCCCTCCCCAGTGTGATTTCTTTCAAAGATCACAGAAGTTTGCAAATTCTCTATTGCAGCAAGACTTATAAGGTGAATGCACTTCTTCTCTGGAAACTAAGAACATCTGCAGAAACTCCTGCCCATTTTCCAGAAAGTGCAAACACACTCACCCCACTACAGGCACCCAAGTTCAAGAGTCCACCTTTACAGAATCCTTTCACTCTGCTGACTCATTACTGTGGGCTGAATTGTAAACGGCAGTTCTCAGAGGTGCTGTAAAAGTTTTGGATCCAGCATGAATCACTGTCTCCCAGTTTATCTGGAATCAAACCTTTGCAGATACCAGCGAAGTTAGTACAGGGCTCTTGGGACCACATTGACTTGACAGAAGAGAACCCAGAGCTGGAATCAAAGGTTGGCAGCACATCGATGATGCCTGTGGAAATGACCCATTTCCCCCAGGGAGGAGTCTCTCCCAGGGATAATTCTGAGGTCACCATGTGGATGGAGAACCTCTCAGGATAGCAACTTGGCCTCTGTGCCGCCCAAGACTGGGAGTGGAGTCTCCATTCTCAGTGACTCTGAGTTGACCAAGGCTGGACGCTGCAAGCAGCTGCTCATCTCAAAGCATCGCTAACATACCTTTGATGCAGCTCAGTGGCAGAGCACATGCCTAGCACCTGAGAGGCCTGGGTTCACTCTCAGCATCATTAAAAAATAAGATTCAGTAGACTCAATGTATTACGTATCTGAACTCTACAACAGTCTCTGTTTTTGTTTTCTTAATTTGAAAAAGTGAAAGCTTAGACCTGAAAGGACGAATATCAAGAAAGACCTAAGTGTCTGAACCATCATCCTCAGTGCTCTTCCATTGGTTCTCACCGCTGCTTTCCTCCCTCCCTTCCATGCTTTAAGTAACAACAGGTTCAAGGAGGAAGGCTGATTGATTCAGGCACCAAATATGGAAGTTGCTCCCCCAGAGAGGTCATCTGCCCAGCAGCCAGTGTCCCCCAGGCAACTGCCTGCAGCAGATACCACACAACTCCTCCTGGCACACAGCCAGCTGACATGCCAGCAGATGAGCTGTGCCTCAGCCATCCTGTGTGACCAGGACTTTAATCCTGGCAACCGTGAACAAGGCCTCCAATTTAATTCAATATAAGGCAGTTCTCCTTCCTGTCAGATGCTAGGGACCCTGTGCTCTGGGCGAATCCATATGCTCCTCTGGAAAGCTCGGCCACCTCTGTCCTGGGGGAGCCTTTCTGTGCTCTTTGCTTGCACCAACAAGAGTATCTCAAAAGGAACTCAAAGGATTTCTTTGACCTAGTATAGAAGCATTTCCACCTACATAAAAAATAAGAAAATGGGCTCCCATTTCTGAACACATCGTGGTTCATCTTTAACTGAAAGTCAAGTTTGGAACAACATCACCAGAAGCTCCATAAGCATTTGACAGACAGACATGCATCTGGCTATTGTGTATTAAGGAATGTCACTGTGTCCCCTCTTATAAAGCTAAGATTCACCCAGCAGATCCTCACTAGGGTGGCTCAAAGTGAGATAAGGAGCAGAAACAACATTGAAAGCACAACTGCAGATTGATTATTGCTAAACATCTTCTTATTCCTTCCCCTCCCATCTTTCCCAACCCAGTGGAGTGAAATAACTCCTTGCAATTTCCGACAGAAGCTGTTCCATTGGAGAAGTTTGCCATCCGAGATGTTTTAAAATGTTGCTGAATGATTAAACACAAATCCTTAAATGGAGAGCGCTGGTTTTTATTAAATATCCTGGAGCAACGCTGCCTGCCCACACGTGCGCCCATGTCTGGCTGCTGGCTGATAACCGTGGTGGCTTTGAGATGTTACTTATTAGCATGCCTGTATATTTCTACCTCACACAGTCACCCCAGGGTGATTGCTATCTGTTAATTGAATTCTGTGCCAGCAACTGTGTCTTTCTATGCTTGCCATTATAATTTCAAGGATTGTGACTTCACTTCCTATTTACAAATAAAAATGATAAAATATAAAGTTAGATATTTATGGATTCTCATGTGTCTAAATGTGTAGGCATATGTGTGTGTGTTTGTGTATTAAGGAGAGTCACTTAAAGCAACTATGTATCATAGATAAACACAATTTAATAAGCCCCACTGAAGGCTGCCACATAGAAACACCCTTGACAGTTTTCCAGAGTGGCTGGAGGACCTACAGCATAGGAGCAGGCAGTTTCAGTTTTTGCACAATAATCAAATCTGACATGATGGGCAGAATACTCAGTGAACAGTTACGAAACCGTTCATTTATAAACCTGTCTTTTTCCATCAAGAATAAGAATAAGCCCCAGCGACTGGGTTAGCTCTCCTTCGATTTCCGAGGGCCTGTATCTGACTCGGGCTTCGCATGGAATGAAGCTCAGGGAGGAAGCAGCCTGGCAGGGTCAGGAAGGCACCTTGTCAGCTGTGGCGGGCATGGGGAGGGAGTGGAGCTGGAGGTCTCCATGTCCAGTGTTCCACCTGACCTGGTGCCCCTCTGACCCTCGTGTCCGCTCAGAGAAACTGAATCATTTTCACTCGATTTTCTAAGACTCAATTTCCTAAAGTATTGGGGAAGTTTTCAGCCCTCCTGCATGGTTTGTCCAGAGACATGTTTGGTGACTTGCTGTAAGGAAGAGGTGCAGCCTGTTGACATGATGAGTCCAGGAAGGTCTCCCAGACATCTCTGACAGCCCGTGGTTTCCTCCCAAGCCCCAGTCCACAGCAGGCAGGGGGAGTGGGTTGGAGGGTCGATCACTGGGTGGGGCATGGATCATACTACTCCAAACATAGTCACATGGGGCCCGCTACACACCCGGGACCACTCCTTCCCTGTGGAATCCTCCCCTTCAGAAGATCCAGGGAACAGGGTGAGGCAAGGTATAACTCCCAGTAAAACATCACAGCAGAGTTTCCGTGAGATGTCTGTTGTCTCAGAATATTTTATTAAAATCACAGCCTACTTCTAAAAGGAAAGTGGCAAAGCAGAAATAAATAAACCATGATCAATGGAACTAATGGACACCAATTGGCTAAGGGATCAAATTTGATCTGAGGTAGCCAGAGCTGCTGCTCCAGCCCTGGGGTCAGCACTGGGGTAGACCAGCCTCAGTAGCCCTGGTCCCACCAGGTTTCCAGGACTCCGTGCAGACCTGTGCCTGTACTGAGCCATCTGTCCCTCCTCCAGTGAGGTGTCCCAGACACCAGACAGAGTGACTCACTTGCAGTGCTGAGCACCATCAAACAACAAAGAACCATCTGAAATCCCATTCCACTACAGGAGGCAATTTTTGAGGTATTGGGGGGGGGCATATAGCCTGTTTTTCTCAAGTCAAATCAAATCAAAGTCATGCCCAACTTTGTAATATACTGACATCCAACCTACAGAAAAGACAACAATGAGGAAGACCCTCCCTTGCCTAAAAAAATTAAAAGAGGGAGTTTGCAATCACATTTGTAAGAAGGTTGGAACAGGTGAAGTGGGAGCAATGGAGAGGCCTGAGAAAGACGGGTATGCAAAAAGAAGTGAGTGTCACAAATAGAGAAGAGGAGTGGAAGGCGGCAGAGATGGCAGCACACGTGGCATTGAAAAGTATGGCACCCACGTACCGGGACAGGGCATCAAAGAAGCAAGCACAGAAAGCAGGGAAGTCAGGGAACAATTGGGAATTTCCGCTCAATTAAAACAACCCCATTATTCTCCAAAGGAATCCTTACATTTGGAGAAGACACAGTTCTTCAGGGAACTGGTGCGGTGTGCAGCATTTCAGGACTTTCCTGTGTATTTCTGCGTGTTCCCCCTCCCCTGAACCCCACTCTTAAATCACTGTATATCTGACTAATCATCAGGGACTCAGCTGATTTTCCAAACCCCAATCAAAAACTGACTCTAATTTTGTCTCTCCTTGGAGATGAAAGTCCCTCTGGCTGCACAATCCTTGCTATGCGCGTACCTTGTTGGTAAAGACTAGGCCTCAGCCCCTCCCACCCCCTCAGCGCCCTTCCTCCAGACACTTCAGCAACGTGGCTACACACTGGTTTCCAGGCCAGCTCAACTGGTTGCCCTGCAGGGTGTTCACCTTTTAGGGCTGCCGGAAGGTGTTAACGTAGCGCCCAAGAGTCAAGCAGAATTCTGTGTTATCTTAGATACAAGGTCAAAGACCTCGCATAAGCACGAACATTTCCCAAGGGAAGTACCATCCAGGAACAGATGGCTCCACCTGCCAAGCCAGACTGGGAGCAGAAACAGGGGCGAGGAGGGAGTCAGGCGGACCCTGGGCGCAGACCTCTTCTTCCCCCGCCCACAACACACGCGCAGCAGGCGGAGGTGTCCTTGCTGCGCAAACGCCGCGCACGTACCCTCACTTGAGTCCTTTGCCTTTCCCACAAGACTCTTCATATTTTGGGCAAAATATCCCTGCTCCCTGGATGCTGGTGCATCTACACCAAGCCTCAGGCTCCTCCTGTACCTTCTTTTCAATGCTTTTTGGTTTTTTAACTACAGGTGACATAGAGTGGAGTGTCTCCATCGTCACTACTCCCTGATGTTTTCATTTTTTGCTGCAATGACAGGTTATCCAAAGTCTTAAAGCCAGAGGCTATGAGACCCCAGAGCTCCCAGGAACCAGCCTTTTAGCGCCCCTTGTTCTGCTGACAGGGGAGCCCATGCTCTGAGGATGAGCTGTGAGGTCTGAGGCCAGGGACTCTGGTTTCCTGGATGTGAGCCCTTGACACAGGACCTCTTCACCTCCCTCCATTCACCACACACCCTGGCCCCATCTGGGACTTCCCAGAGCTGACGTCATGTTGTGGCAGGCCTGCAGACGTCAACAGTCAACAGATTAAACAAAGGGGGTGATTCCCAAAGACTGAGCGATATAAACCCTACCTGCCCGAATGCAGGGTCAGAAATCATCTGAAAACCCAGATGCTGCACTGGTTTTATCTGCTTGGTTGCTGACTTTTAGAACCGCAGCTGGGCTCAGGGACACACAGACCCAGCACTAAACGGGCATGTGACACAGTGCGTGGTCCACACATTTGCAGCTGGCCTCTCTGCTACCCAGAAGATGACCATGGCTGGTTACCTCAGGATCCAGCATCATGATCCTCAAGGTCCAACAGAATACACTAACCGTATCTATTCAGAATATGAACACTATTTTTCACTTTCAAAATTTATATATGATTTGATTGAGGTTTCAGTATTTATGTGTTTTTTGCTGAAAATAAAATGTTACCATCAACATCAAGGTATCATCACAATTTAGTGATTGAGTAGAAGTTTTCATGAAAACAAATATATATTTCCTAAATATTCACATAATGAGCTATTTAAATGCAAGGGATTCTAACATATACAAACAATTGCAAATAATATGTGTGCATATGTGTGGAAATCTAAAGCAAAAATGTCCAGGTAGTACTCATTTCTGATTCATAATTTAGCCAAAGCATATTTCTACTGTTTTACACAGTGGAAAACCACCTATGATACTCATAGCAAGTATCTTAAAAGCAATTAGAAAGCAGTAAAAGAACATAGCATGACAGTATTTTAAAGTGATCATCAATTATAAAATCTTTTTATAAAGTTTTATTATAAAACTTGAATGATACAGTGCTTAACCTCCCAAAGAATACACTTTAAAATCTTGATGATCAATTCTTTTGCAAGGAAGCCCATTGGAGGCGATTTTACACTTCTCAGTTAATTCTGAAGAATCAGGTAATACAAAACTTCTGCTCAGAAATTTTCCAAATCATTTTTCAGTTCTCAGCAGTTATAAGTATTTTAGTTGATCAATCACAATATGTGTATTCAAAATATTTATTAAAATCAGGCTGTGGAGCCAGCTCAGCAGCAGCCTCAAACTACTGTATCTTCCAAATGTTCTCCTCCACCCTTTCTTCTAGGTTTCTTCTGGAAGTGAAAATGGGAAGGATAAAGAGGTAGATAGAGCGAAAGGTTCTGCTTTTGATAAGCAGTCGTACCTTATCCAACGAGGAGAAACAGAACAAACCAGGTTCCTTCTGCTATGTGCTCACAGCAGCCTGAGGACAGCCTTTCAAACTAGAAATAGCTGAGATCAGTCGCTCCGCTGCCGGGTGGCACCGCCACCACAGCAGATGGCAGGGACGTGGAGCGTGCTCAGGCAGAAGATCTGCTCACGGGAACACGGCTTCCCTTCTTCCATTTTCTGACTCAAGACAACCCCAAGCAACCCAACCACTGTACGGAGGGCTGCCCACGGGTTTTCCTGTCTGCTCAGACCTCTGAAATCCAGCATTCCCAATGCCAAAAGCAGATCTAAATTATAACTCGCCTTGAAATCTTCATTACCTCCCAGTGCTCACTTTATTCGAGGATTTCAGGGTTTTAAAAGCCGATTTCGCTGAAGAACTTAATGGCGGTGACTTTGGACGTGTAGAAGACAGTGCAATGTGGATATCTATGCCATAGTCATGAGCATTGAACTCAGTGCTGACGCCGCCCCAGAGGTTAGGAAAGAGATGCCTTTGCTGTGCTTGAAGGATGAGTTTGCAAAACAGCTGTGCCAGTCAAGGATCAAAGCCCTGCTGGAGCAGGATGTGAGGGTGTTCTCCACCTGAAATACAGCAGAGCCATAAACCCCAATGCTTTAAAATCAGAAATATGTGTAACGTACAGTATATACACGAGCACATAGACACATAGAGATCTGTGCACACATACATGTAAACATGCGTACATATGTATTCGTGTGTGCATGTGTGTGTGTATTCAAACATAACTGTGCATGGCAGGGATCCCCTTTGCCACTTAAAACCTCAGCGTCAAGTCAGACACTGGAGGCTGTGTCAGCGCCTTAGCTGCGTACATGTCTTTTCAACATTTTTATTGACCTAAACAAGCAAGCCTTCAACATAGGCAATGCCGTTGCTCGGTAAACTAAAATAACAATGCTGTGTCATCTTCCCTGCTGATCTTTGAAGAAAAAACTTAAACTAGCAATCAAAAATACAAAATTAGCTCACAAAGTCTTCGAAAACTATTTGGAAGGTATTTTTAAATTATAAAAAGTAGCTCCAAGAGCCACTTTCTTCATGCACAAAATTGTCATGGCATGCTGTTTTTGGAGGAAGCCACGGGCATTGGACAGACGCATTTCCAGCTGTCCGTGCCCAAGTGAGTCATTTGCCACATCTGGGCACACACATTGGCTCCAGACCTCTAACGCCCAGGCCAGGCTTGCTCTCTCTTGCATTGAGTTTCTTCCCCAGTGGATTATTTTCTTTTTTCTGCAAAGTAATTTTATACTGTTGGTGGTGTTGGCAACACTATATTAAAAGTCAAATTTATGTCAACATCCGCAGATCAACTATCAGCTGCTGCCATTAACACTGACATCAAAATCATTAAGGAATTTTCATCATGTAAATTAATTATCAGAATTGTATTGGCATGAATACATAATGACATTATTCATGCAAATAATTAAAAATATGCCTCCTGAAAACAAATTATGATAATGCAATAAAATGTCATTATTGAGGCTTCTCCACAATCCATTAGGCTTGGTTCAGGCCTGCAGGACTTCCAGACCATCACAGAGAAGAACAAAGTGAGGGCAGATGATACCACTGTCCATGCCAAGAGGAGACCGTGAGGCAGTGGAGAGGGTCACCACGGTGCCCAGGCGACCCTGTTCACACAAGGCACCTCTTTATGGTGCAATTAGCTCCAAATGATTGTTGAAAAGAAGATAGATTATTTTATTGTTGCCAATCTGAAGTCTTCAGGGACCTCTCACATAAAAAGGTTGCAGTTATTAAAACACTGGTGTTATTACAGAACGCGGCAGAAAAAATAATTAACCTGAGTCCTCACAGGTTATCTCTTACCACCCACAAAAACATAATTGCCACCCACCATGAGCACAGAGTGGGCTCGATTATGGAGTTCACAAATGTCTGCAAACTTTCCTGGTAAGAAATAGACACAGCAATGACAGGATTATGTTCCTCTGGGGGAAAAATATTTAATCCCGTCCAATTAACATAGTTAACAACTTGTCCAGCAGAGCAATAGTTCAGCGGACATTCCTGTTAATGAATGGATTTAGAGCAGGCTCAGTGAGCAGGTAGCAAGGTGGGCCAACATCAAATACAGTGATGGGCACCACCCCCTTCAAGATTCTCTCAAAGTTTGTCCACAGAGAACTATGAGTCATACCCAAATCCGCTGACAAATTAGGAAATGCATGTAGAAATTCTCAAGCATGACTTGCAGTTAAATCATGTGAAAATGGAAGATCCACCATGGAAACACACTGTGTTATCCATAGGACAAGTCGCATCGGTGGATGGAAAGCAAGGAAGGTGGAACTGTTCCCTGGAAAGTTGCTTTCCAAGGAAAATTAGAGAGCCCCTGCATGGGGGATCTTGCTCAGTGAGGCATCAAAGACTTCCCTGCTCTGAGGTCCAGAGTCTGCTGTGACAGCTCTCAGCACAGTCACACCCACCCTTCATTGTGACTGCATTAAGGCCTTGTCTTATTGATAACAGGATGGGCTGTGAGCAGTGTGTTCACAGGAAGGGTTCCAACCTAAAAACAGCTTGCTTTACAAAAGCAAACCAAAGAATCAGTAAAAAATACCTTGCATAATTTAACTTTCAAAAAGACCATCTACAAACCCACAACTGGAATTTGTCAAACCAGTCAGTCAGCGGCAGTCTGTCCTTAGGAAGGAATCTCAGAACGTCTGTAAGTGGGAGGAACTGTGGGTGTGTCCTCAGCAGCGACCTTCTTCTGAAGCTAGGAATGTTCTTATTTCCCAAGTGCTTAATAAAGAAATGAAAGACTGAATCTTGTTCATGATTAGAAAAACTGCTCTCACACCCCAGTCACAAGAGTTACATGAAGAAAACTCTGGAACCCTGGAAGAATTGGAGGATTTATGACCACACTCTCTAATTTAGGAAATTTATTTCCCAAGGAATACCCTCCAACCAAAAATTGCTGTACATCAAAATCCCTTGGAAAAAATGAATATTCCTTCTAAAATATAATTATTTGCCCCTTCTAATTACACTGCTAACTATTCTTTATATTTTAAGAAAATGAGCTGTGGGTAGTGGAGAAATAAATGAAAATACTAATATGTATTTGTCTTCCCTCTTTTTAGGCATTGTTTTTTGTCCGAGCAAAAAAAGAATAAACAAAAAGTATCATGACCCTAAACCCATGAAGGTCATCAGCCCTTGGTAATGTCCCAGGTTCAGAGATTGAGGTTCAGATTCTCCTGGGAAGAGTAATGTCCCTCTTTCTGCTCCCTATGTTGCCTGCTGTCCATCTCAGATCAGATCAGAGTCCGTGGTGATTGTCAACCATGGACAGGACTTGTCAAGTTGCCTGCTGAGGTGATGGAGCACAGGGTCCAACTGCAAGTAAGGACAGTGGTGACCACCACACTGGACACAGAGGGACCCAGAGACCAGCTCAAGCACGGAGGCAGCAAGAGAAGTTCCTGGGAGGCCCGGTTCCCGTGAGGTCAAGTGGAGACAAGGAGCCGCCCAGCTGGAGCCATAGCGTGCTGGGTGTAGGTCCCCTGCAGCAAGATGAGGAACAGAAGCAGCTCAGTCCCCAGGCATGGGGACAGAGGGGGTCACCCTGTTCAGATGGGGGGTCAGGGTCCCCCGGGGGGATGGTGAAACCCTAAACACTCGCAGGGACAGGCCATGGATACAGAAAAGAAAAGAGGCCAGAGAAGGCTCGGGGGCTTCGCAGGCTTCCGTGGGCGGGCGGGCTTGCCTGCAGGAGAACGCCTTGGCCTTGGCCGCAGGTCTGCGGGGCAGAGAGAGGCCTGGGGTCTGGGGGCCGCTCTCTAAGGAGCCGGCTAGGGAGCACAAGAGAGGCAAACGGCAGACTGCAGAGGGCCGCGCTTGCTGTGCGGAGGCGGGACGGGAACAGGAGCCGGCAAGCATGGGCCAGCCAGCTGAGCCCTGGCTGTTGGCCTGAAAACTGGATGGGACCAGCCTAGGAGCGGTGGTACCTGTTCACTGGAGCGTCGTCTCAGGAGCTCCCGGGGCACGAGGATGGAGAGGCAGAGTTTGCACCTACCGGGAGGCCACCTCTGTCCCTCCGGGAGCCAGAGCGCCCTTCCAGACGCTGGTGCCAGTGTTCCCAGCCATCCTCCCTGATCCAAGCACCGAGTCGGGCGTCTTTCAAACAGACAGCACCTAAGCCGTCTCACTCCCGGCTTCCCCTTCCTCTCTGAGCACCGTCGACACCAGAACAGACAAAGGCAGGTTCCTTCTTCATGGCAACAGAGCCTTTGATAAGAATAAATTTAATAATTAAAAAAATAAAAAACTCACCCAGGTTCCCCCCCTTGTAATAAAGAAATGTCACACACACTCTTACTTTCTAACGTGTGTGCTTTAAAATATAAATTCACTCATCCTCCCTTCCAAGCAAAGAAAACAGCAGGCAAGGGGAGACCCCTGAGTGCACGTGGAAGGAGAGGGTAGACCCCTGAGTGCACGTGGCTGGAGAGGCTAAAGCCCGCTGTGCGCGTGGGAGGGGAGGGTAGACCCCTGAATGTGGCTGGAGAGGGCAGACCCCTGAGTGCACGTGGCAGAGAAGGTAGACCGCTCTGAACACCCCAGTCCATCCTTCTCCGTTGTCCAGAGAGCACCACAGGCCTGGGCCTCAGGTCCTTCCACATTATTCCTGAGGCCTGGAACCCAGGCACAGGAACCCCAAATTAGGCCCTGTCTCCACTGAAGCACTGGGACCTCCCCGTGCCTGCCGAAGCCCTCCTTGACCTCACCTCCCCCTAAGGCTGACAGTCTCATTCCAGCTGTCGACCCCCACAGTCCCTCCCGTTCTTCTCACAGCTCCCAGGAGACTGACTGACACGGTTCTTCAGGTTAGTGGGCTCTTCCTTTCACCCACCCCAAAGGAGACAACTGCTAACTGCCAGCATGCCGTACTTCAAACACCCCTGTCCTTTGCTGCCCCTGCGTGGAAGGAGATATGGTAGAATTGTCACACTATGAGGACAAGGGAGGAAAGGGGTGCAGTGCAGCTAATGAACTGCGTAGACGGTGACATCTTGGCGTTGGCTTGCACGGACTCCTGCCGTCACCAGTGAGCATTCTCAGGTTTTGGGTTAGGGAAATGTGGACACTCACCTTGGAGGTAGAGTAGCAAGGAGGTCCACGCCTCCAAAACCCTTCTGCCACCTGGGACTAAGGCTGTGGCAGCCCAGTGGCTCATCGCGAGTCCCTCAGAGGCACCTCTGAAGTGGAAACTCATAAATGTATCAACCAAGATGCCAACTGGATAATTACAATATCCACAAAGCAGGACTGAGGTAGCAGACAGAAGGACCAGATGTGCTGAGAGGAGAAGAGGAATGGCGAGCTGCCGTTGGGGCCAGGCCTCTGGTTGGGAGGCTGAACCTCAAAGCATCAAACCAGGGCTGTAGCACTGGGGTCACTGTGGCCGGGAGATTCTGGAGCAAGACAGAGTGGAGGCCCATGGGAAGGCTCTTGAACTCAAAAGTGAGGCTCATTTCCCTTCAACCCTGAGGAAAGGCGAAGGGCGGGACAGGAAGACAGTGCAGGACGTTCAGGGCATTTCCTGAGCAGATCAGCCCAGCTTCTCCCTTCCAGCAGCAACCGGCTCAGGTCTGCTAATGACCTCAAGGATGCAGCAGGGGGTAGTCACCATCTTGCCTTCTCCTCTCAAGAGCAAACTTTTCCTCATCAGAGACTCCAACTGCTCTCCACCAGGGACCTGCTGGTGGTTCCGTGTGAGAAACTCCTTCACGGTGGCTCGAATAGGTGAGGAGTAGGTCACAAACAATCCAGAATATTTCTCAGGGCCTAGGGCAGGTTAACTGTCTCTGCCCCGTCTCTCTCTCTCTCTCTCTTTCTCTCTCTCTCTCTCTCTCTCTCTTTGTGTCTTGTGAACATATATATGTGTGCACACAAAGACACCCCACATACACACTCATGCATTTAAGATAAAATTGCCAATATTCCATTATTTTTACCTACCAAAGTCGGAAGTTCGTAAGGTGCAATGTATGTCATTTCTCTCCTCTCCCTTCCCATCTCTGGAGGATCAGTAAAATCTCAGTTTAAGAAAAATATTTCAACAATGTAAACACCAAGCCTGAATTTCCATGTTCTAGATCCTGGGAGAGAAGATCCACAGCTTTGATCCAAGGTTAAGGCTGGGGATGAGGCTGCAAACTTGGCTACTGTGGGTACCTTTCTTCACAGATGTCAATCCCTGAGTGATGTGTAGGCATGAGTGTGTGGCGCCAGGGTGGGTTCTTTGAGTAAAACAGTGGGGTAGTGGGCAGACCTCCCAGCTGGAGAAAATCCTGGTGCACTTACCCCCTCTATGAAGAACCTGGTCCTTGATGGGAACTTAATACAAGGTAATTCAATGAAGATGATGTTTCAGTTCAGCTGCTGCACCACTGAACCATGGGATGGTAGCATGGAACCTTCTGTGTGGCCATTACCATCCAACACCTCCCAGGTGAGGTCCAGTTCCTCAGCCTGCTCCAGGAGGCTCTCCTCCCTGCCCCTGCCTAACCACCCTTATCCCCCGTCTCCCCCAGTTAGGCTCTTCTATCTGGCCAGCTGCCCTGGACTTCCTCAGACCCGTCCCAGTGCCGAGTCTGTGCTGCTGTCCACCATACCCCAGGAAATGCTTCTTCCTCCTCCTGCTCTCTTCAAATTCTGCTTCTCCACAGTTCTACTCAATCCCACCTCCTCCATGAAGACCCCCTGCTGTGGGTGGGATCTTAAATGTCCCCAAAGACCCAGGAGTTAAAAGCGACGTCCCTCGCCTGTGGCACCACTGGGGGGGTGGTGGCACCTTTAGGAGGTGGGGCCTAAAAGAAGGAATAGGTGACAGGGAGCAGGTCCTGGAAGGAGAGTGGGGCCCTGGCCCTTCCTGCCTCCCTCTTTCCCCTTCTGTGCCCTGAGGCAAATGGCCTCCTCCACCTGCTCTTCCACCATGATACATGCAGCCTAAGTAACAGGGTCAAAGGACCAGGAACTGAAATCTCCCAAACCATGAGCCAAAATAAACCTTTCCTTCTTACAAGTTGACATCTTGGGTACATTGTCACAGGGATGGGAATCTAACCACCATAGCCTTCTTTTTTCGGGGTAGCAACAACGACGCCTACTTCATACAGGCCATGCAGATCTGCCAAGATAATGTGCACAAAACACAATTCCTGGCACTTAGTAATCGCTCAGGGATACCTGTTATTAATATAGTCCATGATTAGTATCTAATGATGCTATCCAATATCCTCTCACTACTCCATTTCCTGCCCACTCCTTCATTCAAGCTGGAGCCTTCTGATGCTGTGGATGCTGCCTGGTGTTGTCATGAAACTGCACACACACGTGCACCCTCCCAAAAGCCGGCTCCCCCCAGGAACTGGAGCTCACACGTGCTGCTCCTGCTCACACATTCCAGGAAGGGCAGGTGATCGGAGGGCCTGTTGAGTCATTTACAGAGAGAGTGCAGGAAAAAGAAAAAGGCTGAATAAATAAATGATTTCAGAAAACCAGACTTTGCACATTTTACAGGAAGAAAACACTAACAGGTAAATAAGACAGATCCCTCGGTAGGATGAGGGTGCACATAAATAGTGCCACAAGCAGAGAACATTGCAATTTATTTTCATGCAGCATCTTTTATTCAAAGCATTACCAGACATTTGCTGAAGAGTTAGTTGCACCAAGGGCAGACGGACGACTCAATGAACTGCTTTAGTCACATTTTATAGTGGAGGTGAGGCTCTCCTGAGATGTCTTTTTACCAGGCTGAGACCCGGCAAACAATCAGTAGGCAAGGAACCAGTGATGCGGGAAATTCACAGCGTAGAACAAGCCAGAGTTTAGTTAGCCGACATGGTCAACGCAGCAACGAGGACTGCTGCCTGTAATCTGATGTCCCCGGGACCTGAAGCCCTGATGACACCGTCCTGGCCACCCCACCCTGAGGCTTCAGCCCACCAGAGCTCACTGTGGCTGCAGGAATACCTCCCCCCATGGGGCTGGGAGAAGCAGGGACTGGCATTGATACTGTTTTGCCAGGAACAGGTGGGGTCAGTGCTTTCTGGATAAATCCCCATAACTAGACTGAGCTCGTTATTCCACTCTTGGTCCCCACTGCTGATTGTGGGGAAGCAGTAATAGGAGATTATTGTTCTAATCATCAATGCCCCCATTCCCCTGGAAATCTGAGTCCACTAGACCACCCAAAGCAAGGAAAGCAGAGAATAGAAACAAGGAAGTTTTCAAATATTTGTATTCAGCAGACTGAGATTTATGCATGAGATGCAAATTACGCTGTGTTATTTACACATCTGAGGGAAAACAAATCTTGAATGTAAATGTTTAGCGGGCATATTATTTTTAAATATGAAAGTAGCAAAATTTATTAGAGCAGTTGCAACTCCCACTCTGTTAAAAAGATATTCTAATGAGTTTTCAAAAGAACTTTTATCAGAATTACAGAAACTTTGGCAAACAAAGCTTCAGAACAATATAAAGCATTAAATAACTGACATTTTCTTTCTACTTCGACAAATTCTTCACAAAAATTAGTTGCATTTTCAAGTGATCATAGAATCAGTCCTCTATAAAAACTTTGTTGTTCATTAAAAATCAACCATGCAACATTCACCGCTTATTTTCAGGCTTTCCCTTGTTTCTGTTGGAATTCAAGTAAATGGAGCATTTTATGATTTAGCCACCTGGGCCTGATCTCCTTTAGAGACATATTTTTTTAATGTGTAGCATTGAGAAAAATGGATTTTTACCAGCCTCATTCTTTCAACCACTAACAGTTCATTTGGGAAATTGCATTGAAAACCAATCTGGGTGACACAGGTTCACCCACAAACAATAAAGTCACCAGCTCTCACTGTGCGCAGTCTCTGACCTAGGTGATTTGCACGCATGGTTTCACTTCGTTCTCAAAACAACCACTACTACTATTGCAGGCGTTGTACAGATGAAAAGACTGAGGCTCTAGAAGTTGGCAGAGTCTCCAAGACCACACAGGGGATCACGTCAAGGTGAGACTGAGGGCTGTGTCTGAAGTGCCATAATGTCACCAGAGAAAGAGCGCACCGGTGTGCATCTCCACGTTACCCACAGGCAGCACAGCCAGGCACCAGGCAGACACTGCAGTCTCCACAGGTTAAGCACCCCAGGCTGAAAATCTGAGGTCCATAGTTCTCCAAACTCTGAGAGTGTCAAATCCCACAAAATTCATGTGACAGGTCACTGTCGAAATGCAAGTGCACTAAAAATACTACGTAAAATTACTCTGAGACTGAATGTGTAAGATACATATAAATTAAACATAAATGGTTGTCATGGTTGGACTTGGGTCCTGTGTCCAAAATATCTCATTATGCATATGCAAATATTCCAAAGTCTGAAAATATCTCAAACCTGAAACCATTTTGATCTCAAGCATTTCAGATAAGTGTTAGTCAACGTGAACTATCTCATTAAAATTTGCAGACTACACAGCAAAGCTGAGTTGATTAAGTAAGCAAGGATCCTGGAGAGTCTTCCCACTCCAAGCCCAGATTTCCTTCCCAAATCACTTCCTTTTGAATTAAAGCAGAGTCCCAAGTTATTGATAAGGGACCAAGTAGCAGAAGATGAAGGAATCCATGAACACAAAAGCACTAGATTGAATAAAGCCTCTCTTGCTCGGGTAGGTCACACTCCTTTACAAAGACATCCTTTGGTCACTGTTTCAAGCAGCTTTGTGAAGGTATGATCGATCAGCAATGAGCCCTGCGGTTGAGGTTCCGCTTGGTAAGTTTTGGAGTACATTAAATAAAATTTACCTTCTTGACCATTTTTAGGCAAACAGTTCAGTGACATCAAGCATATTCACATAACTATAAAACCACCACCACCATCCAGCCACACAAGTATTTTATCTGCCCAAACTGAAACTCTGTATCTATTAAACCATAATTCTTCTTTCACCCCTCCCCCAGCTCCTGGTAGCCACGTTCCACCTTGTTTCTATGAGCGTGAGTCTCCTTGTCCGTCATAGACACAGAATCACACAGCTATGGTCTGACAATGGGGGTCCCCCAAGAAATCTATGTTGAAACCTGATCCTCAACATGCAGAATTCAGAAATGGAGCTTTGGGGATGATTAGGTCAAAGGGCAGCACCCTCATGGATCGGCTGAATGCCCTGATCAAAGAGCCCCTCCTTCCATGTGAGGACCCATAAGAAGGCATTGTCTTTGAGGCAAGTGACAAGTCACATGACATCTGATCCCAAATCTGCTGGCACCTTTTTTTTTTTTTTTTTTTGGAACCAGGGATTGAACTCAGGGACACTCGGCCACTGAGCCACATCCCCAGCCCTATTTTGTGTTTTATTTAGAGACAGGGTCTCACTGAGTTGCTTAGGGCCTTGCTAAGTTGCTGAGGCTGGCTTTGAACTCGAGATCCTCCTGACTTAGCCTCCCAAGTCGCTTGGATTACAGGCATGCGCCACCACGCCCGGCTGCTGGCACCTTGATCTGGACTTCCTAGTCTCCAGAACTGTGAGCAATAAATTTTTCTTCTTTATGAATCACAGTCTAAGGCATTCTGCTACAGTAGCCTGAATGGACACATGCAATGTCTGTCTTCTCGTGACAGCCTTCACCTCTTGGCATGCCTGCAGGTCTATCTGTGTTGCAGCGTGGGTCAGTGTACCCATCCTCTTCAGGGCACAATGACGGTCCCCTGGACATGTCAGCCACATTTTGTCTGTCCACTCATCAGCAGTGCCTTGTGTCCATTTATAATCTCTTCCTCTAACCCCTCCTCAGGCAACTGAAATGCTTTCCTTCACAATAAATTAGTTTGCATTCTCTAGAACGTGATGAAAACTGAATCATACATTCACGGTTGCCTTATTTGGCTCAGCAAAGTTATTTTGAAACCCATTCGTGTTGCAGCACGTAGCAAGCATGCATTCTTTCTTATTGCTCGGCAGAATTCTACTGTGAACATGTTCCACCACTTGGTTCCTGGTTTGTCGCATTGTAATACATTGTAATAAGTCTATGGACATTTGTGTGCCAGTCTTGCGTGCATTAAACTTTTCTTGTTTATTTATTTATTCATTTATGTATTTATTTATAAGTCAGGCATGGTGTCTGTCTCCTGTAATTCCAGTTACACAGGAGGCTGAGGCAGGAGGATATCAAGTTCACGACCACCCAGGCAACATAGTAAGATCCTGTGTCACCAGAGAAGTCTTGTTTTGTTTTGTTTCTTAACCAATTCATAATGACATAAACCTTGTACATATGTATGGGGTACCATGTGCTGTTTCTATACATAGATATACATTGTGTAAATCTTAAGTCAGGGTTAACTTATCTACCTCCTCAAACATTTACCAGTTATTTATGTTGAAAATATTCAGAATCTTCATTTCTAGCTTTTGAAGTGTACAGTACATTATTGAGACTTTATTTCTCTCAGGTAAATGCCTGGGAGCGAAATGGCTGGGTCATATGGTACATGTCTGTTTGCTTAGTTTTTTAAGAAAGCAGCGAATGGTTTCTGAAGCAGTTGCTCTAGCTGGCGTCCGTCGGGCGGGAGGGCTTCAGGTTCTTAGCTGCCCTTGATCATGCCATCCTTTCAGATTGGAGTCCTCTCTACTGAGCATCGAGTACAAATGTACAGATCGCTGTGATTGCGCTTTGCTTTATTCTAGCCACTAATAATGTTGAACATCTTCTTTTCACATCCTTCTTGTCCTCTGTAGGTTTTCTTTAATTGAGTATCTGCTCAAATCTTTTGCCTGTTTTTAAGATGGGGATGTTTGTTTTCTCACTGTTGAATTTTGATAGTTCTTAATATATTCTAGGTAGAAGCTTTTTGTCATATGCAAGCTGTGTGAGTCACGTCCCCAGTGTGTGGCTTGGCTTTTTATTCTCTTCACAGTGTCTTTGGAAGGTAAATTAGGGCTCATTTTATTTGCTTTGACTACTTGAGGTCCCTGGCCCTGGCTGCCTGATGTCTAGTATTTTGAAAATGGTTGTTACCTATTTTTCTAGTCCTACTGGTTGTTTTGGGTGAGAGACTAACTCCAGGCCCTATAACCTGATCTTGGTTGGAAGCTACATATCAACATACCCTAGAGAGCCTAATGAAAATATGCCGAAATATTCATTTGTTGTAAGAATTGCTAAATTTTAGTAGACATTTTATATTGTGCTTTTAAATGGATGGAGCTGGAAAATATCATGCTAAGCGAAATAAGCCAATCCCCCAAAACCAAAGGCCAAATGCTTTCTCTGATATTCGGATGCTAATTCACAAGGGGCAGGGGGCTAGGGAAGAATAGAGTTACTCTGGATTAGTCAGAAGGGAGTGAAGGGAGCGAGGGGGTACGGGGTAGGAAGAATAGTAGAATGAATGGGACATCATTACCCCATGTGCATGTATGATCACACTACTGGTGTGATTCTACATCACGTACAACCAGAAGAATGAGAAGTTATGCTCCGTTTATGTATGATGGGTCAAAGTGCATTCCACTGTCATGTATAACTAATTAGAACAAATTTTTAAAAGTACTTGAAGGATAACTATCATTATGTGGTAATTTGAAATCTGTTTGCAACTGAAAAGGGAATTTTTCCACTTTGTAAGACAAAAATTGTGAAATTTTTGTAAAAATTGGGACACTTCATCCCTAAGAGTGTTGGTTGTCAAGATGCAAGGAACCCTGAAAATGGTCAGGCCCTGAGCAATGGACAGCTTAGAATTAGTTCAGGAGAGAATTTTAACAGTCAATCATTTTGTAAAATTGAAATGAAAATATGTTCAGAATTCAGAGGTGACAAACTGAATTGTGAGTTCTTAAACCTTCGCTCCAAGGTCTGAGGTAACTTGAACAAACCCTGTCTTCAGGCATCTTTTGATTGAAGCCCATGTGGAATTTTAAAATACGAAAGAATTGTCAGCGGTCATGAGCTGAGAGGTGCCACACAGAGGTCCAAAGGTCACCTGTCCTTGAAGTGCAAACAACACAGCATTCCATTCCCTTGCAGCAACATCCTGAAAAATGGTGTTTATCTCAGTCCCAGCCTCCGTTGTCCCCTGGAGTCCTAGGGAAGGCATGTGTTTCCACAAGTTCGAGAACTGCTGCCCGTCTTCGCATTCCCGGGGGGGGGGGGGGGGGGGACCCTGTTGGAAAGGCCTGCTTTGGAGTGTGCAGTACGCACAGTGCTGGGGTCTGCTGAGGGAGGCACAGGCTGGGAGGACAGAGGGGAGTGCCCAGGGCTGGACAACGCCATCCTGCCCTTTATCCTGGGACCTGCCCAGGGGTTGTGGAGGCAGCTTCAGCATGCTGCTTCCAGGAGAACGGGAACAGCAGAGCCTGGGTGGACCAGGTTACCACCAGAGGCAGAAAAAAGGGTAGGGCATTCTTAACGATTTCCTCTAGGTCAGTGCCGCCACTCTCCCTCCCCTGGGGTTAAGGACTGAGTGGCTGGATCAGTGGTCAGCATCCTCTAACCCCAGAGGTGCCCTGGAACCTGGGGAAGATGACAAACCTGTTACCCCAAAAGGAGGAACGCAGAGAGCTTAGGATACCAACCTCCAGATCCTTGACACCAAAGAGCTGGCCCTATCCCTTTGGCCACTGCGTTCAAGGAAATGGCTGTGGGCAGTTCTGGGTCCCTGCGGCCTGCACTACCCAGCGCCCTCTCTCCTGGGCTCCAGTGCTCTCCCCCGCAGGCCCTTGTCCCAGGCCTAGGCACAGCCAGCCACTGTTAACCCTGCCAGCATCTTCCAGCTCTCCCGACTTTGCCGTGTATGAGCATGTGCACCAGCAGCACTGGCTCTCTGGATCCTTCTGGTGCCTGAGCAGGAACCCACTCTCCCCCCACCCCACCCCCAGGCTTGGTGCTGCGGCCCCTGGACTCCTGCTGGATCTGGCCCTTCCACTTCTGCCTTCCTGGCGGTGTGCCTGTGCAATGGTCCCTTGGAGACACCAGTGACTGTGCTTAGGGCCCAGCCTGAAACCACACAGTCTCACCCTGAGACCCTCAGCTTACTTACACCTGCAAAGGCTCCATTTCCAAAGAAGGTCACATCAGAGGCACCGGGGTCGAGAGCCACAGATGCCCTGTGGGGGCCATAATTCAGCGCTCTGGTTTCCTTCAGCAGGCTGTGCCATGAAGCTTCTCCCGGCCTCGACTTTCTCACTTAAAAAACACAGTGAGGTTTCCTGTTTCGGGGTTGAGATGGATGGACCCTGTTATTTTAAGTGACTATGTGACGTCCCATCATGCATGCATCATGCGTGCCTGAGCTGCTGAATGCTCTTCACACCGGTGGGCACCTCCTCTGAGTCTGGCAGGCGTGAGAGCTGCCAGAGATGCTCTTGGTGACACAGCCCCACGTTCTGCTCTTTTATTTCCGTGGAATAGGCTCCTGCAGATGGCACTGCTCTGTCCAAGATATATGTCTATAGTTCAAATGTTAATAGATGTTTCAAAGCACTTTCCAAGGAAAAAACAATTCACATTTCCACTAAAAACTATGACAGTACAGTTTTCCCGCGTCCCAGCCAGCTTTTCTAATTTCCCAGAGTGAAAGGTATATTGAGATCTATTGCTCTGAGTCCCCAACTGCAATGGAGGTGGAGCAACTTTTCTGTGTTTATGGACAGCCTGGATTCGCCCAGCTGCTTTCTATGGGTGTCCTCGGCATGCCTTCTCTTGCCTTGTTTACACTCCTATTATCCATTTGCAAATGCTCTTTATATATCTGTATATTTTACCCCCTTCTCCCCCATTGATTTAACCTTTTAACCCCTTGGCAGAAGATGTGTTTCCTCAGCTTTTCATTAGTCAGTTGACTACGTGCAGTGTCTTCACATTACAAAAAGTTATTTTATTTTTATGTAGTCAAATATGTTCATCATTTCTTTTATGGATTCTGGATTTACTACCTTGCTTATTGAGACCTCATTCAAACAGTTTTAACATGTCACCACCCTAATTTTGCTTGACAACTTCTGTATTTAAATCATCACTAATTTTGTGTTTTGCGTGGTGGGTGAGATAGAATCCATGCTAATTCTGCCCTAGAGAGAGCACTGTGCAGCCCCTTCCCTACAGAATGTCCCCTCCTCACCGAGTTGGGCAGCCCTTTGTCAAGCTCTGTCCTTTATCACTGGGCTCTGGGTCCCAGATTTCAGTGTTGCCCATCTGACCACCCATGTCTCCCAGCCCAGTACCATGTCCATGACAGTGACTTGATGTGTTTCGATGTCTGATCAGGTCAGTGCCTTCCATCATTCTTCTTATGTAAAGTTTCATCCTTCTTTAAGATCATTATTCCAAGGGTGAAAGAAGATTCTTAATTAGAATTGCATAAATTTACATGCTAATTTTGGAACAGGTGACATTTTAATTCTACTTAATTTTATTTAAAAATAGTTAACTTTTCTATTTCATTGAGACCTTTTTATTCTTCTTTATTATTTCTTAATTTTTCCCAGAAAGTTCCAATATCTTTCCAACTAAATTAATTCATAAATACTTTATATTAATTGCTATCACTGTTTAATGGGATAATTTTTCTTATTTTCATTTCTAGCTAGTTGTTATTAGTGGAGAGAAAACTATTGATTTTTCCATGTGTCACATCTAATTTCTTCACCAGATTCTCTAATTACATTAACTTTTTTAAATTAAAGCATTTTGGATTTTATAGATGTGTGCTCAGATCATCAGCAAAATAATCATCGTAGGTCTTCTTTCCAAGTATTTTAATTATTATTTCCTTTTCTTATATCAGAAACCATCAATAATCATGACAGTAAACATCCCTGTCTTTTTCCCACTTTTCATGGAAATGTATTTAGCAGTTTGCCATTTAGAATAATGTCCTCTGTTGTTTTTTTTTTTCTAAATTGTTTCTTCCAAATTTATTTCCTTCTAACTTGTTTGAACATATTATTAGGAAGATCTACTAAATTTTATCAAATACTTTTTTTAGAATATATTGATATCCCATTTTTCTCCATAAATGTGCTGATGTAATGAATTACTTTAAGACATGTCCTAATAGTAAATCATTTTACATTTCTAAAATTGGCTCTATAGCAATGCGCAGTTTGGGGGACACCTGGTTGGATGTTAGTCACCACCCTTTGGTTTGGAACCTGGCGTGTGTGGTCGTAGCAGGGACAGTTCCTGGTTCTGCCTCTGCTGCTCTCTGTGCACTCCTGGTACTGAAGTCATTCAACGGTGAACTCCTGTGTGGCCCGCGGTGGCCCGCGGTGGCCCTGGCTCTGCTCGGCTCCCGCTCTCCCTCCATGACCTGAGAGGTTACTGGCTGTGGGGGAGGCTGCCCTCCCCTCTGATTCCAAGGCCTCTGTCCCCCCACATCTGAAGGCACCCACAGTCCAGCCTTGACACACACAGGAGCCTTGTTGTGGCAGATGACATCATGGTTAAGAATGTGACAAGAAGGTAAGTGGCTTCTAAACCACGTCACCTCAGTGCACTCCAAGGGTACAGAGCAGATGGATCCAGAAGACAGGGACAGAAAGCGTGTAGATGGAATGTGCTGCACTGGGACGCCCGGGGGCACTGGAAATCTGTGTTGGTTCCGAGGCCGATTTCCCACCTTCCAGATGCCAAGACAACAGGGCAGGACTTGCTTTAGTTTTCGAGACTCGCCCTCCTTCGTGCATCCAGCAGCGGGCACGTGTGGGCACCTTACAGAGGCGACGTCTTCTTCAGACTCCTCAGCACTGCCACACTCGGTCAACCTGTTGCCTGATTGGTGAGAAGCACGTCGGCAGTCAACAAGATCCCAAACACCTCTGTGCCACCCAGGCTGTC
The DNA here is from genome assembly GCA_020662805.1 of Glaucomys volans. NCBI lineage: Eukaryota > Metazoa > Chordata > Mammalia > Rodentia > Sciuridae > Glaucomys > Glaucomys volans. The sequence goes on along the minus strand of JAJEJO010001842.1, from coordinate 150,619 downwards.
CACAGTCATGCTCCAAGCTCTGGCCGCCCTCCCTGGCCTCCAGACCACCTCTGAGCAGCCTCGGCCTTGCACTTGGGCTGCTTGTTCCGTGGAGTGGCCGGGCAATGCTGCAGCCCTGCAGAGGAGCTGACTCTCTTGCTCCGGACAGAGAGCCCTCTCCCCAGCACAGGAATGTGGAAGACAAACACTGCCGTCTCCCCAGGCCCTGAGCATTCCTGGAATGTGTGAGCCCCGCACCTCACAGCCAAAGACTGTGTTTGGGAAGCCCCTCACAATTGAGTGGGTTCTAAGATTATTTAGAAGACAAGCCCTCAAAGAGAGCAAGGGAATAAGGGAATAAAACAGGGCCCATTAAATGGATGTAACCTTTTTTTTTCTTCCAAACTCTAAGAAAATGACTTAGGAAGATTAAACAACTTGAAGTTATAATTAGCCAAGTGACAAAAGTAGCCCAGCTTTTACAACGTCGATTTGTCAGACTGGTTATTAAAACATCTTAAACCTCCTTTGAAGGTAAAGCCTGCCACTGTGTAAGGAAAGAAATGGCCGTGGGGACCACAGATGCACTTAGCTACAGCGCGGGCCAGCGAGAGGCGAGCCTCGTGGTCTGGGGCACGATGGCGGCTCTCCCTCTTAGTCTTCTTCCTCCTGAAGAATGAGAACAGCCCGTGTGCCGCAAACGCCAGTCCACCTACCCAGGCTCATTGGGGGGCTTTGCCCGGGCATGGCAGAAGACCAGGCTGCTGGACATTACCCTCCTTTTGGCCCTCTTGCAGGGGGAACTGTGACCAGCTCTGGCACATCTGGGTGTCAGCGAGGATTGTGTGACAGTAGTGCCTGCCCCCTGCCTGCCGGGAAGTCCAGCCTCCCCGCCTGCCGGGCTCTGTAAGGGCTCACAGAGTCCGTGATCTCAGCACGCTGCCAGATCCCCAGAACACTGACCATGTGCCCCATCTAGAAACTGCACTGAATTCTGCCCAGAGAAGCAAGAGAAGGCTGAACCTCAGGGAGCCAGGATGCTCTCAAGTCAGGCTCCCAGGAGCTGGCGGCAGGGTGTTTGGAAGGTCCTGGTGCTGTTTCAAGGTGTACAAACTCGTGTTAATGGGACCCGGTGGGATCTGATTTCCAAATCGCCTTGCCCACCTGTGCCACCTCTGGATGCCGAGCGCCCTTTGTGGATGGATTGCCACTCAATCTCTCCCAACATGTAACACACGAGTTTGCTTTAGCATTTTTAATTAAAAAGAACCTCATTGTTTTTTCATTACTATAGCAATGCACCTTTGAGAGAATAAAGATAAGACAATTTTAAATTTTTTTTAAAGCCTCCACTATCTCACTGAGCAGAGCTTGCTACTGTGAATGCTCTGTGGGCATTTATTGCCAGACCCCTCTGCCTAGATAAACTCATCTCCTTTTCCACAAAATATGACTCACACTGTCACATTCTTTTGTCACTCTCTTCCTTTAATAATAAAATTCAAACCAATTTCCATGTCATAAAAATTCTTCCAGAATACCATGCTAACAGTCATTTATTTTACTGTTGTTTAATGACAGTTTGGTTCTTTTCTTTCTTTTCCTCTTTATATGTTTAAGTCAGGTTTTTACTTCCAATGGAAAACTAGTTATTTTTAAATGTCCTTTTTGGCTTTGTTTCTTCAATATGTTTACTGGTAACTGAGGTGAGTTAGGCTCCTGGGATCCCTGGAGAACTGAACAGACTCTGCCCTGCCGTCCTAAGGAAACAGCCTGGAGCAGGAGGCATGCACCTGCAGACCTTCCAAAGGTGTACCCCACGCCGACGGTGAAACCGTGAGTGCTGGCAGGTGTCTTGGGGGGAAGGAGAGCAGGCAGTGAAAGAGGCGATGATACTGGGCCTGGCCTCAGGAAGCAAGGACATCACAGGACAGACTTGAACACATGAGCATTGACAGATGGGGCCCCTGAGAGAGGCAGAGACTGAGGGAGGCCAGGCCTCTGGAGGGGAGCTGCGACCCTATTCCTGCTACAGCTGGGGAGCCCCCAAACGGCTTCACGCTCCTGTGAGTGGCCTGCTGAGTCAAGACCTGGAAGATACTTGGGCATTCCTGTGGGAGCTGGGGACAGGTGTGACACACATGGCAGTGGTGAGGTGGCCACAGGAGTCTACAAAATGGCAGTGTTGTGATCTTTGCAAAACCTTCAGATGACACAGAAAAGAAAAAAAAATCACCTAAGATTGCACTATCTGAAGACAGGGCCTGTTGATGTGGTGCTTCTGCCTTAGGTGAGGGCGGAGGCCTGTGATGGAAGCTGCAACCACGCACAGTGTGAAACCTGAACACCGTGCTCTTCCTATAAGCCAGCAGCATGTCGCCAGGCGCAGAGTTAATCTGCCCCTTCCTGCTTTATTCTCTGGTGCTTCCTTCGCCTCACCACTTTTGTGCTTGGAGGTCATTATTAAGTTAAAAAGGCCACTGGAACATAATCCCATGATACCTTGACAGTAGATCTGATAAGCAAGATGGCCATTAAGTAACCAGCAGGAAGGTAGTACATACAGCATGGAAACGCTGCATGAAGGTAGATTCATATTCCAGGGGGACAGAGTTGAATGGTACAAGATTTCATCACGCTACTCAGCACGGAATATAATCAAGACCTCATGAACTATATACCTCTGGAAATTTCTGAGGTCACTGAAACCTCAGAAAACAAAAATTCAGAAAACGGGAAACTGCTGTGTATCTTTGCATAGCTTTCCAGAGCTTTCGCGTGCCTGTTTACACACAATCAAAGTTACTTGTTATTCTTATAATAAAATGAGATATCAAATATTATAGCATGCACTTTTTCTGCTAAGTCATTATATTTTCCATTATTTTTGGATGTAAGAGTAGTTAATTTAAAAACTCCCATGTCGCCAAGTGTAATAATTTAATTATTGCACAGTAATAACAAATATGGATTTAAAAATTGACTTAGCAGACCAGGATGCTTAGTGAATAGTTGCTTCCTTTTTTGCACAAAATGCACAGAGTGCAGAGTGTAAACCCATCCCAATCACACCATTCAAGGCTTCTCAGAGCTAGCATGCCTGCTGTTTAGTTCAGGAAATAGAAAGCTCCTGTTTCCACACCCTCACTTTCACCATTTCCATCCTATCTCCTCTTCCCTCTCCAAAGACAACCACTCTCCTTCTAGCACTTTCTATTACTTATGACTGCTTTTGAACCTTATGAAATAATTCAGTTATTTTTATTATAGAATATGCACCCTTTTGCTTGGCTTCCCTTGTCAAATTTTATGATTCTGAGATTTGGCTATGCTGTTACATGTATCTATAATTTGCTCATTTCTATCACAGTATAGATTCTATTGCATAAATGAATTATTTTATATATATATTAATGATTATTATCTTAGCATGAATTTGAAGAAGTGGATGGTAGGCCAAAAGCCAATTTGGAACCAATGATTAATATTTCCAGTTATTCTCCAGCAAGGACACAGGAATTCTCTCCCACCAAGTGAGCATCACTGTGTCTGATTCTCACCTGTGGCCTACAGTGGGTATGGAGTTGATCTTTTAATCTTTTCTAACATGAGAAACAACTAAAACATTTATTGCTTTGTGAGTCCTTTGAGAACCATCCTTTGTTAAGAACTTGCACTAATGCATAAAACTGTTTTGTGCTTGTTTTCCTTAATATCATTAACATTTTCTTTTGTCTCTAAAATCACAACTATGTCATCATTTCAAATTAACGCCTTATAATCTATAATGTGGAGGTCCACATTTTACTCCCGAAGGTTTCATTATGTGGAAGCAATATTTTGAGAATGTTTGTGCATTTCTTCTATCATAGTGATCTTTAATACTTATTATTATTATGATTATACACCATTTAGCAACAAGGAAACTGATACACAGGAGAATCATATTGTCTAAGATTTAATCATTTATCTAAGATTTGGAAAGAGCTGGTGTTCTGGAACAAAACGGCACAGTAATGCAGGTCTAGTTCCAGAAGCCACAATTCCAAACCCCTGAGTTTCCTCGTTTCTGAACTATGACAGCTCCTCTCCTTCAGAACACTGGTGCGGTTGATGCTTGCTGCTCCCTCATAGCCACTTGGACACTGTCATTGCCAGATAAGTGCAGCGTCCTTTATTTTGCATTTCACTGAGAAGATGCAAAGAACCGGTGGAAAGAAAAGAATCGCGGTATTGGGAACGCAGTGCTTCTCTTTCTTACAAAATTCACATGGCCATCTGTTTATAGACGAACCTAATTAATACTGACTTTATTTCTGAAGGCTTACAATATGAACTTGTATTGGTTCAAAACAAGGAACTCGGATCTATTTCTAGATGTCATTTTCTAGACAGGACAAACTTCTTCCACGCAGTGATGGGAAGCTGCCCCAGCCGCGGAGCCTGAGGCTGCCAGGGAAGTGTGGGAGTTGACACGTGTCCAGAGGACTTCAGAATCGCTTTCTGATACGATTTTCCAGAATTACTCAATAATCAGTTAATTTCTCAACACATTTCCAGCTCTGGAAATTGATATTAGTATGAAATGACACCAGAAAAGAGTAATTACTATATCCAGTTTATTGAAAATTCCAGATACGGGGAAAGATGTCCCCGAGGACCACCACCACAATTTGACTGTTAACCGTGGGTTAAAAACAGTGCAGTCAGCCAAATCTTTCCTCTCAGTAGTCACCTAAATTGCTGTTTTTAGAAGCCAGCGCCTTTCCTGAGCCCAGTAGCTGTCCCATGATTAATGGGCTGGTGTCGCGTTAACTGCTCTGTTACCGACGCCGTGCGGTTCCCAGCCACCCTGCCCGCAGAGACCTTTCTGTCCAGGCCTCCCTGAAATCACGCCGCTCTGACTGCGGGCGACTGCACCTACCCCCAAACATCATAAAGAGCGGAGAATTACTGTTTCCAGTAATCCAGGCCATAAATCAACCTGCTCTGAGGACAGAGGGAAAGAATCGCCAGCACTTCCTGCATCCATATTCAAAAGCTTGTCTGGGTGACAGCATATTCCGGAAAGCGGCAGCAGCCCCGCGCTTGCCTGTTGGTCTGTGTGTGCTGCAAGCGGGGGTGACAGAAGGGAAGACAGAGAAATCCAGCCCCAGCTAAATCATCCCGATGCTCCGTCTCACCGCGGCCACCCTCTCGGTACACCCAACGGTATTTTATGATGGTTAAACCTGCCACCTTGTCTCTTTGCTGGTGTCACCCACGGCTGAACTTATCTGGGCCCAGCCGTTTGAGAAAAATGCAACATGGCGTGACCTTGATTTTTTAGCACCTGACCTTAATATCTAATCAGTCGCCTGTCTCAGCGAAGCCATCCAGACATGTCACACAGGCCCCTCTGGCATCTAGCGATTCAAAAGATGTTTACTTCCTTCACCCTTTCCAGACAGCTTCCCGCACGATACCCAGCAGCCGGCCCTCCCGGCTGCACGCGGGGTCCTCTGAGGGTTAAGGTGTGTTTTAGAATCCTGGATGCCCTTTCAGATGAAAATAATTTGGACGCCTTTGGGTCAGTGATAAAAAATTATCTGAGTTCATATTGAGACTCATGAAGAGGATTCTCAATTTGGTTACAGAAAAGCATTAACCACTCACGGTAGTTACAGTGTTTATAAAACACAAACCTTTTCCTTCCAGCAAAATCAAGTTTTAGAGTCATCCAGTACAAAACAGAGTGTGCAAGCACAGGCACGTGTGCGCACACACACACACACACACACACACACACTAGCTCTAAATGTTAATTTTAAAAAGATTTTGTTTTAGAAAGGTCCAGAAGTTCAATGGCCCCAGATTGAAGTGAAGTCTTAAAAATCTAGGAATGAAATAAAGAAATGTCAGAGTTATTAAAGTGCCATTATATTAAAAGTGACAGAAAAGGAGCTGGATTTTTTTTTTTTTTCTCTCACTGACTTGGAATCAAATTTGCTCCATTGCAAAGCAATGGAGTTTCCTGCCAGCCCAAGAGCTCAGCCTGGAACCTGGAAGTGGGGCTGTTTCCTTCTGGTTCAGTCGCTGTCCCCAGGAACATCCCAGGACCATGATGCTGTTGAGTGTCAGTCTCGGCCAGGGTTAGGGTTAGCCGCCCTGGTGGTCTTCTTAGTATTAATCTGCATGACGTGCTTCAAACCATCATTAGCTCTTACAGGTTCATTTCTGAAAATGTTCGTTTTTCTCCCTAGTAATGTTCCTCTAATCTCGAGAAAGCCCAAATTAGGGAGAGACAGAGGCCTGAGAACCCTCCAGCTGGTTGCTTCGGAAGCAGGGAGGGCCAGGACCATCCCTGGTACTTGATGGCCCTACTGTCCCAGTGGAGGGTGCCCTGAGCTCATCTTTGCCATCCCGTCCCTGTGCTTCACCCAGGTGTCCCTCCCCATCCACACTTCCAGGTGCCCAGCGGGGTGTCCTAGAGACAGCCCATCTGTGCTTGGGGGCCTGTGGTGCACTGCTGGGAATCAGGAGGCCTGGTCTCTGCCTGGGACTCTGACCTTTGTCCTGGTGTGAAGACCACCGGGTGGGAGGGCACAGTCCTGCAGCCCCTAGGGCAGAACCTCCAGGAGCTCCTGGAGGCTGCTTCCCCTGCTGCGGACCCAGGGGCCTCAGGCTGCCCCTGCTGAGGATCAGTCAGTGACTGAGCCTGCCTGCTGTGCTGAGGACTGTGAGACCCTCCGGCAAGTCCCCTGGTGCCCCCGCAGGGCATCCAACCTGTAGACTCCACAGAAGCCGCCTTTAAAGCCACCTGAAAACCGACCTGAGAGCAGCCTTGTTTTACGCTTACCTTTCACTGACAGATGCCAGCTGCCATGTGATGGGGTGCTGCGTGAGGTTTCATTGTCACGTAGTGTGGAATGACTAAATCAAGCTCATCAGCATATCCGTCCCCCACTGCTCGTCTCTGTGGTAAGGCACCTGAAATTGACTCTCCAGCAATTTTGAATCTATGATATGCAATTATTGAGCATCATTTCGATGCTGTGCAGTAGATCTCAGAGACTCTGGGTGCCTGAGCGTGAGCCTCGGGAGGAGCAGGTCGGAGCAGCCCGGCTGCGCTTCTGGGGAGTGCTCGAGTTTCTTTGGCACTGTCCTGCCCCCGGCCGCTTCCGATTCAAACCCTCGCCTGATAACCCAGCTCTGCGTCCCTCTCCACCACAGGGCCAACTCCCAGCCCTAGTGGCGCCCCAAATACTGTTTCATTGGCACATTTATACCACATAATCAGGGCATGTCTATAAGCCCCGCTGTCTTTCCAGGGTCTCCTGGGGCCCTTTCCTGGTTCCCTCTGAGCCAAGCCACCCCTTTGCGAGGAAGCGAGCCTCATGCAACTGTGAGGACAGTCTGCACGTGGACATTTGAGTCACAGAAGAATTGCTAATGTTTGGAAGCTTGTCTTCAAAAATCCTCGGATGTACCACAAAGGGCCCCAAACTTGAGGAGCAGACGGCCCCCGTTGGGAGTGGCACCACCCCTGGTGCCCTGCTCAGGCCAGTGTGGGCCCCAGGAGAGTGACAGCACTGTCCCCAATCTCTGCAGGCATGGTGCCTCCTATCTGGGCAGAGATAGGACACCCAGGAGAGTGGCCCGTTACCCTTGGGGCCCCAAGGCCACTCAACAGGCTCCAGCACATTCTTGGAGAGAAGTGCGGTGTGGAATTGAGGGGACATGTTCCTAAGGAGGGAAGCCCCCAGAACAGATGTCACCCACAGATACAACCAGAAGAAAAAACTGGGAGCCGAGGGGAAAGAACCAGAGCTGTTCCTGGGGTGGGGCGGCGGGTAACCAGGTCCACGGGCCACTTGATTCACTTGCTAAAGCCGTGACGAGTGCAGCCAGACACCAGCATCAAGTCCTAGAGCATGTATGTGCCATGTCAATGACTTCGGGGAGCAAATGTCCTGCTGTGGCTTTGTGTCAGTCTCTGGCTTTGGCTGGTCATGGGCATCACATGCACTCTCATTAGATTTGGAGGTGAAGTGTGCACAGGGAGATGGAAACCGTGTCGTTAAGGTCACCTGTCAGACATGGGACTACAGCCTTCAGAAAACAGCCCGAGTCACAGGCCACCCAGGTTCCTTGCCCCACCTCTAAGGGCAGAAGGTACCAGGCACAGTGACCCCAGGACTCCGACACTGCTCCCTCAACGCCCACTTTCAGGGAACCTGTTTTCCACACTAAAATCAGTGGGCTGAGGCTGTGATCATGGTGCAGGACGGGCAGCCTTGGGGGCAGTTGGGCAGGGCCCAGAGAAGCTTTGACTTTGCACTTGAATGTGGCCACAGAAGGGGAGCTCTCAGGGGCCGGGAAAGGGGTGGACTTAATTAAATGGTCAAATCAACAAGCAGCACAGGGCTCCAGCGAGCTGCCATAAGTCGAGGCTCTTCACCTTTTTCAAAATGCCCATCCGAGGACGGCTTTTCATCCCAGAGGCTGGCTGTCAACACGCATTTCTAAGAGCAAGAACAAAGTCCCCCCTGAGCAGCCTGGGGCAAACCAGAGGCCTGAGTCAGTGTCCTCCAGAGCTAAGGGGGCGTGGGTTCCAGGGCAGATGCTCCTGGAGCTGTGACGTGGGCCTGCTCACTGCCCCCCCGGCCGCAGCGGCTGGAGTCCTGGCCCTGGTTGGCACTAGCCTCCCTTTACCCACCTCTCGGGCTGGTCCCCCCACCCTCTGACTCTGTGCTTCACCATGGGACTGCTCTGGCCAAATGACCACAGAGCTAGGGCCACTCTGCTGGAAATGCAGGACAAGTCAGGGTTACCCACGTCACCCATCCAGACAGCAAGGCAGTACCCAGAACGACCGCCCGGCGGACCACAGAACCGTGGTTAAATCACAGTGGCTGTCGGGGGGCTGGTTGCAGACACATTTCCTTAGCCTCAGCTCCCCAGGGCCAAGATGGAGGCAGAATGAGGGGAGGCCGGGCCTCTGGTGCAAAACCCAGCCCCTGTTGTCGTCCTCCACTGGCACCACATCTACCAGAGCCTTAAAGCAAAGTGACAGGCACTTTTCTGAAACTTCTGACTTGTAGAAACAGCGGTGTGGCCATCAGAACGCAGGGCAGAACGCTGCTATTTGCAGGGCTCACGGCACCCGGCCTTCCACCTCCCATCGGTGACACCAAAATGACCCAGGAGCACTGACGAGGACCCTCAGGACGAGCTCTCACTCCTTGACCACAGGTCCTCAAGGGCGGACAGTCAGGTCTTTCCTGTGGGAGGGTCGGGGTCCCTAGGACTCCTCTGCACTCTCCAAACAGCAGAGCAGAGGAGGCGGCCACAGCCCACTGGGGCCCCCCATGCTGCACCCATGGGACGGGGAGCAGACACGTTTTCTGACCAGTGTCTTCAAAGTCTCAGCAGAGTGGAAAGGAGGCAACGAGGGGTGGCCAGCGGAAATGCCTCTGGGACTATTAACGAGCAGAGCTGAAGGGCGGAGAAGGAATCGCCATGGTCGCATCTCTAAAAACATCAAGGACCAGAAGGAAGTCACTTTCCAAAACAGAAACCAGAGTTGAGGGGCCAACTCCTGTGCCCAGCTGAGCTCTGGAGGCCCCCACCCCGGCTCATCCTCCCACGCCCTCCACTCGGTCCCGCCAGTAAGACTGAACGCGAAGCACGAGGTGGGGAACGGAGGAAGGGTGGAGATCAACCTAGCAGTGGGGACGGTGCTGCCCGGCCAGGGCCATGCCATGGTCACGCCGACCAGGAGTCCAGCTGGCTGGGAGCTCAGCCTTCCCCACGGCCCAGTCTGAATCCCTCTGCTCCTCTGCACTCCTGAGAGAAAGGAAGCGCCAAGTACCAAGGTTAAGTGGGGCAGCAACCTTTGCAAACCCAGGTGCATCCTCAGCCCGGCTCATGTCCTGCAGAGACGGAGACAGAGAAAATCTGAACAGCAAAGGCCGGTTCAGTCACTGGCATCCACTGAGAATTTAGGAGTCGAGTCTCCAGCAGAGCAGAGGGCCGAGCGCGACAGGAAAGGCCCCGTTGCTGAGCATCGCTGCGGTGACCTTGGGCAGAACCAGCTCTCTCAGAACAGTGGCTTCAAACCTGCTCGTCAGACTGTGGGCTCAATCCCTGAGCATATCACTTGAACTTCCGCCAGAGCGACATTTCTACTCATTCAGAAGGCATTTATTGAACACTTGCTGCGTACAGTGCACAGTTCAGGGGAACACGGGAAAGCTGCGGCGTGCACCCTGGGTGGTCCCCAACACTGGCCAGATAAGGCACAGAGGGAACAAAGACCCCAGCCTCCAAGAGAGCAGCCAGGGAGTCTGAGTGATGCCACTGGGGCTGGGGAGGGAGCTGGCTGGGCACTCGTGGGAACTGGGGTGCCCCTCCCCCCAGGGAGCAGCCCTGGGCTTCCAGAGCAGAGCCTGGTGAGGCCGGAGGGCAGGCTGGGCTGGGGGAGGTGCTGGTCACAGGACCTTCAGTGACAGCTGAGTTGTGAGATGGCAGAAGAACCACAACGCTGCCCCCGGAGGCTTCCTGTCATTTCCTGGAGAAGCCCCTCCTAGAGCTAAGGCGCTGTGGGGCTCAACACTGGGCTCCAGTGAAGGGAGTCAGGTTAGCTGGCTGCAGAGTGGCCGTTTGTGTCGCATTTCTTTAGCTCAGAATAAAAAGTGTGTGTGTGTGTGTGCGTGTGTGTGTGCATGTGTGCGTGTGTGTGCGTGTGCGTGTGTGTATGTGCGTGTGTGTGCGTGTGTGTATGTGCGTGTGTGTGCGTGTGTGCGTGCGTGTATGTGTGTGTATGTGTGTGCGCGTGTGTGTGCGTGTGCATGTGTGTGCGTGTGTGCGTGTGCGTGCGTGTGTGTGCGTGTGCATGTGTGTGCGTGTGTGCATGTGCATGCGTGTGTGTGCGTGTGTGTGCATGTGTGTGCATGTGTGTATGTGCGTGTGTGTGTGCGCATGTGTGTGCATGTGTGTGTGCGTGTGTGTGTGTGCGTGTTTCTGCTGTTAATTGATCTTGTTTCTGTAGCAGGGACTGAACCCGGGGCACTTAACTACTAAGCCACATCCCCAGCCCTCCACCCTTTTATAATATTTTATATAGAGATAGGAGCTCACTATGGTGTGGAGGCTGGCCTTGAACTTGCGATCCTCCTGCCTCAGCCTCCAAGTTGCTGGGATTACAGGCGTGCACCACTGCACCCAGCTTGTTTGTTTCTAATCCAGTGCACTACTGTCTTTGCAGAATCCAAATAATGTGGAATCACAGGGGGTATCGTCAGCAAAGAAAAGCTGAGGCTGCCCCATGAGATTCGAGCTTTAGATATAAGAAGTGAATAACTTTTTAGTAGAAGTGGGTCCCAAATGTCGCAAGGGCATTGTGTATTTCACCTGGAAACTCTACTTGGAAGCAGCAGAGAGGAGCTAGACACCTGAGAGTATTCCAGGATTGGTAGGATTCATGGACCTTCACTGAACAAGAGAGTAGTAGCAAGGAAGCCCTCAGAGCCTGGGTGGGCACAGCTGCTGAGGGTCTTAAAAGAATTTACTACTCTTTTTAATATGCATCACATGAATCACATGTAGTTACCACAAACTTTCTGAGATAGCACCTTGCTAAGTTGCAGAGGCTGGCCTCAAATTTGCAGTCCTCCTGCTTCGGCCTCCCAAGTCACAAGGATTACAGGCATGTACCACCACACCCAGTTTATTAGAAGCTTTCTATCTGAAGGAGTCAAGTGCATTTTCATAGCAGAGGATGTTTCTATAATGGCAAGAAACAATAACCTAATAAGTCTGCCTCGTGTTTTGTGGATTTGAGTGAAATCAAACATCTGCGTAGTGCCTTTTCTTCAGAGGCCACCTGTTGAAAGCAAGGTCCTCGAACAGCAATGGGGCACGGTCCCGAGAGGGTCACCCTGACCACACCTGTCTGGAGGCTCAGGCCGCAGTCTTTCTGGCACAGAAGTCAGTCAGCACATCCCTGTCTGCCCTGTTCTCCAGAGCAAGCTGGAGCCTGCCCTCCGCTGGTCCAGAATCCGCAGGCTTAGAAGAGCAGTAGAGGCAACTGCAGGACAAAGTGCGCAGACAGGACACTCAGGACTGGGGAGCTAAGTTCATCCTCCCCTGAGTGAAGGGGCTTTTTTCCTGGAGCCAAGAGTCTTTACGGAACGAGCACAGCACAAGGAAGCAGGCTGGAGCACCTGCAGGACACGCACGATGCTGGCCGTGTGGCGCCCGCTGCAGCGGCCTCAGCTAGGCAGAGGGGCGTCCAAGCACCCGGGCACCCCGAGACAAGGCGGAACCACAGACACAGAACCACAGTCCTGGGGGCCATCTTGGGACACGTCTTCTAGAAGCTTCAGGACCACAGGACAACAGCCCAACTCTGGACTGGCACTGCTTCTTGCATTCAAGCACTTGCCTTGGTTCAGGAGTCAGAACCCACAGCAGAGCAACCCGAGTCTGCTCAGACGGATCTCCTGTCTGTGAAACAGAAGCCCAGAGAACCAGAGCCCGGAGTTACTCCAATCTGGAAATCCCGTCAAGTTAGCATTTATGAGACTTTACATATCTTCTAGAAGATTCCATCATTGCCCAGTCACACAAAGTGATCATGTCTCTAAAGACAATCCCACAAGAAAACTTTCCAAGTAGGAATGTCATGATAATATAAGACGCCTTCCTTTTAAAGCACCGAGTTTATGAGAAGACCTTGGTCTGATAAAAGCAATGTCCTACCTAATCATTCTTCCCATGTAGGATAAATGTTTCATTTCCTATAAATCTAAAATACAAACAATTTTAAGTCTTATTTCCAAAACTGCAAACTGTTAAACAAACCATACCCATAAGCACTAAGGAGAAATAATCTTTACAAAATATTGGTGACCCTAGTTCTAAACAAGGTTATTGGTAAGACTAGCGTGTGTGCACACACACAAACGTTAACAAGGACTCAAATGAATAATCAAAAACTCATCAAAATATTAAACAAATGTCTGAGTGCAAATAAGTTTAGGAAAAACTCCATGTTACTTGAAATTCTCTATCATTAAAAGGCCCTGAGAAGGTCTGCAACAAAGAATTTCATTTAATTGTATTGAGTCTACCATTCCCAAAACTCACGTGACAATATTATACTTTTTTTTTTAAATTTCCTGCATACCTATTATCAACTTAAAGAATAATTTCCCAGGAAATACTGATTTGAGAAACAATAGATGATTTCAATGGATCAAGTGTTTGTCTTCCCCCCTCCCAAACTTTCAAAAGGAAAGGAAGTGCCATTGAAAAACTAGTTTGAGACTATATTGACTCGAGCTGTCAGTCAAGAGCAGGCCACCCATTTTTCACAGAAAGGTGATGTTCCAACCCCTGGTCTCTGGCAGACTCTGGAGTACCCTGCTGTGTCCAGCGGAAGACCCAGTCCCCAGAGCTTCCAGCAGGGGGCTCTGTCCTCCAGCACAGGCTGGGAGGGACGTGAGGATGGTTCAAGGTTGAGATGGCCCAACAAAGAGCCAGGAATGTCATCTAGCCACCAGGGCACAGCAATACAAGTAGAGTCATGGTTCAAGAATGTTGCCATGAGAAAAATTTGCGCTCAGAATTTTATTACTAGGTTTTATCACGTGCACATTTTCAAATACAGCCAAGACAGTCCAAAGGGGAAGCTATTTCAGAAACAAGGACAAAGAGGATGTGAGGATGGACATTGATTTTAGGAAGCTGTATCTTGGTGAAGTTGGCATTTGTAATCTGGATCATTTTGTTCTTAAATCCCCTCCCCCTTATTCCCTGCACATACGTCCCCAAAAGGAACAAAAACAAAATAGCCAAAAAAGTGCTTTAAAATACATACAATTTGAATTTAAAGAAATAAAAATAGGAGGCCAGGATGTAGACCAGCAATGGAGCTCTTGCCTGGTGTGCACCCGGCCTGGGTTAATCCCTGTTCATCCCTAGCACTGCCAATAACAGAAGGAAAGCAGGAAGGAAGGAAGGCAGGAAGGAAGGAAGGAAGGAAGGAAGGAAGGAAGGAAGGAAGGAAGGAAGAAAGGGAGGACAGAGGAAGGGAGGGAGGACAGAGGAAGGGAGGGAGGGAGGGAGAGAGGGAGGGGTGGAGAGAGAGGGGAAGAGGGAGAGAGAGAGGAAGAAAAAAAGAGAGAGATAAAAAGAGAGAAGGAAGGAAGGAGGGAGAAAGAAAGAGAAAGAAAAAGAAAAGAAAGAGAAAGAAGGAAGGAAGGAGAAAAAGAAAGAGAAAAAGGAGAAAAAGAGGAAAGAAAGAAGAAAGAAAGAAAGAAAGAAAGAAAGAAAGAAAGAAAGAAAGAAAGAAGAAGAGAAA